>CAXITT010000578.1:0-295087 GCA_964033795.1 Lymnaea stagnalis | reverse complement strand
ATATATATCAGTTATTTTTCTTCAGTAGGGTTTTCTCAAAGTTTTGATAAAACATAAGAATGATTTGTCCGCCGTGGTTTACAATGAGTACGAAACAATAAATCATTTGTAGGTTTTATTTTTATGTATCGATTATTAACTATCACAGTGGAGAATAAGATGATGATGATTAAATACTATTGTAGCGCTTGTTTCTATACTTTTTTAGCATGGCCACAGCGCTCCGATGTCGTAAAATTTACTTTAAAAAGACAGTCTTTACAATTTTCTTAAATTACCTTTTTAATTTTAAGTTTTCGTCAAAGATGTTACTGAAGTCTAAAAAATATATCACTCAGTAATTTTGGAGCAAAGAAACTTGAAGAGCTTTACAAGAGAAGGTTGTTAAACATGTGAGGTGAAAGGAACGCTAAAATACTTCACCAAAATGATAGGCGTATAACACTGGTTGCTTGGTAGTTAGTCGTCGGATTATTCCTCAACACCGAATATAAAGAAAATAGATGGCTGTTCTGTATCTAACAATCACTCATTTGTAAGTTGTATTTTTTTTTTTTTAAATCGAATGTTAACAATAACAGTGGTGTATTAGGTGACTATGCAGAAATAAGCAACATAAAAATACTGATAATTCAAAACACATTTTTTGTTGTTTTTGTTTTTTTTGTTTTTTTGTAGCGGCAGCAAATCGTAGCCCAGCTTTGAGTCTGCAGACACACATTATTATGACATTATGCATACATTCATAGTATCCATAAAATAAAATTAAGAGCTCTTGTAAATTTCCATTTTAAGTATAACAATGTTGGCTTATGATGTGACGGGGATGAAAAGAATTGTTTTCTCTTTGTCGTGTTTTTTTTTAGAACTGGTCTGACATATTCATCGTCAAAGTACTTAGAAAATTTACAACACAAGGAGCCTTAAATGTTCATTTCCTTTGATATCCTTTTCTTAAAGTTTTTTCAATTCCCGAAGCTTTCCCTTATAGAAATAAATACTTAACTAGAAATATACGCTACATTATCGCCTAATTTGTTATGTATATAGATTATATATTAGTAGATGTATGTGTACTAATTTATCTAACCATGTTTAAGCTTTCTCTACTTACTTGTTTTACACATGTCCTGATTGCTATCGTAGAATTGTGTAGCGTTACACACGCATGTATCACCGACACAGGACAAGATCTCTTGACACTGAGATGTGAATGAGCAGGCAGCCTGGTAGCTTAATCCTGGAGGTAGATCAAAGATTATCACATTTAAAATTACATTTTTTGTTAGATGACAGTTTTATTTTTCATCAAATAAATGTATTTTTATTATTATTATTATTTTACTGAATTTTTATAGCAATATTTTGTTTCTTTATTATAATAATCATAATTATCTTACTTTTTTTACAAGTAACATTGAAGAACTGGTCAGGCTTACAGTCGGATTTGCCATCAATACAGGTCAAGGTCTAATTACATTGAAAGTCAGATGAACAACTCCCGCCAAAATTTAAACCTAAGATATAAAATTTAAAATTGCATTTCTAATAATAGGATGAACAATTTTTTAAAAATAAATAAACATATTCTGTAAAATGTGTTCTGGAAAATAATTTCAACCAATAATTATTTCATTTTTTTAAAAATAATACAAATCTACTTGAAAACAAAATGTATTTAGTTCAACGGTCATGCCACCGATTTATAATAAATGACAAACATTTTAAATGAAACAACTCATTTATGCTTGTTGTATGGATTGTAAAACTATTGAAAACACATATTTCTTAAATATTCATTTGTATAGGTCTGTTCCCATGGCCGCTTCAATGCTGTGCTGTCTTCAGTTTCTGTTTGTTGATAATTTCATTATGCTATTAAGTACGCAGTTTTTTACGTTTGACACTTACCAAGTTGTAACTCGCTGCCTATTGGCAGTGTTGCGGGATCTTAAATTAAAAAAATAAAACTAAAATTACCTTATTACGACCAAATTTACATGAATCAAAATTTGCATAAAATTAGGATGTTTATTATTAATTCCCTGTTTTGTGAGGGTGTCTGATGTTTTCCGCCTGCCATTTATACTTAAAAGCTTCGAATTATGTTTGTTTTTTATCGCTATTTTTCTATATAATAAAGAAGAATTCATTTTACATCTTTAAAAAAAATTGAAATGAAGGGAAAAGAGAATACAAAAAAAAATGTAGGCTGATGTTAGAATAAAACAGAAAATCGTTTGATATTCGGAATATATCATGTAATGACAAATATTTGCTGCTATCAGGGCAATGAGATCTGTCAAAGAGTGTCAATCGAATTCGTGTATTTTGTTTCAATCCAAATTTAGCAATGTTTAATTAAAAGCTATATAAACAGACACTGCTTTAAAAATAACTAAATTTTTAGTTCACCACTCCATCCAGCGACTCAAATCAATGCATCCAGATTCCACCCAGTTTGTGTAAATAACCGGTGATTTTACATTTCATGTTGTTTTTTCCTCTTATGTGTCTTTCGTGCATTTTTTCCTCTTACCCTTCTTGTTTACATATATTTTTGACAGCCTTATTTAGGTTAAACACTTGGGAGAGGAAGGTTATCTGGAAAATATACATGCTAACAAAGAGGTGTACCGACGGATAATACGAACCGACCAGGAATTGTATAGTCTAAATAAAGATCCGAGACTAGTATCAGAAATTTAAAAACAAAAAGAATGAATAAGCTGGTCTGGATATTTAAAAAGAATACCAAATGGCAGAAGTATGGAGAGGTTGCACCACATATTCAAAAGAGGAAGATGGCTCAAAGTTTGACCTAGGTTTGAATGGATGGATTAGGTGGAGAGGGATCCAAGCATGAAAAGAAACTCACCAGTTAGGTCTGGGTGGAGGGATGTGTTAAGGCAGGCCAAAGCCCTACAAAGTTTGAATCATCACAGGGATGGATTGGTGGAAGGTCTGAGTGGAAGTATGTGGTGTGGCAGGTCAAAGTCCTACATGGACTGTAGTGCCACAGGGATTGATGGATGGATGGTCTGAGTGGAAGGATATGGTGTTCAGGCCATAGTCCTACAAAGGCTGTAGCGTCACAGGGATGGATGAATTGTATGAGTGGAAGAATATGGTGAGTCAGACCAATGTCCTAATGGGATGTAGCGCCACAGGGATGGATGGATGGATGTTCTGAGTGAAAGAATGTGGTGTGGCAGGCCAAATCATTACATGGGCTTTTGCGCCACAGTGATGAATGGATGGATGGTCTAAGAGGAAGGATATGGTTAGTCAGACCAAAGCTCTAATTGGGCTGTAGCGCAAAAGGGATGGATGGATGTTAATAAGGTTAGGGGCTTGTCCGATTTTATTTTTCATTTCTGTAAACATAAATATATGTAACGAATTTTACATTAGTTTTACGTTATACGTTGTACTAAAACGTTTCTATTTGTACATTATATGTATGGTTAAATTTACACAAATTGATTGTATATCAATACAATCTTTATCGCATTTAACTCTGATATATTGAGCTTTATCCTTGTCGTTTTACAAAAATAAATTGTTTTCATGTTATCCTCCACTAACGAGAATTTCTTCAGCAATGTGAGTTATGAATATATAATATTAGTTAAAATATTTATGAAATGAAGGCATATGTGCAGTTTGTGTCTTTTCTAAGTAATAGTTAAATTATCTCTTCTTACTCGATTTGCACATGAGTTCATTGTCTTCATAGAACTGTGTTGAGTTACATAGGCATTTGTTGGTGATGCAGGTCAGGGTCTGTTTACATTGAGAATTTGATGCACATGAACCACTGTTATATTCTATCCCTGGATTGTGGAGAAAAGATTTACCATTTCAAAAATAAAAGAATTTCAATCACCCAAAGAATGACATGCAAAACTCAACGGTGTGCTGATACCTTGTGGCAAAACTTTAAGAACTATGCTTTTCAATAGCATATCAATAGCTACAACATAATATGTTCTTAATCAGAGCCATTACTATTTTACTAGTATTTTAATGTGCTCAATGTGGTATGCAGAGATGTAATACAAAAGGAAATATAATGGAGTACATATTGTTGTTACACTCTTTGCAATTGCCCATGTAGTATCTAATATCAAACACAAAAATGAAAAAAAACAATGTCTATATAATAAACAGAGGGGGGAGGAAGCTGTAATGCATATAAGGCATTGTTTGTATATATCATCATATAAGTCAATATGACCACTTCGTCTAAAGGAAACTTATCATCACAAATACGATAAATATCCCATTACTACGACATGATCAAAATATTTGAATATACATTGTTTAATATAGCTTTATATGTTTATTTTCTTATCATATTAATTTTTTTTATAAAAAGTAAAAGTAGTAAAATTTCAAATATGGGCAATTTTATAATTTCTTAATAGATTGAAACAATGCAATTTATTTGTATCTATTACAAAATATAACACTCTGTGTATTTTGCCTCTGTTATATAAATATTAAAATACTTTATAACTAGATGCTATTGCGAGACATGGCTTATTTTTGTTTGTAATATTTAAACGATGATATTAAGGATAACCGCCTCTAAGCTTTAAAGGTTATTGTGTTGTGAAGTGTTGTGTTCAATAAATACATTGATTAAATGCCGACTAATAATTACTTTTCAGTAAGCAATATATCTTCAAATATTTTCCTTACTCTAAAATAACAGAAGTTACTTATTATGTCAATACGTATTTTAGTCGTTTGCTTTAAGCCCTCATATTGGACGTAGGAGAAAACACACATGTCCTACATGGTCATTTGGCACTTACTGTTCTTACATTTGACGTCAAAATACTGAGTGGCTAAACACTTGCAATTTACATCACATGTAAAACTACTCTGACATTCTTCGGTTGTCGTGCATGCCATTCCGTAAGATTTTCCTGTTTAAAACGGACAATTAAGAACATACTTTTCTTGATTTCATCTAATATTATGAAATATGAGTTCAACACGTGCATGACATAAGACATTATAGAAAAAAAACAGTTCTTTTTTTTTAAAATAAATGTATCACTTTTATCATATCATATATTTTTTCTTATTTACAAATAGTTTAAGAAGCATATGTAACATTATACAATTATTGTTTAAAACCTCTATTTGTTTCTTTAAATTGCACATAAACATATGACATACACAATTTCTATTTACACCTCAATTCAGTGTGAGTAGAAAACTCAAAAGTTAAATTAATTATCTACTTACTTGTTTTACAGAAAAGGTCATTGGTATCATAATATTGTGTATAATTACAAACACACAATCGATTGATGCAGGTCAGACTTGGTTTACATTGAGAATCAGATACACATGAACCACTGTTATAGTCTATACCTGAATGGTGGGAAATGTGTTAAGAATTTTTAAAATAATTAAATATCATTCACAGAAAAATGAGATACAATATTCAACATTGTACCGTTACCTTGTCGCAATGTCTATGATATATGTTTCGCAATACCTAAGAAAACGCTACAACATTTTGGTCACTCAAATATGCGTATACCTCTGTTACTATTATATGCTGCATCATGTTTAACATGGATTTCTAGAATTAAAACAGTGAAATAAAATTTTTCTGTTACTCTATAAATGCTATTGTTTTGTCCAACAAAAAAACAAAACAGAAAAAAAACTAAAATAGGGAACACTTTCATAAATAACAACAAAACAACCCCTAAATAAATAACTAAAACAAAAAATGTTATTGCATGCAAAAATAGTGCAACAGATAAGTGACGCAACATTTGAATGGAAACATGCACACTATAAACGAATTTTATAAGAATCCCGACCACAACCCCCCCCCCAACCCACCCAAGCACTCAAGCGCGATTTTGTTCACCCCTTTGAACTATATTACTATTTTAATGACACACCCGTGTTGATAACTCTCTTTGTCCATAAATGCTTAGACATTATGCTATTGGTTGCACTCACTCTTGAAATGAAAGTTTAACTTCGTCATCGATAGTTGCGCTATGGAATTGGGTGCCTCCGAGGACGGAGAGTCTGCTTATATAAAGATAAAACTTTTGCCATACATTTCACTACACAAAGCAACAAGAAATATTTCGTCTTTAAAAAAGCAATCCAGGGCAGTTTGGTTCTCTGTAATAAACAAAATTCGTTTGTTCCTATATTTATTTACTTTTCACGGCTTGAACACAGGCAATCATAGATTACACCATGTTTGCGGGGCCCCGCGCGTTGCCGGAGTATATTTATAATATACCTAAGCCTACTGATAGTTCCTAATCCAGTCAACACAATATTCGGAAACTAAGCGAGTAATCAAATATCCGTTATGACATGTCCCATTTCGACCAGCATGGAACGAGTACTAAAGTTTCTCAATATCCTATCGGCAGTATACATAATGTCAACGGCCCTGACAATTCAAATTGCCCAAGGCCCCGCACCCTTCTAACGCCGGTCCTGCCATTTGGCTCAAAATAAATATTTATTTATATATATATATATATATATATATCTATATTTATGTCACATTTTGTAGTGGTTGGTCGTGCCAAGAAGGTAATAAATGTGTTAATAAAAATGGCTGGCCATTCTCTTAGGGGGTTCACAGACACCACCTCCGCTCCTTTAAATGATGAATGACTCTCTGACCAGTCACCTACGAGCAGTTTTTCGACTACATCTGCCTTTTACCCACGCTTTCTGCTTCGAAGCTTGCACATTGCCACACGTTCTATTGCGATTATTAAATAGCCTACATCTTAAGTACTCCAAAAATGTTAACAACAGTACTTACGTGCTCTGCATAAATGATCAACGTCTAGAAACTTGTTTTCCGTGCACTCACACCGACTATTTATACATTCCATGTTGTTGAGACAAGGTATGGCCGCTGAACATGTGCCACCATATGAAGGTTCTGTGATAGTATTAGCATTACATAAATATTTGTAACACATGTTTTTTTAAAAAAATTATAGACCTAGTTACCCGCTAAGTAAAGAAATGGTTTTATTTGTTCATATCTACTTATACATATTACATGTCTGATCTCCTCAATTAAAATTGAGAAATATTAGAATTATTGTTGTATTAATTTTGTATCTAATGCTTAAACTTACAAGTCTATTATCAAATAAGCATAATTAAGACTTATTGGATCATCATATATTTAATTTATTCCGCAGCTGATCCTTGGATTGATTTAAGGCTTCATTTAAACACACACAACAATTAACTAGTATTAACAACAATAAAATGTTTTATATATCTACCATTTTTTTTAAATATTTCAATATTATTCATTACTTAATACAGCTTTGTCATCTCTTTTTTCCTTATCGTATTGAAAGTTTTGTAATAAAAAAAATATATTGTAACATTTTTAAAGTCGGCAAATGTTTTAAATTTTAATACATTGATACATTGCATGAATAGTAACAATTTAATGAATTTCTCCGTATTACAAAATGAATATCAGTGTGTATCCTGTGTGTGGTAAATAAATATACATTAATTCCATGACTATTTTTAGACATTTTTAATGATTTGTAAAAGTTAATCGATAATTTGAGGATCCCTTATTTAAAGATTTTAGAGCAAAATAACACATTTATGAAATGCAGAGTGATAACTGCTTGACAAGAAAGCGTTGAAAAATAATTTATTTTCTTGAATCTAAAAATTATATAACTTGCTATTGATAAAAATAGTTACATTTTCACCTTAATTTCAGTAACAAATAAATAAAAAACTTTGCTCATATCATTTTCTTTTTAATATTGGACGTTGGGGGAAACATATATGTCCAATATAGTCATTTAACACTTACTGTTCTTACACGTGACGTCAAAATACTCAGTGGCTAAACAGGTGCAATTTACATCACATGTCAAACTACTCTGACATTCTCCAGTTGTCGTGCATGCGATGCCATACTGTTTTCCTGCGTAAAATGGAAAAATAAAAACATACATTATATACATTTTACTGATTTTATGATTCATGAAATCATCGAGTTCATCTCATTAAACAAATTGAAAAAATAATTAAATTACTATTGTTTTTTTTAAAATGAAAGAACTATTTCAAATAATTTTCCAACTTTTTGCAAATATTTTAAGATACAAATAAAATCAACGATTATTGTTAAAAAACTGTATTTGTTACTTGAAATTGCATATACTTATAAAATATTCCTAATTTTTATGTACCCCCTCAAACCAATGTTGAAAAGCAAACGTAATTAAAATGTAGAAAAAGTATGTACCAGTCGCTTATATTTGTTTTTGTTATCTTCTTACTTGTTTTACAGATTAGTTCATTGGTATCGTAGTATTGTGCAGAATTGCACACACATAAGAGATTGATTCACGTCAGGCTCGGTTTACATTGAGAGTTAGATGCACATGCACTAGTGTTGTAGTCTATCCCTGGATGTTCGAAACATTAAGGACATTACAAATCAATCAATTAAAAATTATATGCCTAGCGACACCGACATAATTCGTCCTTTTTAAAGTGAGCCACAAAATCCATAAAGTCTACACTTGATTCTTATAGCACGATCTAAAGAAACACGGCCGTGATATTCAAAAGCAAAACACATCATTTTTTAATGAGAGAATCACTACAATGACAATAAACTAAAAAAAAAAGGTTACGTTTACTGAGGGTAGTCCTACCTAACAAAGAGTGGAAAAAAAAGAATAAGAGTGGGCGCAAACCCGAAACAAAAACAAGAACAGAGTGAAGGCATGTGCCGAAACTTTTTCATGTGTATTATGTAAAATTATTATTAAAGCTTAACATATATCGTTACATTTACACATAATGTTTGTGTCTAATTAATTCATCTATCTAAAGCGTTATCGCAGTCCAACACTTGTATAATTTACTGAATTTCAGCACATCCATGACTTTCTGAACTCAACAGGTCAGACGAAACTGAGAGAAACATGGTAATGACTTTCATAAATCCAACAAGTCAGAATTCACTGCTGTTCTTGCAGTAAGAACCAAGTCGGCAGACCAAAAAAAAAAAGAACATTGAGAATTTGTTTTCAATAATCGGTTACATTTTGTGTTACACTTAGTTTAGTTTATGTTTGAATTTAGGAATAGCTATTATGAATATACGGTAAAGTATCGCAAATTACACATTTTTATGAGCGTTGAGCTACCTGTAATTATTATTTGAATGCATCATAGTATTTATTGCTTTATTTCTGTTCACTTTATGAATACATTTGAGGTTTCAGGAAAATTTGAATCTTTTAACTAATCCGTTATTTGCTTCACCTCACTTACTTGCTTTGCAAGAAGAGTCATAGAAATAATTTTCTGGGCAATCACATATCCCATTTATGCAGGTTAATGTTTTAAAACACGGATACGCTGAACAAGAGTCACCATAAGAAGGTACTGTGGAATAAATATTCGGCATTTAAGTTTTAAGACTTCATATATCTTAGAGTTTATTTTTTTTTTTTAATATTTAGTAGGAAACATTACCTTTAATTTTTAAAATATTAAAATTAATTGAGGCTTATTTAATATTTAATAAAAATATTCTGGCAGAGGGTTTATCAAAAATTTCAAATAAGAAGTAGCATACAAAATTAAAAAAAAATACTTAATCATAATTTAATTTGTTTTAATTATCTAAAAAATATGCATAAACTCATAAAATTAAGCGGAAAAAAAAAAATTAACAAAATCGTGACTCAAAATGTATCCCAAAGAATGACATCCACACAGAGATAAATACAATTTTAAAAATATGCATACACGAACAGACTAACAGTCAAAACAGCACACACAAGTTCGTCAAAAATCACCTGTAATGCATTCTCCGGACACATAAACCTGTCCTTTAAGGCAGTTACAGGTTCCATCTACACATGAAAGTCCAACATCACAAATAGTGCATTCAGGACAACTTGCTCAATAAGGCACAATTTCTGATTCAAAAAATGGTACCTTGTTAATTCATATAGAATAAAACACGTTTAATTTACAAATGTTTTCGAACCTAGTGTAGACTGTGTTATTGAGAGATACAACGTGTGGTAGATTTTGATAAGAAAAAAAATGATTTCCTTGCTAAACTTTATAAAGCAAACATAGAATACACATTTTTAGTTGTTGACATAATTGGAGAAAATGAACATTTTTACTTAACACTATAAAAACTTGGTTTTGGTTTTTATTTAAGTCGTTTTGGCTTTGAGATACTTGGTACAGTCTGATCTGGTCTAAAGGACTGTATAAGCCACTTCTTAAAGCTACTCATTATTTTTTTAAAAGGTAATTATTGCTGAAAGTATGGTAAACATTTTTTTGAATTTATTTTTAATATTTAAAATTGGAACTATACATCATTGACAACTATACAATTAGAATTTAATAAATGGAATATGTATCACAAAATGAATTGGCCTCACCTGCACAACAAATTGAACCGACATCTCTCCGACGGTGAGGTACACATTCTTTGTTTACCTTTTTGAATTGAAACAAAAAGAACAAAAATATTCATAGAATAAATGGAAATCAAACTTTTATGTGAAAATGTGCATTTAATATCATGAAAGAAAGCTACATTGTTCTATCGTCATCGTCCAGCATAATCAATAAACAATTCCATAATTAATGTTGAAGACAATTATTTTTAATACAATGATTTTTTTTTTCTTCTAATTCTACTGAACTTTCCTTGATCTTAATTAAGTTTTATAAAGAATTTGTAAGAATTTCTTGGAATAACATGGCAAAACATAAGCTGATAGCCAAAAGCCACATGTGGATTCCATTTTCACTCATTTATTTTATAAATATATATATATATATATATATATATATATATATTTACTTAAAAGAATAAAGAAAAGAATTTAAAGGAAATATATTGAAGAGATGTTGAAAAACTTGCCACATTCACAATTAACAGATAAAGTAGAAAGGTAATCAAGAATCCTTTAAAGAACATTCTTGAATAATCCTTGCAGATAAAATACACCAAAAATATAGAAATGATTTACGCTGTGCTTAACCAAACGAGTTAATAATTGTACACAGGTAGCTGCCGCTTCTACAACAAATAAATAATAAACACAGCGTTTAAGCCCATGTGAAATGGAGACTTGAAATAGACTTTATTCATGAGGCCTTTGGGCTGTGTAACTTAATTCAACCATGCATGAACCATGCAAGTTCATTTTCAAAACACATAACAAGGAAGTAATCCAACGCTGAATAAGTATTGGTTTTGATAAATGTATATATATTTACATACATATATATATATATATATATATATATATATATATATATATATATATATATATATATATGTGTATATCTCATATTTATTCGTTTGTGATAATTGAAGTAGCCTTAAAATACTAATGCACAGTCTTTAAGTTTGCCTTACTTCAATTAACTGGGTAGATCCATAATTATCCCTTGTACACCATACTCATAATAAACATTTGAAATGTTTCTGTGCCTGGTTTTGATGATGATATTTCACTGATTGCAGGTGCCACTTTGTGAGGGAATCATGCACTGGGGAGTTTGAAGGCTTGAGGCAATAGACGAAAATGTGTCTAGTGTTGTCGCCTCAACTGTTCCTTTTGAAAGCTTGTTCCAGTCCCTGACTGTCATGGGCAGGAATGAGCAGCTCCTATACTGGCTTCTTCCTGGAATGAGCCTCAATTGCCTGTCATGGCCTCGTCGCTGTCTATGGGGGAGAGGGACGAGTTTCTGTTTAATACTGGACCAGCGTACCAGCCCATTATTTATCTTGTACATCATGGAGATCCCTGATTGTCGTCGTCGTTCCTCCAATGGTGACCAGCCTAGTGTTTCTAGCATGATGCCAATACTAGAGATATTACTGTGGTGGTTCAGGACAAAGCGTGCTGCTCGTCGCTGGACCGCCTCCAACCAGTCAATGCTCTTCTGGGTTAAACGTTCTCAGACTGAAGATGCATAATCTAAAACCGGACGGACAAAGGCTTTATATGCTCTTTCTTTCACACAGGAGTTGCAAATCTTTAGATTTCGCCTTAATATCTCCTGGGTCTTGTTTGCTTGGTTACATACATTGTTAATATGCTCGTCCCAGCGGACCTCTCTTTGAATGGTAACACCCAGATACTTTACGGAGGAAACTGGCTTAAGTATATGGCCGTTCAGTTCGTATTGGTAGTGTAGAGGAAAACAACTTCTAGAGATTGATAGTGTCTGGAACTTGGCAGGGTGAAATTCCATGTCCCAGCTAGTCTCCCACTCAGCCAACAGATTGAGATCCTATTGTAGCTGGTCCTTGTCCGATCATTTGGCGATCGTCCTATACACCGATTTGTCATCTGCGAACAGTCTTGCTTGGGGTGTCACTTTCTCCGGTAGGTCATTAATGTATGCTAGGAACAAACAGGGGCCTAGCACTGATCCCTGGGGGATCCCTGACTTCACGTCGACAAAGGAGGAGCTTGTACCGTCCACCACTACTACTTGGCATCGGTGGCTCAGGACGCTAGAGATCCATGTTTAAGTGATGCCTTGAATCCCATATCTCTGGAGTTTGTGTAGAAGCAAACTTTGATTCACATGGTCAAATGTCTTTGCGAAGTCCATCACCAGCACGTCAGTCTTCTTGTGGTTCTCCAGATTGGTCATCAAGTCTTCTACAAATTCAAGGAGCTGGGTCTCACATGCTCTATTGACTCGGAAGCCGTGTTGACAGTCATTGAGTATATTTTGGCTTTCAAGATGCTTCATGACTGTGCTTACGATTATGTGCTCTAACAGTTTGCAGACCACGCTGGTGAGGGATATCGGACAATAGTTGGCAGGATCGGAATGCTCCCCCTTCTTGTAGATTTGAATGGCATGCGCTGTTCTCCAGTCTGCTGGAATATTTCCTGTGAACAGCGATGATTGGAAGAAAATTGTCAGTGCACGAGCGATTTCTTTAGCTAATTATTTGAGCATCTATTTCTTTTTTAGTGTGTTGACCTGAAATTCACCATATGGAATGCAGGGGTCTGTTATCCCAGGGATGACTTCAACTTTTGAGACACGATGTGAACAGTTGGTGAGGAGTAGTTCAATAGTGTTTTCCCCTCTCGTGGGTTCTTTAATCAGCTGTTCCCAGACCGTTGTTGTTAATTATCTCCATGAATTCTGAGTGTAGAACAGGGTATGCGGACATGGGCTTTAAGGCAGGAATCTGCCAGTTCCAACTAGGAAAGTTAAAATCACCTCCTATAAGGAGAAAATTGCACATTGTGGTATTTGACTGTCTCCCCCAACACAGAAAACTCTTAAGTTTTAATCTAAGTGGAATGAAATGTAACTCTAAACGCATTCACAGCCACTCACGCTAGACTGAGCCGCTTTACTGCTTGTTAATGAAAAAAAATGTGTATCTAGATTTAGAAAATTAGCTAAAATGTTTATAAATTTGACGACATTAAAAGTAGAAGGTAGAACTGATTCACCACATTAACAATAAATAGTTGCAGTAGAAAAACTACCAAGAGCTTCTTGAACAACATTCTGGAATTATTCTTGAAGGAACCAAACACCAAACACATATTCTCTTGTCTATACCTATTGAACACGATTAAAGGAGTACACACGATAGACTTCTCTACTAGACACGCATGCGTACTACAAAGCATACATCTCTAAAGCTTATTTAATCTATGCCTTGAGTTGGACTGCATTCGCATGACAGGTAGGTTGGATTTTACCCCGCTTGAATGATTTCTGAAACATCAGTTTCCCGACAGTCAACAAGGAATTAACCCAACTATTGAAACGATTGTTTCTGTCCCAGAGTCCAACCTTTCACAAACAATGTCAACATGGTAAAGTATAGTTATATGTTAAATACATAAGTTTAGTTATATGTTAAAAACACGAAGAAGAAACTGGAAGACAAAAGAAATGCCTTTAGCTTTTATAAATAAACATCAAAAATTTGTTTTTATATATATTGTGAATTCAATATATAGATTTGAATGTCTTAAGCCAAAAAAATATGCTACTTACTAATTGTCGTACAATCAATTTAGTGTCATGTAAATTACCTTTTAACTCAACTATTTTGTCTTCGCTTGTAACGCTTGTAATGCTTGTAATGTTATAGTCAAATAGAACGATTTAAAAAAAAAAATTGCATAGCAAACGTGGAACATGTGTATTTCAAGAAAAAAAATTGGAATACAAATCAAAGAGGAATGACTCTGTCGATTTTATCCAATACAACCTTAAAGTGGTATTGTCTCAGATTGTCTAGTTTAGTTGAGAATGTTTTGTTTATTTTTGTTCCATAGAGGTTACAAAGTGTGTTCACACCTTTTCTTTTATTTTTAGAGGATAAGCCGCTCATAAGCTTTATTTGAAATTGGCTTGTCTGTCTTGAGTCTTTTGACTTATTCTGTAAGTATCTAACACAGCTACATGAATTTGTATCAGTTTATACTTAACTGTTGAGTGGCATGCGCTGTTCTCCAGTCTGCTGGAATATTTCCTGTGCACAGCGATGATTGGAAGATTGGTATGGGAAATGAACTAAAATCTATCAAAATTGAAAGACTGCTAGAGCTGCATGATCAAAACTAGTAGGTGATTAAACATTAAAGGATAACAATACACAAATTGAAATAGGACTTTAAAAAATGTTATAAAAATTAAAATATTTAAATACAATGTATAAAAATGGATTTCTTTTTTTTTTTTTTTTGGCGACGAATTCTAAGTGGAATATGTTTCTTATTTTAAAAAAAAAAACAAAATTTGTCAGTTCTTAATAAATGTCAATCACCGCTAAGTTAACAATTATTTCCGCTTGACTGACAACGTACTGAAAACAACGAATGACAAGACCTAATAGGACTTTAAAAAATGTTATAAAAATTAAAATATTTAAATACAATGTATAAAAATGGATTTCTTTTTTTTTTTTTTTGGCGACGAATTCTAAGTGGAATATGTTTCTTAATTTAAAAAAAACAACAAAATTTGTCAGTTCTTAATAAATGTCAATCACCGCTAAGTTAACAATTATTTCCGCTTGACTGACAACGTACTGAAAACAACGAATGACAAGACCCACGTGTGCAATATCTTCGTCTATTGAGAATTATCATTCCAAATTCGAACAGCTACATGTTCCATTTTACTTTTTGCTTCAGTTGTTCAAATTCCTTTCAGCCACTTCATTACAGAAAGACGCCATTAATCCAGACTAATTATAGCACGCCGTTTTTTTTTATCGATGTGCACAGATTTTATAATTCTTTTAGGGCGATGAGTTGTCCATATTGAGGTCAGAGCTTAATTCACGATTTGTGAAAGGTTATGTCATAGCACGTGTTTTAATCTATATCACGATTAGAGAATGTGGCCACTTTAAATCACTTTGTCATTTTCAGTCCAAATATATTTTTTCCACTAAGGCATTGGGATTTTCGCCGACCCATATTATTTTACTAAGTAGGAAACTTGCCGACACACCTTACGAGCCATTACTAATGTTTAATAAAAGTTCAATTTTTGGTGGGGAAGTAGGGTGGGTCTAAATATTAAAAGAATGTGTTGTCATTGACAAAGGGTATATGGGTAACATTTCAGGTAGAAAGGATGGAGAAATGTGGGTCAGTTCACTTACACTTTAAAAACAGGATAAATTGAATTTTGGTTGCTGTGTGTTTGGGAGTGTGGATGGAAATTTGAAAGAATATTTTGTGATGGGAGTGTGGATGGAAATTTGAAAGAATATTTTTTGATGGGAGTGTGGATGGAAATTTGAAAGAATATTTTGTGATGGGGGTGTGGATGGAAATTTGAAAGAATATTTTGTGATGGGAGTGTGGATGGAAATTTGAAAGAATATTGTGTGATGGGAGTGTGGATGGAAATTTGAAAGAATATTTTGTCGACGGAAACGAGCCTATGTGCCAAGAATCATCTTGATCGGAGGGAGTGAAATGCCCCATTGAGCCGTCAGAATATAATTCCACAGACGCACGAACACACTTTTCTTGTGTACTGTTTGACACGAGCCATAGGGTCAAATAAGAGCTGAATTTCTTTATACTGATAGCGGTACATTACAATTTGTTTTCTCTAAATGTTACTCGGTTCAACAATAAATACTTAGCTACCCATCCCTGTGGCGTTACAGCCCATGTAGGGATTGGGCCTGCTTCACCACTTCCTTCCACTCAGACCAAACTGATACTTCTCTTTTCTATGATTGGATTTCCAACTGCTTAAATCATTTTCCACATCATCCATCATTCTAATTTTAGGTCTGCCTGTCAGCCGTTTTCGTCTCGGGTTTTGGTGACGCACCCTCTTCATTCCTCTGTCATTTGTCATACTCTCTAAGTGTCATTTCCAGCGTAACTATTTCTTTTTATTTATGCTGCTAGCGTGGGATCCGGATATAGACTTTACAATTCCTGGTTCGCTCGAATTCTCCATCCGTATGCATCATTTCTTGGTCCATATATTTTCCGGAAGAACCTTTCTCTCACATGTGTTTAAGAGGTTTTCTGCCGTTTTTTTGGGGGGTCTTTTTTGTTTGTTTCTTTCACTTGCGTATGTTACAACAGGTCTGATTACAGTTTTATAGTTTTATGTTTACTAAAGTATATCCGGTGTCCAGCCAATATTATTTCTTGTATTTGAGTTAGTAATTCATTTCTTTCCTTTATAAATGAGCCTTGCCATTACAATTGTTTTACTTTTTCAAAAAGCTAGTTTCTAATTTTGATAATTGATGTGTCTATTCTTCTCTTTGCTTAATCATATTTTTTTAGGGGTTTTCTTGTTTTTTTTGGGTGGGGGTTGGGGTGTTAAATTCAATCCTTTCTTGTGATGTGTCTTCCAATCCAAAAAATTAAAGATATTTTTTACTACTTTTCCCTAACAGTGCTTTGTCATCAGCATATGCAATATACTGAAGAGGTTGATTGTAGAGAGTGCCTATTAGTTCTTAGTCTTGGGTTTCCTTCATAAAATATCCTGTTTGTTATTGTTCCTCTGGAGTCAGTATGTATGCTTCTTATAACTCTCTCTAATGTTAGGTTAAATAGCATACAAGACAGGATTCTCTTTGTCTTAATAGGCTGGGTTTAATCTGAAGTTCCCTTGAATAGCCACCCTCAACCTTGCTTTTGTTTTTGAGTTGTTTAATGTTATTATGATTATAAATAAACGAAACAATATAATAGGATAGTTAAAATTCACTTTGTTCAAGTTAGCTATTCATTTAAAAATAACTTGGATTAAACTTCCGTATTTAAAAATAGTTTTATAGAAAACTTTAAAAAAAATTCACTTGGACGGGAAAGATGACTAAATAGACAAGAACTCTACATGGGAAACGCTAGTGATTAAGTCAGAACTAAGTCATACAAAACGAGTATAATTTGTATAAGTGATTTTGAAACAACCCAATAAATATGAAGAGATTTACTAATAACGGAATAGTTTTACAAAATCCCGGTTTATAAACAATTAATAGATCAGTGTTACCGCTTTTCAACAATATAATTTTTTTCTACTTGTAAAGGGATTTAATTTCTTAAAATAAATATTTTTTAGTATCAGCTCTACGAAATAGCGTCTTCAAATATGAGACACACATGACGTCAATGAAACATGAATGTTAGTTTTAAAAAATAGTTTTCAAGGCAATAGCATTATAGTGTGTAGTAATGCTAAGGAATTACGAAGAAAATATAAAAAAAATTATAATTTAAAAAAAAATCAATGTACCAATCTCAATAAAAAAGTACAAAGTAGAAAAGGAAGAAAGAAATGTGGTTTCTTACTAACTCGTGTCTACAGATTACTCACATTGTATTAAGCTTCCTGCTTCGGCCTGTGTGTATTGTCTAAGCTTTCAGATACTTTTGTGATGAGCGAATTGTCTGAATGTAATTAGATATTATAATTTTTACTAATTACTGTATAATGATTGATTTTTCTTTTAAATTTTGTGTAAAGGCTGTTTTGTCTTAAGACATTTTTGAGAGACAGCTATAAAGAAATGATAAAACCCTAAAATGTTAATAAACAGACGTGTGTAATGTCACTTTATTCATGTTTAAAGTATGTTACTAAAGCACAAGGGCCCCCCCCCCACCTTTTAATTTTAAGAAGGAAGTAAAGTCAAAATAAATTCATGAGCTAACATTTCTAAACAGAACGCACAGAGACGAATGGCGAGGCCTACATTCTTTATATCAAGTAAAGAGAGAGACAATGATTTTATTTGAAATTATGAATGCTTTATTTGTGGTATCAGGTATGTTGTCATTAACATTTTAGGATTAATATGAAGAACATAAAAGAAGTATAATTTTTTTTTACAAAATCTTAAATAATGAAGGAATCATTTTTTAAAAAGTATGATTTTCTGAACACATAATTCAGCACCAAAAAATATTCCTTGACACAATATAAAAATTAACAATATAACTGATCCAAACCTGTTTTGTTAACTCTTTTGACAAGCTAGGATGTCTTAAAAATAAAAAAAAATACACTTTGAAAAAAAAAAAAATTCAGTTACCTTAAAATAATATATTTCAGCATTGACCATCTCTACTGAAGCTTTCTGGATGACGTCAGAAGTATTACACTCGGGAGTTTCAACAATTCCGTCAACGAACAAGCGAGAGGCCTGTCAGAAGAACGCCAATGGCGAAGGAATACTCCTTAACAGTGTAATATATCGGTACAAGGTGAGCACAATAAATTTCAAGAGTTTTGTAAAGACAAAGAAAACAACAAAGAGTATTTTATTGTATGCAGTAGTTTGTCATATAATAATAATAATAAAGATTATTTAAAAATCACGCTTCATCCCCAAAGGCTCTAAGCGTGGTACATACAACATTGAAGTACACATTCAACATTACAAAACTACATACAAGAATACCTACCCATTCTAAGTCTTTCATACCTTGCAACAATAAACAACTGTCTCGAAAAAGTGATGCGCCTTGTATGCTGACAGAAAGGCTCAAACAAGTCGCACCGAGTGAGGTGATCCAGGAGCTGCAGAGATCGACTTTCTCCAAAATTTTGGATACGAATTGTAGATTAGAGACGGGGCGATAATTTTCAAACACATTCACCTTTTTTAGTAGTGGAGTTACAACCGCATCTTTAAAAGAGGATGGAACATGACCAGACTTTAAATACCGATTTATGATATAAGTTATGAAAGGTACTATTTCATCTAAACATTCGTACAACAGCCTTGCCTGAAGAGGATCAAACAAACATGACCTTTTCGGGGAGTCAACAAGGATTTTCTTAACATCCGGCTCAGTGACCTCCAAAAATTCGCTCAGAGGTGTGCCGTTATACTGCAAGAATTCGGGCGCATCGGTGCAAATGTCAAGTCTTGCCCAGATCTTCGTAACTTTCGCTATAAAGAACTCATTGAAAGGGTTTGACAGCTCGCCCACGGCAATGTTATTTGGTAAAGATTTGTCCTGTATAAAGATATAAATTATAGAAACATGATTAATGAGGTTTTTTTTTTTTTGTTGTTTTTTAAAATTTATTTACGATGAAACTTACGACAGTGCAATATAGTTATTTTGACACAATTCTTTTGCTGCTCTCTAGAATACTGCTTCTCAGCTAATTAAAATTTAAAAAAAAATATGTTTTTTTTTTTTGTTTTGTCCGCTGACGAAGGCTTTCTGTCAACACGTTCGTTGTTTTGTTACGTTTCTTTTTTCCCTGTATGACTTTACTTTTTTTTTATATTAATTTCATATATTGACACTTCTTTAAATCTACTCTACTTTCAAAACGTTGTTCACATTATATGTTACATAATTATGAACTACGCTATGGTCTAGACATTTTTTTCAATTTTCTTCATCTGGAAATCATTAAAAATATGTTTTAAGGAAAAGCAATACTGCTACCAACTGGTGAATGCGTCCAGTGTTCTGATGCAAACCTTTAGAAGACATTGTAATGGCAAGAGTCGGTGCTTGTTATCTCGTAACATGAGACGCAGTAGAGTGGTCAGCTGTGATGTGACCGGGCAGTTGGTCAATGTGATTGACGTTAATTACCAGTGTAAGCCTATCAGTAAGTTACCAAATGTATATATAGTGTTAGGTAATTTTAGCACGTTAATTAATTAATGAGATCGTGTTTAATTGATTTTCAAATAAGTTATAGTTAATTTGGAAATTGTCTGAATTATAAGTAGATTTTGTTGTGGTTGTTCCTTCATAGTTTGAGCACGCTCATCTTACCTAGTGATTCATTCAATTGTATCACAGCTATCTTTAACACAATCTAAATTTGAGAACTTATTGCTCACATCGCCCGGTCATTTAATGCATGACATCTCTCTTAAACAAAATCAAAATTTGAGAACCCTTGGCTCATATTACCTTATCATTAATCACCAAATTTCTCAACAAGTAATCCGGCCCCGAATTTAGGGATTACACTCACCTCCTTAAATTAAAAAAAAACAACAAAAAAACTATTTGACATGATGGATCACATTTCACAAGTAAATGCTCCCCAAACCCCCCCCCCCCCCCCCGTCACACCCCCCTTTTTTTTTTTTTTAAAAAAAACAACAAAAAAACCATTTGACCTGATGGATCACATTTCACAAGTAAATGCCCCCCAAACCCCCCCCCCCCCACTGTGACCAACCCGTATTTGTTTGGTTTCTCCAATCAACTTATCCGACATGTTCATGCGCCATTACTTCACCAGAATTAAATACAAGTCCTATTCCATTAGCCACGTCAACATGTCTATTAGGTTGTACAATGACACTAACCCATGTACAAAGCAGCTTGCAATAATTAGGAGAACAAAGCCCAACGTTTCCCCTCAAAGTTCTCTCATCGACTGCTTTACAAAATTGTTCGAACGCCCAAGACGGTCTATACCATAAGTCATACTTACGGTTAATTGACGTCACCAACCAGAGGTTGGAAAAGTGATCAATAACACTCAACTAACTCCCATAACACACCGAGCACCATTAAACACAATATTCGACGCGCAACAGCTACTGGTGAATACCCATACACGACATCCTGCCAGTCCTACATGTGGATGGAAAGCTTTCACGCACCTGTGATACATGTGCATGGGTTTTTATGCTAAACAGTTGGTCGGGAAATTATCCATTATTAGTTAAAAGTGTTTATTAGATTAATTAAACCTCTCTATACCTATTTTCACATTTCCATGTTAACTTCGCTTTTATGTTTTTCTTTATGGCGGAAAGATCTCGGAATGTTCAAAGTCACACGCCCCTCCATACAATCCAGCTGAAACTTGGCACACAGAAATGTAGCCGATGACATTACATTTCATGGAATTTTCAGGCAACCCCCACCCCCCCCCCAGTTCAAAAGGCATACACAGGATTTACATTTTTTGCTTTAGAGGATGTTTAATTATATATTTGTTTATTTTCACAATGTTTACTTACAAGGTTTAACGAAAAGCTTTCAGAATTCAAAATAAATTCTGATTCATTTCCTACATTTTTACATCATTGGGGATGTCACATGAAAATTTAATTTAATGATTTTGTGTAGACTTTAAGAAATGTTTCCCAGATGTTAAACTCCAAATTAAATTGTGATCTCCATAAATGAATACGTTTATGCGTAATTTCTTTCAGGACCTGATCATACATTCGTCTTTGATATGAAGTCCACCTTTAGAAAACATGTAACTGACATTGGTTACCTGAAATATTATCTGGTTATTGAACCACACAGGTCACAAACTTTGAGATATTGTGAGATAGAAGGAAATTACGGCAATGTTGAATTCACGTTGCTTCATGCAGAATTTGGGCCCGGAAGGGATTGCCACAATGTAACTGGACTTTATCCTTCATTTTGTTACGGATATATCAATGTAACAATTAACCGAACTAAACAAAGATATTACACATGGAGCAGGTCAGTCAGCTATTGGTTTAACTTATATCGCAATTTTGGGTTTACTATAAGAGCTATTCTATTAGTTAAAATGCTTAGAAATTGAAAATAATAATGAAAGCTATTCTTCATCGGTCAACAAATCAAAATAAAGCATGCCAATATTACTTAAATATTAAATCAATTGATTAATGTCCCCCACCAGGAGCGTCTATTCACCCCTCTTGAGTTGTGGAAGCCAAAATCCCTCTGCCCTATATAACTTTATCACTTCTACATGTACTGGCTTGCAGTGTTTTAGTAAGATAATTTTTTTTCAAAGGTGGGGGGGGATATAAGATCTTCGTATGGCACAGTGCCAGGAGCGTAGAAAGGGGGGCGGTGGGTTTGATTCGCCCTCGCTTTGTTCCTTTTATAAAGTCGCAGCATTTTCAGTTATCTTAAGAATATTACATGTAAATGGGTGGCTAATATATTGGCCCACTCGGTTTAGTATAGCAACTTAACCATGCTTTGCTTTTGGTCAGTGCTTCTATCAACGCAAAATTTTGACACAATAACAAAAAGGCCTAATGTTATTTCTTTCCTATTCAATTTCCTATTAAATAATTTTTTAAAATCTGTTGCCCGCCTTATGGCATCGGTTCCAAAGCTTATTTTTTCCGTTGTCCCAATGTTTCATATCAGTCTTATTGCTTCTTTGAAAGGAATGATTTTGTTTTAAAAAATACTGTGCTATTTTCTATATGTATTATTTATCAATATAATGTGTGCATATACCAAATCCCTTAACAGATGTTGGGATCCACTGTCTTACGTTATGTAATTGGTCCCACCTAGGAGTCGTTAATTTTTTTAGTTAACAAGGTGCAGGGACTGTCATTATGATTATGTGTGTGTGTGGGGGGGGGTGAAAGAAGGGGATATATTTGGTGGAGGCACAACGGCCCAACAGCAAGAACTAAATTAAATATTTTAAAATAGAATTTAAAGCGATTGAAACATAGTTGAATTCCATTATGTTCCGAGTAAAGGCCGGTCACACTTTTTCTCACAATATACTTTTAAACTAGGTGTTTAGCCTACAATCGGGGTGATCCTAAATAATATATATATGTGTGCATGATTTAATTCCACTTCTACATCAAATTGGATGCGGTTGGTTCCTCCCCCCTCCCTGTGTAGACGCCACTGAACCCAACTAAAATATTTTTATATTACAATAAACCCATTTTTTGACTAAAAGCAAAACATGTTAGTTTGAGTTTTATTAGATTCTAAACATTAAAGTTCGTTTGCTGAAAATATCATATCCTTAGCTTGGTTGTTAGTAGTTGATAGCTCATTATTTTTACTGACTTATCCATAATTATGTTTTATAATAATAAGGTCACGATATCTACTACTTCATGTAAAATGTAGGCATTTTGAGACCGTCTTTTTATGTATTAGTTATACATTGTATTGCATTTAAATTAGGAAATTTTTGTACGTACACAAATGAAGGCTTGAATTCCCAATTGCAGCAAATGGCAAATTTAGTTTTATATGCGTTTACTTAGTTACCTTTTATGACATACAAACATTATGTATGTTTCTTAATCTATACATTTGAAGACAAATCTAAAACCTGTCTAATGTCTTTCAGACTCCCTGGCGAGACACTGAATGTATTGGCAACATCGGTTGCTATTGAAGTTAATATATCCATTGGTCTGATCTGGATAGAGGTGTCCGGTAACTGGATATTAACTCTCTTTATAAACCATCTTAACCACTGATGTTTAAATTAATTTACGAATGAACAGATAAATTAGTTTATATCATAAATGAAAACATGTTTGCCCTAACAGTATAAATTTAATTACATCATTTAGAAAATACTTTACTAATTATGTATTCACAGTTTTAAATGCTGTTTTGTATAATTTAGACTATGTTGAGATTGATAGTTGTGTCAAAACAATAACTTTAACAGATTGCCGAGACTTGAAATAATAACGGGAATCCGTGCTTTAAAACTTCTTTAATGTCATGACATACTTTCAGCTAACAAAGACTTCATGTTAGAATGTAAAGGACATAGAGACGACTTAGATTTCACTAACACCTTTACCGGTAAGTAACTGTAATAACTGTTAGAGCTAGAAGAGTTGACTTGTCATATCCACCGTTAAGCAGGATCTCTCACACAACTCATTGCATCGTCTCTAATTTCATTTCAATGATGCTACTCATTCTTGTTTACGACTTTGTTTAATTTTTATTAGAGGTCATCAACCATCGGTCCAATAATCGTTGGACTATCGTTACCATAGGGAGATGAATCCAATCAATAAAATTCCCTGTAAAAAAAAAGCTAAATGAGATTTTATAAAATACAGGTGCCCTTGATGCGTTATAGTTTATATCGTTTGATGAAAACAGTTTTTAAACATAATAAAGCTGCTGTGTAAGACTGGGTTGTGCATTAGAATATAGAGTTGAGGAGTGGTGGCGCACCGGGCAGGGGGGGGGGAGAGGTAGCAGTAATTGGGAATCTCATCAAGTGCATTTCTCGAATGCAGGTTTTGTCAAGTAACCTGAATATAAATTAAACTCCAAAGCGTTAATGTTTCATTAACATTGTTATAAAACTAAACTTAAAGCAATTATGTGTTGCCGGACGTGTTATCAGTCGCAAACCCAACAATTAAAACAGTTTTCGATTTTTTTCCAGACATTGCATGATTAATGTTAAAATAATTCTTCTCCTCTTGTCTATCCACAGCTGAGGCTTATGACACCACAGCGACGTTATGTCACAGAAACAGCACAAACAAAACATGCGTTTACACAGCTGACAACGAGACGTTACCTAACACACTAGAAAGTAAACAACCAACTGCAATTTTGTTTTAAATTCTCGTTTAAAATCATTATTAATGATCTTTTTTTTTTGGTGAAAACTCGATGAGTTTAAGTGTCGTAAAGCAATGATACAGCATACCGCCATTTCTTTGCTTTAAAAAACAATAATTAAAGAAAATAATAATTTTGAATGAAATGGTAAAACAATATTATTTTCCCCAGTGAAAGACAAGGTTATATTTGCAAGCAATGCTTCAAATGTTTTATTAAAATACATTTCATTAACCCCCCAACTGCCCGGACTCAATTTAAATGCTGCTGTTATATATGTCATTATTTCATAATGTGTTGATCCTATAACAATTACCAGTGTGTTGTTTGTTTTTAGGTCATTACCGCTACCGTGACGTGAAGATCTTTATCATGCCCGGTCTTATTGCTGTGTTAACCCTGGTAGGAATCATGATTTTAATCAAATCAAATGTTCCCTCGCGGTGAGTAATTTATCGTTGACATTTGAGACAACAAAGGAAATCCCCAACATATTACTGTGAGGGGGAAACATCTTACTTTTTAGTATTTTATGAATTATCACCAATAAATCAACAACAATTTAATAAATCGTTAACAAAATAACGGAACACAGTTATCAATGGAAACAGTAATCAAATCATAACGAAAACTATTTTCAAATTATTTAATGCAAGAGTAACTATATTTTTTTTTTAAATTATCGAGAAGTTGTGTTCTCCTGTCAAGAATGTGAAAGTCATTAGTCACAGTCGAGTATGACAGGAAGTTGTGATCAACTTATCTCTTTAATCTATTCTCTTGGTGGGGAGGGGAGGCGTATTAATCTTTGCTTATACACAGACACACTTTCGACATGCCCCCTACAGCTGGGTTATACCATGCAACATTACTCTCGCTTATTACGTGCCGTTTGCTGACATAGCTTTCCATGGGTAAGGCTTGGTGCAATCTCTTAGGAAGTGTGCGATGATTACAAATCAGGTCCGTCTTTTTCAATTGAGCCATCAACACAAATCACTTTGACTCAGTATTGATGTGTTATGGATAGTGTGTTGGCCTCATTTTAGCGTTGAGCAACCAACACGTGTCTCCCCTTAATTTTGTTTAGCTATTGACGTCACTGATTAAATGTGCTGTGTCACTCCTTGAACCCACCTGTGTCACTCCTTGAACCCACCTGTTCCTTGATTAGGAAAAGGTTGTTTACTTTCGAAAACGTTCTATTTGTTCTAAAGAATGTTATCTGTGACGTAATTTCTAGAATTTCTTTTCTGGATGCAAATGAATAATTTATTATGAGTATTATTTTAATTATTATTATTATTATTATTATTATTATTAGGTGGTTTAATATAACCGTCGTACCCCTGTCTAGGGATAGGCTCACACCGCTTCAAATAAAACTTAGCAATTACGGAAATGCATACATGATTATCCATTTGTATATTAGCTAGCGCTTTCCTGGCCATGGAAGATTTTCTCAACAGTTCATAGACACATACGAGATGTTTATAATTTTCAATGTTGTACTCTTTACCCATGTGGGTGTGTAAATGAAACATTTATTTTTCGAAGTTTCTGCCTTATCATTTGCCGTGCTGTAAGTCTATAATAGTTTTATTTTGCTTATGTACCTTTGAATTGTAATTTTATAGAAATTTGATATTATAATTAAATTGTATATTTTTATTAAGACTAGTTTTAGAATCGTCTTATTGTGTAATGATCTTTAGTCTTTTGTTATGTATTGTTCATTCTACAAACCTAATATTAGAGCATATTACATTTTTGAAACCCTTTGTCAGTAAGTAACAGTAAGTAAGCCGTTAATACATGATGTTGACGACCCAGCTTTCAAAATGAATCACTTTTAATATGTATTGATCAGTTAAAATAGAATCAGACGGACTTTTGTGAGGTCTTCTTACTGACTGAATCACAAGTGTTTCTTTTAAATGCTAGTAGGTTACTGTTCTTTAGCCAGCAGTTGCTTCTAACTGTTGTAAGGTTTTTGCTTATGCTCCTTACCCACATGTGTCCTGAGTGTTTTGTTGACCATATAAACATGCGATTTCTTCTTTGCCCTCTCCTGAATTTATATTTGATAGACAAAAGGGGTGGGTGCATGACGCGGCGTGATTATGTATTGAATAAATGTATGGAAAATTGAATATGATAATGTCTATATAAACAGAAAAAATCCTGCCAAGAGTGTTGGCAGTGCTGAACTGTCTATTCCAGACCATGAACCTTGCATTAGTTTTCAAGAAAATGCTGGTAATATTTTTATTTTTTATTTTTAAACAAAGATAAATGAATGTCCATTACTTGATTTCAATTTTTTTTTAAAACAATAATTCTGGGTCGCATTGTTATTAATTTTAGAAAACATGTCATATTACTTGAACCATGTTAAAAATGTCCATTTAAAATTGGTAATACTTTTTCTATTTCAGATCGTTCAGCTGATCGATGCATTGCTGTAAAACAGACGATTGTGTATACAAAAGCAGTTCCCCTGAACACTTATAGCGTACCCACTGTTATCATTACTCCACCCCAATTAATATGAAATGACATCGACATATAAATAAAATACAAATAAACAGCTATTTTCTTACAACTGTTTTTTGTGTATGCATGTAGAGAAAAGTAAGGTATGTGTGATCGTGTAATTGTGACACACAACATCAATTTTTTTTTTGGCAACGTGATGAGAGAAGAAGGTGGCATTCATGATTTGTAAAATAAAATATAAATAATTCCTTTGAGGCACCATCTTGTTTTTATAATGAAATGTATAAGCCAAATGAGGAAACAAAAAGTGAAAACTGCTAAAAGTCGAGTTGTTTATAAATTGATATTAATTCCAACGAAATGTCCTCCCAAACAGTTTTGAAATAATTAAAATCCACCGAAATGCTACAGATTTAGAAAAGCGACCAAGGATTTCGTTTTGTCTATAATTAGAACATTGCTTATGTGTCAGTAGCAATGATTATTTTTAGTTGCTAGCACCATGGTCTACACATTTCAAAACAGCTAGGACGTGAATGCACTTAGTCCAAAAATTATACCAGGGAGGGTATTAAGTTGATGCCAAACAAGTCAACATATTAATGGTCCGAAAAATGGAGGAACTCATATTGGAGTCTACCTTAGGAAAGTGAAGATTTGGTTAAATGGCTATTTCCAACCTTCGGTGGCAGAGAGAGATGTGGCGGTTGGCACGAGGCAATGGAGGAAATCCTTTAGAGGGTTGCATTTGCTTTTGTAATGAAACGGGTATAGTCTTCGTAGAATAACTTCAAAGATAGTTTCCAACAATCTTTAGATAATCTATCGTGAGTATTTAAATGAGCTTAAATTATATCAGATCTACTGAGCGGACTTAAGTAAGACAATTCCAAACATGCTGTCTGGAGTTCAAACCCCTCTCCCCCCCCCCCCCCCCCCCCACACAAAGGCCAATAAAAGCAAAATATCATCAGGAACCCGGGTGGATGGGACTCGTTAAACTTGGATGGTAATTCGTCTAATAGAATTGGTACACTCTGAAATCAAAACTCGTAGATGAAGTTCCTTAGGAGATATGACATAAACACAAAGAAAAATTCCCGCAACTCCTGCGACGCAACTAATGCCAGGCTGTAACAGTCCAAGGCCTAGTGATTTCCAACAACGAAATCTAAACCATCCTCCCATGGTGACGGACGCATGCCACATAAAAAATATAATTTGTATATAGAATACTTGTGTGTTCTGCTGGATGGAATATGATTGGGTGGGTGGGTCAATACAAGAACTAACTCATGTGCTACATGCCTAGTTCGAAATCCAGAAACTTCGGTAGATTGTTGCTCATACTATAGAGCAATACACCTGTAGGAAAAAACTCGAATTTTTTTTAAAAAAAGGAAATTGGTTTTTGAATTAAAATAATGATCTAAGTAAACAATTTTAGATTAAACAATGTCACTGCTTGAGTGAGGTTCCATTGCATTTGTTGTTCGATTTTTCACGATTGAAAAAATACTTTTAGATGTCATAAATATTAATTTTTTAAAGTGCCTTTGTAAGATGTTTTAGGTATATTCTAAAATAATTATGTACATTTAAACAAAAATATTTACGTTTATTGTCGGATGCATTCATATCTGTAGTTAGGTTTACTACTGCAGCAAAGAAAAAACAGTATAATTAAAAGTGAAATAATGATATATTTAAAAAAAAACAAAAAAAAAACATAAATACACATTCGTCTACTCTAATAAATATGCATTTTTATCAAACACATTTTGGTGCAAACTTTTTTAAACTGTTATTGAACGAACATGTAAACAATAACAATAATGTAATCTACGATTTGTTTTTGTTTGTTTTTTTCGTCGCCCATTGTAAATGGTAGAAATCATCATTTAGTAGCAACAGTTTATTCATCGTTTTAAATCAATTTTTATAAACGAATCTGCCAGAAATATTTGGTGTGTAATGAGTGGGTCAAGTATTTATTAAAGTAAATTCTATAATTTACTTGTACAGTTTCCTCATGTCTGGCTCAATAAATATAATTGATTTTGAAAAACCTGCATCAACACATATATGAAGTGACCATGTCGATGCTTTTCTGTCTAACAATGCAATGTTTGGTCGATGCAATGTTTGTCAGTGCAATTTTTTGTTGGTGCAATGTTTGGTCGATGTAATTTTTGGTCGATGGCGTCCCTGTCAATGAACTGTCGAGTAAACACTTAACACAAATAATGATCTTTTTTTATTGAAGAATCAGCTAAATGTTTTTCTTTCCCAAAAGATATTGAGCGTCCCGAGATTACATTGAATAAGGCGATTGGTGTTCACAAGCTTTTCACAGATCTATGACAAAATGGTGTCTTTAAAATGGATACTTCTGATGTTTTTTCTAAGGATATTTAAAGGTATATTTCCCTACTCCGGTTTCTGACTACAGGGCTGTTATTGGAGACAATACAATTTGTTCGGAAACGTCTTTTTTTTAAAATAATCCTTTCATTTAATCTAGTTATTTCATAGAAAGATCAATATCCAGACTTAGTGACAAAATGTCACTTGTGTTTGGCCTCAATTCTGAGCTTTTTAAAAACTGATTATTCAAGAAATTTAGTGAATATCAGACAAAAATTCTAGGGTAAAAAATAAACAATGGTATTGTTTTTTTATTATAGATTTTTCTTACTAAAACATATATATCAGACACAAAGTAATACCTTAAGTGGGCATATCCCAATATACCATTTACTTATGTGAATTAAAAAAAGTCACGAACAGAAACCTAAATATAAAAAAAAATCCTTTGTATATATAACTATATTATATATTTCAATGTGCAATGAACTTTGAAATGTTATGTTGCTAATTTAATTCAAAGGCTAGATACATCATACCATTTTCAATATACTAAATAACTAAATAACTTATTTCACCACGATTCCTTATATGATTTAAGCGCCGCAGATTGCCACGGCCTATGAGTTTGTTGTGGCTGTTCCTAAAGTTACCGAAAGTAAAGAGAGAGATGGTTTAACATTTTACATGTGGACGCCAATCAAAGAATACGTGAGGGTGAGTTACGGTATTGAGAATTTGTTACAATAGGGTGAGTTTGTTACGTTATGGTGAGTGTTTACGTCATTGTGACTTGGATACGTCATTGATAGTGGTCACGTTATTGTGAGGTGGTTACGATAAGGTGATTAGGAACGTGATTTGGTGACGTTAAGGTTATATGGTTACGTTAAGGTGAGATGGTTACGTAAAGGTTAGATGGTTACGTTAAGGTATGATGGTTACGTAAAAGTTAGATATTTACGTTAAGGTGCGATGGTTACGTTAAGGTGCGATGGTTACGTTAAGGTAAGATGGTTACGTTAAGGTGCTATGGTTACGTTAAGGTGAGATGGTTACGTTAAGGTAATATGGTTACGTTAAGGTGCGATGGTTACGTAAAGGTAAGATGGTTACGTTAAGGTAAGATGGTTACGTTTTGTTGAGTTGGTTACTTTAAGGTGTGTTTTTTTTTTTGCATTAAGCTGTTGGTTAGGTTAAGGTGGATTGGGGTTGTTATGGTTGGTTGACAGGGTTGTTATGGTGGGTTGACAGGGTTGTTATGGTGGGTTGACAGGGTTGATATGGTGGGTTGACAGGGTTGTTATGGTGGGTTGACAGGGTTGTTATAGTGGGTTGACAGGGTTGTTATGGTGGGTTGACAGGGTTGATATGGTGGGCTGACAGGGTTGTTATGGTGGGTTGACAGGGTTGTTATAGTGGGTTGACAGGGTTGTTATGGTGGGTTGACAGGGTTGATATGGTGGGTTGACAGGGTTGTTATGGTGGGTTGACAGGGTTTTTATGGTGGGTTGACAGGGTTGATATGGTGGGTTGACAGGGTTGTTATGGTGGGTTGTCAGTGTTGTTATAGTGGGTTGACAGGGTTGTTATGGTTGATTGACAGGGTTGTTATGGTGGGTTGACAGGGTTGCTATGGTGGGTTGACAGGATTGTTATGGTGGATTGACAGGGTTGTTATGGTTGGTTGACAGGGTTGTTATGGTTGGTTGACAGGGTTGTTATGGTGGGTTGACAGGGTTGTTATGGTTGGTTGACAGGGTTGTTATGGTTGGTTGACAGGGTTTTTATGTTTTGTTGACAGGGTTTTTATGGTGGGTTGACAGGGTTCTTATATAGGGTTGACAGGGTTGTTATGGTGGGTTGACAGGGTTGTTTTGATTGAAGTTCTCAAGAACTGAGTAATACGTGTAATTTGACATGTTGTAAAACCTCAACTGCACAGATCATTAAATGTGCAACACTTCTATTTGGTGTTTTGCTGCTCAAGCAAAGTAATGATTCCAGTCATTGAACTTTGAATGTGATGATATCATGGGGGACGGTGTGGTATCTAATGAGTTACTCCTGACCACCGCCACCTCAGTGCTCATGATGTCCCATAGAACAGCTAATGGAACATCAGATGTCTCTTGCTTTCTTTACATAAAGAACAGTACATCTGCGGATTGTAAGAATTTTTGTTTAATTAACCATACCTATCGTCTTTTAGGCATAAAATCTTTTAGGTATATCATCCACAAAATGAATATCATATTTTATTATTTATTCCGGGCGCCGCACGGCTGGCGACAGGTCAGCGTCGGTACATTCGTTTTCCAGCTCATGTATACAACTTTACATGTATTCCCGTGTTTGGTTTTCATACAAGTACTGATTGATGTGTTCAAGTAATGAATGTGTTCAGATAATTGATGTTTTCAATTGATGGATGTGCTCAACTAATCAATGTGTTCAACTAATGGATTTGTTCAACTAATAGATGTGTTCAGCTTATTGATGTGTTTAAATGATGTTTTCAACTAATAGATGTGTTCAGCTAATTGATGTGTTTAAATGATGTGTTCAACTAATGAATGTGTTCAGCTAATTGATTTGTTCAGCAAATGTATGTGTTCAACTAAAAGATGTGCTAAATTAATGGATGTGTTCAACTAATGGATGTGTTAATTGTGCTATGGATGATTGGTGTGTGTGTTTCTCGTCGTAAAAACCTCCGTTAAAATGGACATCTGACATCCAATGTCTAAGCCAATGATTAGAAGGTAACATCGTCATCTCGTAAACAACGAGCCGCCGTGGCAATAAGAGGAGGCTAACACAAAACAACCGAACCCAATAGCAGTCCCACACGAATGAGACGAGGACACTTTGCAGAAGGGGAGATATTCGGTTTAAATGCAGAACAAGAGGACATCAAGGCAGGACAGCCAGGCAGGACAATCAGGACAGCTAACAACATACAGACTTGGTTCCACGAACTTCACATGCAGACGGCCGAAAGTTATAATTGAAAAGTCCAAAATAGTCTTTCTATTTTGTTTTTGTGTTCAATTTCCAAGTAAACAAGCAAGTTGTTAACTTATTCTACCATGCTAAAACAGGAAGCCTACTAAAATTCAGTATGACCTGCTGCTGTCGGAATTCATCGTCTTACATCCAACTAATAGACTACTAGAAAGTTGTGACTATCACAAAAACTATGCATCCTCCATTTATGCCACCGACTGTTTTAAAGATATTCAAATTCAGCAGGATTGGGCGAATTATTTCTCTTAAAGTTAGGACCAAAAAATGTACAAATTATTGTGTTCCCCATTCTGTCAGAATTTAACAGCGTGCCCCCCCCCCCCCCCCCGCGGTACCAAATCTAGTTAATCAGTAATTAAGTCATTATTGTCACTCAGGTTAGGGTTAGGATTAGGTTTAGAGTTTTTTGATAGTTGATTCCTACGCTAGAAAAATAGTTTAGATGTCGTGTGTTTCAATTACTATAATTTGAAATTATTATCTAGATATTTGTGTTTATTTTTGTGCTGATAAATAATTTTTATATTGTAAATTTAAAAAAAAACAACAGTTATTTGAATAAAAAAAATATTTTTTCTTAAAGTGTCCACACATTTTCGCACAGAAATCGTGTGTGGCTCGCTGTGTTCATGTTGAAGATGGCATTTCTATTTCTTTCATGCAAGTCTGTAATTATTTTTCTAAAGTTCTTACCTAGAAGTCAACACAACAAATAATGCAAAACAACTTCTTTTCCACACCGAACATTTTCAATGTTTTTTATAGGACAGATTCTACGACTCACAGAGAAAAATTAGATCACATGTGTTTTAGATAAATCATGAAAGTTACAAATAAAGGCAACAAAATATAAATACGGAAACTTTCAGGTTACAATAAGTATACCAGGATTCATCGGAGATGCAAAAAAACTTCATCATGAAGTTATGCTGGATGATATCCATCCTGCCGTTTATCATTTCAAAGAGCCGTACGTGTAAGTCCACTTTGATGTTATTCTTTATGTGTTACGGGGGAGGGGGAGTGGAGGTACGATGTGAAATGTGTGTGAATCAAAACGATAAAATGCCCGAGGACACCAATATCTAATCGAACATTATTGGAAACTTCGATATCAGATTTTATGAATAATTTATTTATATTATCATAAGCACTGAAAAAGTAATGTGTTATTGGAAGTCTTGAACAAACATCAGTTGATGCATTTCATGTTCCTAACAACCCAAGATCCGATTATTTTATGAATAGACTATGTATGTAATTATTAAAATATGCAACCTCTTTTTGAATATCTTGAGGGTCCACCATCAATGTAGCGACCGTTCTGGCTCCAATGTATGTAGAGGGGATTGGCGCTGTTTCTGTGTATGATAGTGTAAAGCATATATCACTGGTTGAAAGGGGCTACTTGGCGAGGCTTTCGTGAAATAGGCGTTGGAAGGCAGGAGGCAATGTACGTAAATGTGTCAAGTGTTGTCGCCTCAAATGTTCCCTTTGGAAGCTTGATCAGTCCCTGGTTGTATTTGGCCTGATTGTAATGTGTCCTTGCTGTTATGAGCGGGAACTGCCTGTCACGGACGGCCACGTTGCTATCTTGGCGGGGATGGTGACAAGTTTCTGTCTCATGCTGGAGCAGTGGACCGGCTCATTTTTATCTTAATGCAAATTTTAAAAGATTTTAAATTTAATTTCATAGTAGAAGGATGACTTTGGATAAAACATTGACACATACGAATTGTACATGCTATAAACAAATAGTCTTTCTTTTTGTTGGCCCTCAGCTCACACGCTGACTCAGGTCCGAAATGGACTTACAGGTTTCACGGCACAGGTGTATTTGAACTTTGTGTTCTCTTACTGTCAGGCCTGGAGTCAGCTGCAATCTTTCAGGCAGTACCAGTAAGATATTGGGGTACAACATATTTTGTGTTTACTTTGGGGTAAGTTCAATATATTGCATTGATTTTCAATATTTTAAAAAAAATGCCAGAAAAGCAAAGCAAATTAGAATAAAATAAAATAATGAAAACAAAAATTCGAATATTATATATTGAAAAAAAAAATTAATTTCTTCTAATGTTTTTAAAAATTTAAAACGCAGAATTTTTTATGTGGTTATCAATTAATTTAACATTGTCTATTTGCAGTAAGAATCCCTCAGTTCAAATCATATCTGCCAGCGAAGCTGAAATTACAGTTAAAGTCGTCTTTCGATTGACACCAGCGTCAGCAAAGATCTTAGTCAACGGTGTAGAGCACATTGCTAAAGGCGATGCTTTTATTGCAATACCCAGGTAAGGACGTGTTTAGCATTTAAAGCAGTGGTCGATAGCTTTTCAGACTGGGAGTTCCTATCGTGGATGGACAGGGAAAGAATTTATATGGGGCCCGCTCTTTTAAAGTTGTTTACACCTAAATTGTGGAACTGTTTCTCTCAATGTTTAAGGGAAATTAAGAAATAATAGAAAGCCATTTGAGAAACATGTAAAAACAAAAATTTACTTTTAAATAGAGTTTAGGACATCAGAGCGATGTGAGCATATTAAAATAGCAAGCAAGGACATAGGCGCTATAAAAGTACTCAATCATTGTAATAATCATTATCAGGCCCCACGGAACAATAAACTCAAATTTTTAATTTTAAAGGACTACTTTATTATTTTTTTATTTTTTAAACAAGATAAATACATTTTTATATTGATTTTCAGAGAACATCCATTCTATGAATTTTGAAAGTCACCCCTTTCATATTAGGAAATTATAAATGCTAGCTGAAACGACACAAAAAGTTTCAAAAGAAATATTTCAATAAAAAAATGTAAGCTTAAATTATTGAACTCGTTAGTGTTTTGTTTGCCATAGCTAGTTTCAAATAAGTTTATCAATATTTTGCTCCAATGAGGTCACTGCAACACATATGCACAGTTTTTATTTTTAACCGATACCAAATTTTGTATGTTTGGACTGATAAAAATGTACTTTCGTACAAGTATAATATTTAAAATTTAAACAAGCTTTTATTTATTTTTCACTCATCAATATATACTCACTTTTCATTGAGAGTCACTTTTGATATCATAATAAGGTTAGTTGGAATTTAGCCTTCAGACAGCAGCGTCCTTTTTAGGATTTTTCAGGAGGTGGGTGGGGACACAACAACAATTTGGTTGAATTAAACAGTTGTTTATTACTGGATGCGCCAAAATACATAGCAATTTAAATAAAACCTGCATATATCAAGGCAAATACCCCACAATGCCCTATCCATATGATGTTCATATTGTCAACATAGTATAGATCAATGAGTATTTCCAGTTCAATATTGCTTAAATTTCTGTTTTAAATATTTGATGCAAATGCTTTAAATCATCGACATAATGTCATGCACATGATCTGATTACTTTGGGTTATACAAACCAAAATATGCTCAAATTAAATGTAGTGCTCTTGAACAATGATTATCACCTGCTGTTAGACACCTAACTGACTCAAAATTATCTTAAAAAAATTTGAAACATTTGCATACCTTCTACAGCCAACTGAATCTGCAAAAGTAATACTTTCTTCTAAACAATCAATTTTCACACGGTAAAGTGAAAACGCCCGGCAGTTTTTTTTGCTAGGTTACCTTTAGTTCATTAATCAGGGAACGATTCTCTGTCAGGTACGCTAGCTTGTCTACCCACTCATCATCTGCCCGGTATGTTTGCTTTGCTACCCACTCTTCGTCTGCCAGGTATGCTAGCTTTGATACACCTTCATCGTCTTCAAGGTATGCTAGCTTTGCTACGCACTTATCGTCTGCAAAGTATTCTAGCTTTGTTAACAACTCATCGTCTGCCAGGTATGCTAGCTTAGCTACCCACTCATCGTCTTAAAGGTATACTAGCTCACTCGTCATCTGCCAAGTAGGCTAGCCCAGTCATTATCCGCCAGATATTCTAGCTTGGCTACCTACTCATCGTCTGCCAGATATCCTAGCTTTGCAACCAACTCATCCTGTTCCATGTATCCTAGCTTACTCGTCGTGTGCCAAGTAAACTAGCCCAGTCCTTATCTCCAAGATATGCTAGTTTGGCTACCCACTCATCGATTGCCAAGTAAGCTAGCCTGCTCATCGTCTGCAAAGTATGCAAGCTTGACTGCCAACGTATTGTCTTCCATGTATGCCTAGCCATCGTCTGACAGGTATCCAAGTTTAGCAACTGATCGTCTGCCAGGTATTCAAGCTTGGCTATCAACTCTACGTCTGCCAGGTATGCACGATTGGCTACACACTCATAGCTCGAAAAGCTTTATCTTAATTTTGTATGATTTTTTGTGTTGGTAAAATAACAGTCTGTTTAATATTTTGCCACTTAGCAGTCATCTCACCTCAGCGTAAAGATGAATGTCAGTGAACTGTGGAGCCATTTCTTCAAAGATTTCCTCAAATGTTTAAGAATTGTGTTCTTTCTGATGACAATTCATCTAGTCCTGGGTTCATATTGATTTGTCGCAAATTGCTCACGAAGTATAATTCAGTGTGTATTCCAACAGACTTGGTCACCAATATTGGTCACCTTAGCAATAGTTCCTGACTGATGGCGGTACCGTCACGATATATCCCGAAATATCTTTCTTCATAGAATTCAGTTTTCCATGAACTAACTGTTAGGTGTTTTAAAAATCTTAGTGTCAGTTTTTTTCTTATCGGAACGTCGGAGTTATTGCTTATGTTACTCCTCTTTATATTTAACACTCTTTTCCTCCTCAATATCATAAGGGACTACGATCAATGATCACTCACAAAGCAAAGGAGAATTAACTTGCAACGCACGTCCGTCGATTCGTCAAGTTAAATCAAATTACTACTTTATAGATTGAGTTTCAAATATCTTCAGCAATGTTTTCAATTCTGCAATTGACAGTGTCGGAGGACATAGAAATAACAATTAATTAGGTTCTGGAAAGCCGCCTCTTCCAAATATCTTCACAATCTTGTATCATACTAGCGTAAATAATTATCTTTTAATCATATACTGGCTTTTGTTAATTTTTTTTTTCGTTTTAAGTGCAATCAAGCAAAAAGCATTTAAACAAAATATCTTTCCAAAAGCATTTTTTTGTTAAAGGAATTACATGCTTTTGCATATTATGATTCATTCTATGAACATATTCAGGTGGTTTCTTAGCTAAATCGGTTTTTTTTTTAATTACAAGAGTCTTTCGAGTTTCTTCGGACACACAGCCAAGAGGCCATAGATGCATTTAAGTAGAAGTTTCTTGAATTAATCTAAATTTCTAGTGATTCTTTTTATACTGAATCCCGAGGTTGCTTCAACCAAAAGTTAAAGTCTAACTGTTTAATCAATTTTAACTTCGTAATTTTTAATTGAAACATTATTCAAATCTTCAAAACATTGTCTTGCACTTTAAAATCGTTGATGAAATGTTTTCTTTCAAAATAACTTTAAAACAAAATAAAATTGCAAACAGTTTTCACATTTTCTGTGGAGCATTATGTCCTCAGTTACCATCAGTGGTCCAATGACTACCGTTTGGCGACCGCTGAATAAAAGCACAAATCTTGAAATGAAACCTTTTGTATCTCCGTGCTCAGCTGTCACCATCTTTTTCAGGACATCTTCTTTGAAATACCAATACACTATTTCAATTACAGTCCTTAAAGTGGCGCAAAAGCAAATAAAAATGATTGCGATGCCATTCTCACTGAAAGCAGCGTTTCTCAACCTGGGGGGCGTGACCACTTTGGGGGGTCGAACGACCCTTACACAGGGGTCGCCTATGAGTATCTGAAAACGCATATTTATGAAGAAGCAACGAAAAAAAAATTGGTTGAGGTAGCCACAAAGTAAGGACCTGTATCAAAATGTCACGGGATTAGGGAGGTGGAGAACTACTGTCCTAAAGCATATGTTAATATATCTCTTTACGCACTAGAAATATGATATATATAATATACTGAAAATATACAGTAATACAATATAGTTTGTAATGTATATGTTACATTTTTTATAAAAATGTGTTATTGTTTATACTGTGTTTGAATATGTTTGGAAATGAAAAACACATGTACAATTCTCATCCAAAAGTTGTATTGTTATTTCAGTTACCAAGCATTCTCTATTTCATCTTGCTTGGACGAGAAAAAGCCGGAGAAATCTTTAACAGGTCATGTCGAAATTTGTGTATTAATAAACATTACAGCTATTTTATACTTTTAACATTAACTTCCTTCATATCATTTTGTAAAGCAGCCAAATCGATGATAAACGAAATTTCCAACTGTTTTTACAATGACGAATGTTTTTCTGAGAAGGAAACATTAAAAATACAAAAGAAATGACTGAAAAGGTACTTTTATCGAAACAAAAAAAAAACTATACAAAAAAATAGAAATAATGTATTAGTCACCTACTATTTTTTTTCTTTTTAAAGTTGGATATTTTATCATTTGATAAATGTGAAAAGATCACGAAAAAAGAGTTTGAAAAAAATATTAAACTTTACTGCATTTAAGACAGGCATTCTATTAGCGTAAAGTGTTCATTTGTATTCTATGTTAAACTGATGTGGCACGAGCACATGATTGTATGCAATTTGACGTCAAAAAGGATAACCGTACACTTTTAATGTGTCCAAGTATCTAAAGGTAAATGTCGGCCTTTCCCAGAGAAAGCAAACATATTGAACTAATGTCTCCTACGCGTTTTACTGCTTTACAAGTGAGGAGGTTATAAACAAAAGTGATAAATGGCGCTTTGTCAACATGGGTGCACATTACATGAAACTATATTGTGTAAAATTAGGTTTATAAATGGTTAAACGAGTCCACTATCATTACCCCAACACAAACAGCTAAAAGGCCTCACTAATAACCTGTGAAAATAATAGCTTTCACATTGGTAATGTTATAAAGAGAACTTCTGAGATTTCAGTTCAGCAGACTTAGTCTTATTATTTTTAAATTGATGTATTTGTATACAAGCAGACATTCATATATAATCTGGTATATTTATTGTTCAAATACATTTCTTCCCGTTACCTTAATTTTCCAGATATTTATAATACTATCCATTTTTATTTTAAAAATCTCAGGCAGCCATATTGAGAGTCATTCTCGTATAGGTGTCGTTAGCGGAAACTGCGATACTGACGGACAGCTGCACAGGTGCAAACAAGGTGCCAAACCTCATTCTCGACATACAGATATAGCTGCAGGTGAGAGACAATGTCACGTGTTGAACATCGTACAACCTATTCACACAGAAAGTAAAAATATTGATGTGTTTATCATGGCAACTGTTCACAAATGTAAATGTATCACAACCTACATCCGTTTATTTATTTGATATAATGGTGTACTTCACCCCAAACTCATCACTACATCAAACTAGACCTGGCCAATAGGTGTGAGAAACGTTCGATGCTGTGGAAGGCGGCAAACGCCTGTTAAACAAGGAATGCTGTATGTATGTTACGCCAGCGATAATTATATGTACTCATTACGCTGGGTATGGCATCAGATGCAAACATTGCTTGTGTATTGTGACAAGAATTGCATTGGGATGTCTCTGACTTTTAGCCTAGGGTATGACTCTAACGAAACGTACACAAGTATGTCCCTTGAAACAAACGACTGTCAGTTTTTAAGTATTAAACTTTCATTTCCTTACACAATTAATCACTTTGCAAAAATGTTTTTTTTTTATTTCAGTCTCTCTCTGAATCGTACTTGATTAAATAGCTCAATGGTTATTGACTTCTGCTTTAATCTAACACAGTTCTCCCATTAGTTCGGCCAGCAAGCTCATCCAATGGATTAGATTTACTAACGGGATCACTGGCTACACTACTAAACAAATTATAGCAACATAAGTAGAAATAGTAAAGGGATCATGGCTATACTACTAAAACAACTATAGCCAACGAACTAGTTATAGTAACGGTATCACTGACAACACTACGAAATCAACTATAACAACTCTGTTACGTTAACCGTCTGACTCACTCGCTGTCCCCCTGCTCTACTGTTCACCTGCACACTACTACCCTTTTAGGTTCCCCTTCTCTTTATAGTATCCCTAAACTTATAGCCCAGTCTGTATTCGGAAGCACTAGTTCTATATTCTCATTCATAACAAATGGGCCTTCACACAAAACAGAATCTCATAGATTCTAACACGCCGTAAAGAGAATAATTTTGCACTATTAATGCTCTATCCACTTTGCTTTACAATACCATGGCATAAAACAACCATAAAATATCAAAGGAGATTGCTTCAATTTTTTTAAAAATGATTATCTAGGATTACCCCCAACGAACAGCTTCGTGTAATGCTAAGCGTGTAATTAAAAAAAAAATCGTAACGTCAGATTAAGTGTATACTTTGATTTAATAAACCAAAAATGTTCATTCTGTCTAAGAAATGCTGTTACCCGAAAACACTGGTGGCACCGAGTTTCACCTGTTCACCATACCAGCACGGCAGTTCACTCCTATCAGGGTCACTGTCTGCATCACCAAGGGAGAAACAAAAGTAAGTTTTGCAGGGAACTCGACGTCCTGGACGAAAACGCTGACGGAAGTAGAGGAAGTAAGCACACGCTGTTTTATTTACAGAGAAACATTTTGAAAAAGTTTAAACTTATCTGCAGGTTATTTGTGTTTCAATATTCGACTCTGTTTTCCTAATCAAATGATTGGTAGATAAGTTAACGAATTTTACTACGGTTTCCAAAAACATGTTTAATCATATACACGTTCAGTCTGATTATTTGTTAATTAATGACTTTTAATGTTGTCAAATAAATGTTGGGGGAAGTTTTGAAACTATTCATTTTGAGGTAAAGTTTTGCAATAATGTGTTCGATAACTAAAGTTATAGGTACAAAAAAAGAGCTTAAGTACAATAATTTAATCTATCTTAAAAAAGTCAACTTCGCAGAAAGAAGTCATTCGTAGTGAGCTTTTTTAAGCTATCGAGTCTAAATTATGGAACAGTTTACCTCAACCTTTGATAGAAAGTCATTTAGTAAACATTTAAAGACTTTTTTTTTATTAATATACATTTTAGAGCGCTGTGATCATGCTAAAATATCATGGACACAAGAGCTATAAAAGAGTTCAATCATTTATATATAAATATATATAGGAAGTGGCAATAACAGACTTAGGTACATTCTTGAAATGGTCAAAGGGTGAAAATAAGTTGAGAACCGTTGAATATATTTATATAAAGAATATTCCGAGCACTAAGTCACACAACCTTAAGTAAAAACCAATCTTAGTAAATCGTTAGCTAAAAATACAATCTTAAGTAAAGGGCATTGCTTCTTGCTGCAACGTTGTTAGAAATTACAATAAGATACACTTGCGTCATCGGCGTATGTAGTGATCATAATAAGAGATGTAAAAAAAATAGCTTTTTTTGGGTGAACTTGAATATTTATTTGGTTCATTTTACGTTACTTTATTTTGTGAATGCTCTTTCAGTTTGACATAACGGAGGATTTTAATTTAAAGTCTGACAAGACAATCATAGTCTACGTGAACATGATGTCATCTTGCTGGAACCACACATCAAAAGATGTCAGCGACAAGCTCGGTGACGCCAGCTTCTGCCAACTGGTTCCAACTAATTTGTTCAGCACCGAGTACACGTGGATGTAAGCTCTGAGCGTTTTCTACAAAGTGAATGAAATTATCCAGCATAAAATTCATTTTACTAGACATTTTGTACAACTCTGGCCTAGGGCAGTCATTTCATATCTGTCATGTTACAACACAGGGGAAGGTCTCAGTCATAGGGTTTAATCCCATAATGTCCCGTTACATGGAAAGGACTCAGGCGTAAGGTGAAAATCAAAAGTACCAGATAATACCATTCTTGATATTTTGTAAATCATTTAGCCAATCCAAATTTTAAGTTTAGAATACACAAGAAATGGCGATTTTATACCTTAGATCTCTAGCACTGTTCCCTAGAGCTCTAGCACATTACCCTTGAACGCTAGCACTATTCAATTTATCGCTAGCCCTATACCCTTGATCTGTAGCACTACGCCCTTGATCTCTGGCACTATACCCTTAATTTCTAGCGCTATAGCCTAGATCTATTGCACTTTACCCTTGATATCTAGCACCATACCCTTATCATTAGCAGTATTCTTTTTAAAATCATCGAAGGTTTGCTAGGTTTTAAACTAGACTTACTCTTTATCGAAGTAACATTAACTAACTCGCGATAATTTGTAATCCCAAAATACGTTTCTCGACTTTTAAAAAAACTGCCTTTGTAAAGAAAATCCTTAACATGTTTATTTCGTTACATGCTCTTGTATGATTGTGAAGATATCCAGATGTGGGCGCCAATCAGCATTACGCAGCAATCATCTTTCACAAAGGCCAAGAAAAAACCATACTCCTGAATAAAGATAAAATCAAACATTTCAGTCGTAAAAGGTAAACTATTCACGTAGTTGTTTTTTTAAAACGATTACCAACGTAAGCTACTTATGCCATTAAAGAACACGAAAATTTAAAGTTGGAAGGTGAAGGATGACATTACAAATTTTTGGTCCAGTTTTTTAAAGTTAAGAATGTTGTGGCTTTAAATCACTCATCCGTGTAAAAATGTACTGCACCTAAAAAAACTCGTATTTATATTTATGTATATATTTTATCTACCAAAAAATGTTTTTTCTACATATAATTAATTTTTTTAAATGGTGAATACGCCAGAAATTGTGTTAAGTGTTTAGGACATAGTGTATATGGACATTTGTTTAGTGTGTATGACATTGTGTTGAGAGTTGGATATATTGTATTGAGTGTGTAGGACATTGTGTTAACTGTGTAAAACAATGTGTTGAGTGCTCCAGATATTGTGTTGAATGTGTTGGACATTGTGTCGATTGTGCAAGAAACTTTTTTGAGAGTGTAAGACAGTGTGTTGTGTTCGTAAGAGATATTGTTGAGTGGGTAAGGCATTGTGCTCAAATGTGTAATACATTGTGCTAAGTATGTATGGCGCTGTGTTGAGTGTGTAAGATATTGTGCTCAGTGTGTCATAATCGTTTTAAGTGTTTCATATATTGTCCTTGTGGCCTCTTTATCCTTTATTTAGTCACACCGTTTTGTTGGATATTTCCAACTTCAACTATAGCTTCCATCGTTGGACACACACCTGAATGTGTTTCTGTACTCCTTGCCCGATCGACAGCCTTGACCACTAGTCTAGAAGTGTCAAATAATATGTTGGTTTTCTTCTCCAAGCGCAATGGAACCCCGATATGACGCCAATCATGATATAACATGATCACGACATGGCACACAAATAAGTTTATTTCCATTATGTTTTTTGCCAAAAAGTATTTAAAAAAGTATTGAAAATAAAGACATTCGCACCAAACGTCGACTACATCGTTTCCTATGTCCGCACCACATTGATGAATGAGCGGGATCATTTTTAGGCTCACTCTTTTATTCTTCTAGGACTGATCTATTTGCGAAATTTCGAAAATATATAATTATAAAACACTGTGTAAAAAATTCATAAGGAGATCCCCCTAAATATATGTTTAATATATATCAAAAAACGTAAGCAATGGGAGGTTGTTTGTGTTTTTTTTTCCTATCTGGTTGATGTTATGGAATGGGGCGAGGAAATGCGGTTTAGACTAATCTGGGAGTCATAGCTAAAAGGCCACTTCCTAAAAAAGTGGCCCAAAGGATGGTCAGCTGGTAACACACAGGACGTCAGCTGCACTCGATCATTCCGCGTCCGAGCAAAAAGTGACCCGTGTGGAAACTCAAAAGTACCGAACAGAAGACAGTGACGCAAATTTAGAAAGACACGACTCGTGCAGGGACAAGAACTGCAAACGCTGTGGCTTAGCTGCGGAACCAGTGTGCCGCCTGCCTGTCGGCTCCCCCGTGTTGGTGACGGAGTTGGAGGTTTTGAACATTGAAACCTGTGTTAAAGAATTCATTTACCGCGATGCCCACCTGATGAGTTAAGCCGGTGTCAAAATAGCCAACGTCTTAAGGGCGTAAGCTCGACCCAAAAAGAGAACGACACATTAATATATAATAGTAAAGTGGTCTTATATAGCGTAGTACCCCTACTAAAGCTTGGCTCATCGCGCTTCACATAAACAAATTGCCACAAATAAACATTACAACAAAATACATGTTTTTTTTTTGTTTTTAATAAACTGATATACATAAATAAAAACTTTCATAGGTCATCGATATATTTTGAAAACATAAAAATCAAATATTAGACATCTGACCCTGATGCCTCATTGCTTTTATGGCACCCCCTCACCCCCCTCCTCACACTTGCCTACAATAAGATCCCGGTTCTGCAAACACCTCCAGAACAAAAAATATATCTTCAAATTGACATGAAATTTAAAGAAATGAATTAAAGTTTACGTATTCCAGAGTTTCCTAACTTATAGCGTGGAGGTAAATGTGTAGGTTTTAGAAGAGCATATAATAGTCTCTGGGGTGTGGACAATTATAAAATGTTAGAAGAAGTCTTCCAACCTTAGCAGCACTTATGTAAAGGACAGGTCATTTTCTGCAAACTGCAGAGTTTTGGGTGAAAATGGGCGGATAAGACATTGACAAGCACAGGAGCACAATTCCTAGCTATGCCAGAACTAAGGGATATGAGAAATGTATTTGTTTCAAAATGCTTTTCGTTATTTTTTTTTTTTAAATCTGGAGTTTAGGGGAGGGGGGGGATTGGCTGTAGTATTAAAACATGATCCTTTTTAAGCTATTTTTAACCGCCTTTATATTTTCTCATATTTTTTTTTCAATGGAGACATTTTCTATACAAACATAATGAAATTTAAAAAAATAATTATTGTTATTTCCTTCAGATATGAATTTTAAGGCGTAAAGGTCAACCAAATTGAAAGACATTTTTTGATAGATAGCTTGAAGATCACTTTCTTACCCTCTCCCCCATCTCGCTTTTATTTAATTAAAAAAAAAAATGTAAATTTGTTTGAATGAAGGACACATGTAAAGTCTGGGAACCACTGGTGTAAGCATTTTAAAGGTTGTGTTGTGGATCACAACACCTATGTTTTTCAGCAATACAGCTGTTTGGTTAAGCCCAAGAAATGATTACATAAAAAATGTGCATCCTATAAAAGCACCAGTATTATGATAATTACAAATCATTGCGGTGTTATTTTTTAGGACTTTAAAATCTTTTTTCATTGTTAGGTGACTGTTGGATTTATTAGATATCAAACGAGGTGTCAGAATTTCATGATAGTTATCAAATGTATCTTCTTTCAATTTTGCCCCGCCCATACACCTACGAAATAGAAGCCTCAACCCAAGCACCAATGTAGAAAAATAAATATGTTGTCCGGAAGTCCTTTTTGACAAGCAAAAAATCTTCAAATTCCATACATTGGTCTCAAAGCATATGTCTCAAAACTTGCGTCACAAAACATGTGTCACAATACATGTGTTACAAAACTTGTGTCACAAGACATATGTCACAAACCATAGTAACAAACATATGTCATGAACATATGTCACAAACATGTGTCACCAAACATGTGTAACAAAACATGTGTCACGAAACATGTGTAACAAAACATGCGTCACAAAACATATGTCCCAAAGCATATGTCACAAAACTTGTGTTACAAAGCCGCCATCGTTGGGTCAATACGGTTCGCGTCTCATATTTTGTTTGCAGCACACGTGACAGGTTTGCGTGTATACATTTCAGGATGTCTAGATTATCGTTAACCGACGTACAACTTGTTTCTTTGACGTGTACCCAGTTTATGACGTCTACCTAATCGTTAGCCAACCTATATATTGTTTGGTTGATGTGTGAAACTTTCAGGGCATCTAGCTTATCCTTAGCAAACCTACAACTTGTTTGGTTGGCCTGACCACGTTTAGGACATCTAGCTTATCATTAGCCAACCTACATTTTTTTTGGTTTTAGCAGATGAATCGATATCGTCAATGCCCTGATTAAGTGACATTATGCAAAGAAACCTTGTCGTATACCCAAAGTTTTAGCGCCTTTTAAGGAAAGAGCATCATAATTTCATATTCATTTTGATTCCCTTTTTGTTAAAATTTCATGTTTAAAAATGTATTTCTTGTAATCATGTCATCATGTTTTGATCTTGTACTTAGATCAATTTGGAAAACACCAAAACATACACCAGCCCACAGTGTGGCGCACTTAAAGATAGAATATCACATCAATAAGGCGACTTCATCAAATCACAAACCCTTCGGATGCTACATTTATGGGTTAGCGGACTTCATGGGTTACATGCAAGTTGCTGCGTTTCACGTACGTAACAAAAAGGCAAAATGTTATCTATGGCGTGGACAATGGATCGCTCGCGAGTAGCAGCATATGTGTTGTTTTTTTTTTACATGCTTTGTGAGTGATCTACAGGGGATATATAGATTTATATCAATGAAGAAAAGACTTTTTACATTTGATACTTAGTACTATTCTTTTAGAACTATATCATTGGCATCTAAAAATAACCTTACATTTAGTTTTACAGAATTTGACGTCATTGAGTAAATATCACGATTTTGAATTGCTTATCTTCTATTTATTTGTACAGAAAATCGAGTAATCATTTTTTAAATTTGACGAAGGAGGTGAGCCCAATTGGACTTTTAGGAGAAGGTCTGAGTAATAATGAAAGTAGGAGTTCGGTAACAATTATTATGTGAATAAATTAGAAAATAAAGTGTGTGTTAAGTTTGTGTTTCATTTCAAAGATTAAATCTCATTTCAACAGGACTGCAGAGACAGAGGAGAACCGGGTGACGGTTATGACAACGATTGCGACGGTCGCATTGACGAAGAAATAGAAAATAGTAAAGGTAATATGATTGTCTTGTACCATTTAATGAGTAAAAAGTTTGAATAGATATTTCTTGTACACACCGCACTTTTCTTGGGTGGCCTTAAATAGGAGATTTAAATATCCCCTAACAAACTCACCTAATAAACCCCCCTCCTACACAAACTCCTATCCAATCTTTTCTATCCAATATCTAAACGCAACCAATCTCTGCTACACAATCTCTCCAACCGAACGCGTCCTTATCAATGTATCTTACAAATGATCTCCTATCCAATCTCATTTATCCAATGTGTCCTGCCTAAAATCTCTCATACCCAATCTCTTACATTCCATCCTTCCCGACCCAATATCTCATACCCAATCTCTTACATTCCATCCTTCCCGACCAATCTCTCGTACACAATCTCTCCAACCCATTGCCTCCAGCCCAATCTCTCAAACCCATAGACAACGATTGCGAGAGTGTTTGTTTGATAGGCTTTGTCTCTAGCCTCTAGCTAAATCTATTGAAAAAATATCATTTTAAAAAAATAATAAAAATAGTAACAGACAACGTTTTTCTTCCAGATGACGATAAAGACGGAAAGGTTGACGAAGATCAAAAGTCAGAGCATCCAACAACAGGTTTGCTTTGATTACTTTACATTACATTATAAGTTTGATGTGAGTCATTAAATTCTTTGTTGAGCAACCTGGTCTTTTTGTTGTGGTTATAGATTTGGTTAAAAAATGCGTGTTGAAAATTTCAAAATCTCACCATGGCTCCAGACGTACATAAATTCTCACCATCTAACTTATATACAAACACTATGTATCTACATGCAAAGTATCTATCGTGAATAAAGACACTATTTATCGTTCAAACAAACACGATTTATCGTTCATACCAACAGAATCCATCCTAAACACAAATACTTTCTGTCCCCCTTTCTCAAACACACACTCTGAAACATGAAAACTCTCAAAGACATATTCTTATACATAAAACCTTTCACACACACTCTCTCACATACAAAGCCTATCAAACAAAAACTCTCTCACAGACAAAGCCTATCAAACAAACATTCTCTCACAGACAAAGCCTATCAAACACACACTCTCTCACAGACAAAGCCTATCAAACAAACACTCTCTCACAGATAAAGCCTATCAAACAAACACTCTCTCACAGACAAAGCCTATCAAACAAACACTCTCTCACAGACAAAGCCTATCAAACAAACACTCTCTCACTTACAAAGACTATCAAACAAAAACTCTCTCACAGACAAAGCCTATCAAACACACACTCTCACAGACAAAGCCTATCAAACAAACACTCTCTCACAGACAAAGCCTATCAAACAAACACTCTCTCACAGACAAAGCCTATCAAACAAAAACTCTCTCACAGACAAAGCCTATCAAACACACACTCTCTCACAGACAAAGCCTATCAAACAAAAACTCTCTCACAGACAAAGCCTATCAAACAAACATTCTCTCACAGACAAAGCCTATCAAACACACACTCTCTCACAGACAAAGCCTATCAAACAAACACTCTCTCACAGATAAAGCCTATCAAACAAACACTCTCTCACAGACAAAGCCTATCAAACAAACACTCTCTCACTTACAAAGACTATCAAACAAAAACTCTCTCACAGACAAAGCCTATCAAACACACACTCTCACAGACAAAGCCTATCAAACAAAAACTCTCTCACAGACAAAGCCTATCAAACAAACACTCTCTCACAGACAAAGCCTATCAAACAAAAACTCTCTCACAGACGAAGCCTATCAAACAAACACTCTCTCACAGACAAAGCCTATCAAACAAACACTCTCTCACAGACAAAGCCTATCAAACAAACACTCTCTCACAGACAAAGCTTATCAAACACTCCCATTATAAATCAGTCACCCGTGGTAAGTCTCGCTGGTATTTTTATTCCAAATAAAAAAAAACAACATCACCTCGTAATTCCCACGTATCTTAGCTACCCGCTTATTACTAACACCGCATCCCGTCTGCTAAGTTCTGCCATAAATAATGGATTTCAGATAACTGGTCGTACGTATGGAGTAGTGATAGACTTATCATACGGTTCGAGTGAGTCAGCTGAGTGTGTAAGCAAGACATAATTATAAGTGTCATAACTGTTATGCCCCTATGTGGGCATTGGTCTCCATTATTTACAGATTTTTCTTTGTGAGACTTAAACAGCATCCTTTTAAAGATTCCATATTTTTTCATAACTTTTTTTCTTGTCTGCTTTATTACAGCCATATGTATAGCAAACGTGAAATATTGACATGCGTACACTTTTATGCTAAAAGCTTTAGTCCTTAACTTTCATGCTATATGCTTTTTTTTAAAAATAAAAATGCCTAAGTAAAAACCTAAATCATATCTACTTAATATGTTATTGACTATTTTGTAAACTAAATAGGATTATATGTTGGGTCGCGTACTGTTTGAAAAAGGGCTGATGGTTGACTGAAGTATTGTATGACATAAGGCTGATGGTTTACTCAATTTTATTTTTTGAAATAAGCCTGATGATTGACTCAGGTTTTGTTTGAAATAGTCTTGATGGTTGACTGAAGTATTGTTTGAAATAAGCCTGATGATTGACTCAGGTTTTGTTTGAAATAGTGTTGATGGTTGACTGAAGTATTGTTTGAAATAAGCCTCATGATTGACTCAAGTTTTGTTTGAAATAAGCCTGATGATTGACTCAGGTTTTGTTTGAAATAAGCCTGATGGTTGACTCAAGTTTTGTTTGAAATAGTGTTGATGGTTGACTGAAGTATTGTTTGAAATAAGCCTAATGATTGACTCAAGTTTTGTTTGAAATAGTGTTGATGGTTGACTGAAGTATTGTTTGAAATAAGCCTAATGATTGACTCAAGTATTGTTTGAAATAAGCCTGATGGTTGACTCAAGTTTTGTTTGAAATAGTGTTGATGGTTGACTGAAGTATTGTTTGAAATAAGCCTCATGATTGACTCAAGTTTTGTTTGAAATAAGCCTGATGATTGACTCAGGTTTTGTTTGAAATAAGCCTGATGGTTGACTCAAGTTTTGTTTGAAATAGTGTTGATGGTTGACTGAAGTATTGTTTGAAATAAGCCTAATGATTGACTCAAGTTTTGTTTGAAATAGTGTTGATGGTTGACTGAAGTATTGTTTGAAATAAGCCTAATGATTGACTCAAGTATTGTTTGAAATAAGCCTGATGGTTGACTCAAGTTTTGTTTGAAATAGTGTTGATGGTTGACTGAAGTATTGTTTGAAATAAGCCTAATGATTGACTCAAGTTTTGTTTGAAATAAGCCTGATGGTTGACTCAAGTTTTGTTTGAAATAAGCCTGATGGTTGACTCAAGTTTTGTTTGAAATAAGCCTGATGGTTGACTCAAGTTTTGTTTGAAATAAGCCTGATGGTTGACTCAAGTTTTGTTTGAAATAAGCCTGATGGTTGACTCAAGTTTTGTTTGAAATAAGCCTGATGGTTGACTCAAGTTTTGTTTGAAATAAGCCTGATGGTTGACTCAAGTTTTGTTTGAAATAAGCCTGATGGTTGACTCAAGTTTTGTTTGAAATAAGCCTGATGGTTGACTCAAGTTTTGTTTGAAATAAGCCTGATGGTTGACTCAAGTTTTGTTTGAAATAAGCCTGATGGTTGACTCAAGTTTTGTTTGAAATAAGCCTGATGGTTGACTCAAGTTTTGTTTGAAATAAGCCTGATGGTTGACTCAAGTTTTGTTTGAAATAAGCCTGATGGTTGACTCAAGTTTTGTTTGAAATAAGCCTGATGGTTGACTCAAGTTTTGTTTGAAATAAGCCTGATGGTTGACTCAAGTTTTGTTTGAAATAAGCCTGATGGTTGACTCAAGTTTTGTTTGAAATAAGCCTGATGGTTGACTCAAGTTTTGTTTGAAATAAGCCTGATGGTTGACTCAAGTTTTGTTTGAAATAGTGCTGATAATTGACAAGTTTTGTTTGAAATAGTGCTGATAATTGACAAGTATTGTTTGAAATAGGATCGATGTTTCGATCACGTTTTGTTTGTTATAGTTGACTTGTTTTGTTCACATTCTATTTAAAAAAAGGTGACCGTGAAATACGACTACTCCAAGTCCTAGAATTTCACACAGGATTTTACCATAAATTCCCTTATACTAGGTGCACATTATTTTAAACCGGATGTGTTATTTATAAAAATGTGACATCGTGTGTGTGTGTGTTGAGTTTAATTATTTAACATACTGAAGTATTGTATTATGTAACTCGTGTAATTTACTTTTGAAGTAATCGAAATAAGTAAATATTAAGAAAGACAATGTTACTAATTTAAACATGAATGATATCCAACATCATGGAATGATAATCAATGCATCAAGTGTGCACATTATATGTGTCATAAGCATAAATGTTACACATATTATATATATATATATTCATATATACATATATATATGTATATATATATATATATATATATATATATATATATATCTGTAATCTTGAATGAAATTATTTTTTGTACTTTATATAAACACGCACATATATATTTCTATTTGTCAGTTAAACCCAGAGGACGAATCCCAGGTATACTTATTATTTTCATTAGTTCCATGATTAAGTTTTAAAGCACTTTGTTTGAGTAAGAGATGCTTCTTTAGGCATTTTTGTTACTTGATCTTTTCAAAGAACGTCTTCGCGTTGTTTTGCACGAATTCATAGCTGAGATCATGTAAGACCAGCTTTGCACAAGAGCACATTTAATACCAAAGTTCTTTTACTTTCTGTAATCTTGGTTTTGGAAATATCAAACTTCCGGAAATAACATGGCGAACACTAAACTTAAGTTTCTGAACTAGTTTCTATTTCTTGTCCCTTTTGTTTTTTTTTTTTTTTTGTTTTTTTTTTTTTTTCTATTTTTTTTTGTTTTTTTTTTGTTTTTTTTTTTTTTTCTCTTTTTTTTTTTTTTTTTTTCATCGGTACTGTCTGCTGAGGAAGGCTCTTAGACGAAACTTTATTCTTGTATTGTTCTGTCTTTCTATTTCGAGCTTCCACATACCCTGATCTACTATTTTCTCAAAATTTTGTCAGTTTGATCAGGGCGTCTTCTTAACTAACAGTCTTTTATCTTGAATTCGACTAGTTGTTTATTTGTTCAAAAAAAATAAAATTGTTTCAACTACGGAATGACCTGGAAAAAACGGAACACTTTCAAACACTTTTTATTTTTTTTTTTGGTGGGGGGGGGGAGGGGTGGGAATACCTTCCAGCTAAAGAGGGGTCCGGGGACCTCCACCGGGAACTGTTTATTTAAATATTATGTTAATTTTAGCTATGAAATCTAACCTAGTGGGGCGACTACACGGGGATTGGAAAGGGGGGAAGCAATAGCTTCCATTCTGAGGTGGGGAGGGGTGGGAATACCTTCCAGCTAAAGAGGGGTCCGGGGACCTCCACCGGGAACTGTTTATTTAAATATTATGTTAATTTTAGCTATGAAATCTAACCTAGAAATCAACTTTAGGCACTCAGTCTTGTCCTTCAAAATACTAGATGTTTCACTGATGTGATGTGTTGTTTTTTGTTTGAACGTCCACCATGACCAATACTAAAAACATTATTGCAAACTGTGCACTCGGCTTCACTTTCATAGCGTCCCTTTTTATTTTAGTTCCACCCTTTGGAATATTGCTACATAAACTTACATTGACACTTTGGCATAATTATTGTCTACATGAGAAGATAATATAAAATTAAAGAATAAAGTTTTACACCCAAAACAAACACCTGTCACTGTGACACGAACAGGTCTACAGGGATCATACATAAGACTAACACACTGCACGCTGTGCTATGGGAATCCAAATTTGTTTCTGCGCGGCTACATCAACCCAAACCTGCGAGTTCAAGTCCTGTATTTTTCGCTGTAATGTAAATTTGATCTATTGCAGGGGCACTGTAGTGCAGCTATCACACAAGCCCACATCACTACTAGCACTAGCTAGCCAAAATATTGCTTGAAGTTATATTATAAATATGGAAGTTTTAGTGATTTAAAAATGTGTTTAGTTTTGGAATTGGGACATTTAGGCGTCCCAAGAAACTTTTTCGGGTCACCGGGTACGATCTTGAAAAAACGGGAAAATCCGTTTTTACAGGACGTTTGGTCACCCTAGTTTAATCCCTTAAGGAAACGCGGGATAATGTACTTTTTTTTTTTCTAGCGTTCAACCGGGTGCAGTTTTTTTAAACACCGTGACGGGTTACTTGAAAATATGTCGACAGACAGTCCCAACAGGGCTACCACTCATATTTTTTTTTTAATTCCCAGGATTATTTCCCAATATTTCCCAAGATCATGAGAATATATAAGAGTTTTTTTGTTTTGTTTAATCTCGGGAATTAAAAAAAAAAAAATGAGTTTTGGTCCTGAATTGGGAGTGAATTCCCAAGATCTTGGGAAAATTCCCAAGGTATAGCAGCCCTGAGTCCCACACCCTACCTGCTGGCATTTAAACAGTAGTCCTACACGACAGTCCTACACCATACCCAAGGCTCTTTAGTGTTTTACATAAAAGTCGCCCCCCCCTCCCACAAACAAATAATTTTACATGAGTTGTCACCTCACTCATGAGAACCATTTTATTCCAAACAAAACTAATTATAAAATGCATGTGGAATTGGAGGAAGGTGAGGTTTAAAAAAAAAAAAATAATGAGGACCCACCAGAATCAAAATATTTATGAAAGATTAAATCTCATATTCATCAGTGAGTCTTTATAACTCTTGAAATTTCCCAGGCTTTAAAAATCAAATATTTTTTCCGTTGGAAAACAGAAGATAATTTTGAGCTGATATAGTTAGGATTTTGATTTAGCCCTCATTTTTAGGAGTAATATTCAGGTTTCATTTTTAGGAGTCCCATTCAGCCCTCATTTTTATGAGTAAATTTGTTTTTTTATCAATCTATATGAATAATTACATTAGTTTTGTTAATTAAAAAAAAATTTCTTTGTTTTCTTTTTCTTGTGTTCATTTCTGCTGAGTTTTTGTTGTTGTTTTTTGATGGAAAAATTATTTTTGATAAAGATAATTTTAGAACTAACAAAACTTTTCAATTAACTGTGTAAATTAAATTATTATTTTTTTTATTTCATTATATAATTCTAATTTTATCACTCATAAAACTTTTCCGTTAATCGTATGAATCTAATTTTAGAACAAAAAAATTTCAGTTCATGGAAACTGGGGACCATGGAGAAGTTGGGTTTGCTCTGAAGATCACTATCTACATAAAATAAGGTGGTGTTTTTTTGTGTGTTTGTAGTTAAGTTGCTCGAAATTTCATATATTTATCACCAAATTTTTTAAAGGTTATTGTTTATAAATAATGTAGCTTAAGAAATGTTTATGCATTTTTTTATATCTTTCTCTAATGAAACAAAATACGCAACATTTTCAATAGGGAACAATTGATAGAGCAGTTATCAATGAAATGGAAACATTCCATAATATTTAAGGAAACTTTCTTTCAATTATTTCCCATTCAAATGTGTCCTAATTTAATTGAAATTACTTTAGGACATATCCTCTATTAAAATAAGAGATTGACATTTAATTTTTTCCTAGGGCGTGCAATAATCCAGTTCCTGGTAGGCATGGTATGCCATGCAATGGATCACATCTACAGGTATTAAAAGGCAGCTGCCCTCCAAGAGGTAGGCGAATAATTATGATATCTATTACCTTCAATATGCTCATGCAAGTGTCAGGCAATATATAACTTGTCTATTTATCTATTTAGATGTGTATCAAAAAATGCAGAATTGTTTTTGGTCATTTAAACAAATTTTACTTTATTTTTCCAGAAAAATTTTGGGGTTTAACAGATTTTTTTGAAAATATAGAAATTTGTTTTGTAAAAGTCAGACTTTCCATTCCTTCAAATGATTTTACATATTAAAAAAAAAAATTATAACTGAATGAATATTTCAGACGTTCGGGTGTTGCTTTGGTTTTTGCTGGTACCATTGGCTGTCTTAATGACCTGGTTGTAAGTTTTAACCAATCTTGGCTCTAAACATTAATACGTAGTAGTGTGATACTTTGAGTAATGATATGATTGGATTTTATATTGAGTAAAATGTAATCGCTGATTGTATAAAAATATAAAAAAATGTCCTTAAATTACAACTGAACTGAATGCTATTGAAAAGACAGAGTAGTACACATCCTATCTTGGTTGAGAAATTAGGAAAAAGATAACAATAAAAAAACATCACCATTAAAGTATGCGTCTTTGTGTACATTTGTCAAAAGTCCAAAAAAATGACACACACATATATACATATACATATATATATATATTAAAATACTAATGTTTATTTTTTTGTGTAAAAGTTGTATTATAATTATTTTCACAAATTCTTTTAATTTTTTTACGAATTACCCAAGACGCGTTTCAGTCAGTCGCTTTGACACACATCTAAGTATTAAAAAGATGATTTGAAATTTTCAGGATAATATGAACTTCGAACATCAATAATTTTTCTGTCATACGGTTCCAATGAATTTGATGTTAGGGTAGATTTACTGAGGCTAATTTAAGGGCACTCTGCTTGTTCTCATTTCAGAAATATCATCGTAAACAATTCTTTTCCCCCACCACTGTTGCCAGAACTAGAGAAACCAAAGAGGAATAGAAGGAGCGTAGCCATAGCTTGTGATTTGACTGCACTGTCAGAAAGTCAAGAACTCGTGCTTTTGTCAAAGTCGCAATAGCTTGTGATTTGACTGCACTGTCAGAAAGTCAAGAACTCGTGCTTTTGTCAAAGTCGCAATAGCTTGTGATTTGACTGCACTGTCAGAAAGTCAAGAACTCGTGCTTTTGTCAAAATCGCAATCAGTTTGAATCACGGGAAGCTGGAAGAAAATTTTAATTTGATTTGGTGTTTATGAGCTTTTGTCAATTTAATATGTCATAAAACAACTAAATGGCATGGTCGTATGTTACAAATGCGTCAAAAATGTAGTTTTTAGGATTATCTTTATATGAATTAATTTTTAGAACAACATTATCAAATCCTTTAATAAACATTTTTACAGCATAATAATTTTTTGGGATGCATGGCCAATTAATGATTATAATATTTGATTTTTTTAAAAATTATATTTAAAATGTATTTATACCTGCCATATAGTTTAATCGGAACATATTTTAGTTAAGAATAAATTTGTCAAACAAATTTTAAATTCCATTTTTCATTGAAGGAGTTCTTGAAATAATTTAAAGGTTAAAATTCCTAATCATTACAGTGCTAAATAAATAATAGACAAGATGCGAGACGTTTCTTATTTTATCCAAATACTTTTAAAATGCCATTTTATTGCCTTGTACATAAAACCATTGTTAACTTATGGAGAAATAATCTTATTAGGAGAACAGTCTTACTTAGAGCATAATCTTATTTATGGAACAATCTTATTGAGCGATCAGTCTTTATGAGAGAGCCATCTTATTGAGAGATCAGTTTCTATGAGAGAGAAATCTTTTTGAGAGAACATTCTTATGTAGAGAAAAATTATTCTTGTCACATACACATTTAAAGTAAAACATATAATTGATTTCTCAGTCTCGAAAAAAAATTCACGCAAATATTAAGAGCCCACTTGCGTACCGATAATGTTGTCTATATAAATTATTATTTTCCTATTAGTGATAGCAGGGAGAGCAAGCTGGTAAATTGATAGCAGGGGGGAGCAAGCGGGTAAATTGATAGCACGGGGAGCAAGTGGGTAAATTCTGATAATTTGGGAACAAAAATGTTTAAAAAAAATATCTTTTAGTCTTTATGTTCAGAGAAATGTTTTACCCAGACCTATCTGATCTTGTATATCTTTAATTAATTGGTAGGTTTTATCCTCCAAAATGTTAATAGTTTTTACAAATGCAATTTTCTTTCCAATATATTTTTTTTTTCAAGCGATGGCACCATAGTTAGTGTGATTTTATTGAATTTCTTGACAAAACCATTTAATCCATTTTTAATGAGAAGTGATAAATTTCCCACTCCAGCAAAATTAAACTGTGCCTGTCTAGGTTTACAACTTTTACACGCTAAGATATCTTATTGATTTTTTAGTACAGTAATTTTTAAAGCAATTTTTAACACATTATATTTTTTTTTAAATGTTTGTAATAAAAACTCTTAAGATCCAATAATCGGACTTCATTCTTTTTAATAAATAGTCTGATTAACATTTGATGTTTAATAACTTACAAGAAACGTATTTGTTTTTATCATTTTTTTGGTTCTATTTCTAGAAAATAAATTATTTTGAAATATTTATTAACGAAAATTGTATCGTCATTACTCAAGCTAAAATCAAATTGGTGGCATACATCTTTTCTTCAACAAATCAAATAGGCATCACGCATCTTTTCAATTTAAAATAAAAATTAGCATCACATGTCTTCTCAATTTAAAAACATATTTATATCATATATATTTTTAATTTAAAATCAAATTGGCAGTAGACATCTTTTCAGCATGAAAGCAAATTGGCAACAAAAATCTTTTCAACAGAAATTCAATATTTTTTTTTCTTACTAATGTAGCTTTACTATTCGGCGCATAAATTGTACTGTTCCAAAAACACGTTTCATTTTGTGTACAAAAGATTTTATCGTTCCTTATGATTGGTATTATTTCAGTAGCTTTTATGGACACTCATAAAATGAATACCCCATTTTGTTTTCTCTGTAACAATTTACTATGCCCATAAGCAGCTTTCACGTCACTTTTATGTTTACTGCTCTTCGCCAGCCGAAACGGTCTGAATTCGCTAATTTCAATATTAGATTCCCTCTTGTTTACTTTAAACTCACCGTTATGGCTTGTCCCTGTCATGAAATCTAGCTGAACATTAAAAATACTAAGTGCTTAACTAAGAACCTTCCTTCCATTTTTTTCAAGTTTTAGTACGAGTTATTATCTCCCCTGTTTTTCGTTTTTTAAGTTGTTCTATACGTCACTGAGTGTCTTGAGCCGTGTCCTGGATAGGATAATAAAATTCTACACCTCCTGTGCCATGAGTGAGTGAACTCATAGAAAGGTTTGATCAGGCTCCTAAAGTGTACTTTGTTAGTCTTGGTCCACACATGACTGAGATCAGCCTTTGACAAATGTAATAAGAAAATAACTATACCATGGTATTAATTATTTTTTTTAAAGGTCGTTTTAGATAATTAGTGCTGTGGTGATCACGTCGATATTTCGTAATAACTGGTTGCCACATTGCCGTACAATCGTATTGCAAGACATAACACACCTTAGCAGCTGGATCGAGGAAGCTTTCTGAGGCCAGATTCCAAGGACACCGCCCAGTTCACAACCGGAAAAAACTGCGTATTGAAAGGAATCTACACCCACGACACACCGCTGGAAAGTGCGCATCCCACAACGTACAACTAGGAAGGCTGTTTCACGGCGTACGGCTGTGACTTCCACTTTGATTGCCACCCTGAGAAGCCAGGCCTTTGGCATGAAGGAGACGATTCAAACATTGAAAATACATAGTTTATTTATCAGTCAAGGCAGATCATCAAGATATTTTATATCGATCTGTTAATTGTAAACGGTTTGATCATATATTTTTGTTTTACAAGGCACCGACTATAAGTGATGCTACATACCACCCTCTTCATCACAGATACTTAGGATCGGGCCGTTCGGAACGAATTCTTTCCATCCGGGCGAGGACTGAGAGATATAAAAAATATTTTGTTCCCCAATCTGTACGAATTTACCGGCGTGCTCCCTCTGAAGTCGCACATTTTCATGAGAACTAATAAGTCCCCGTCGGAGCTAAGGGAACTCACTGAATGTCTGTTTGAGATAATTTTTTATAAATGTCTTGCGTTCAAATTTTTTTTATTTATGTGCTGAAAATGTATAATGCAATCAAAAAACATTTCCATTTATATGGATCAATAAAAGAATCTTATCTTATCTTATCTAGCTTAATATCCATGATTGGAAAACTAATTAGTCAAAAGAGCCAAAAATCAGCAGCAGGACTATTACAATTTTTTGAGAGGCCGAATTTTTTTTCAAGAACCTTTTAAAAAACCTTTTTTTTTTTCGGAGTTAAAACTGATTAGTGGCCGAGCCACACTCAGGTCGCTAAAGAGACGCTATTTTTCTAAATGGTAGAATGATTGTGCAATTTAACCAGCCGTCTCATCTAAATCGCATTAGGTTAGTCCTCGTTTTTCTTAACCAGATGTTCTTGGGCAGTTTGTTATTTCACATTAACGTGCATTTTCTTCTTTGCTATCTTACATTTCTGTGTAATACAGTGATGCAGTCCCAGTGGCCAGATTAATTCCTTCCTCTGTATTTACCTTGACAAAAAAACTTTTAAAAGACTCAATTTAAATTTCCATAAAATAACACCCAAAAACTAAGTTGTTCGTATCAATCTTTTGTGCGAATTTGTTTTCATTTTTGTATTGTATATTTCTTAATATTCTAATTTTTGAGGTTGGGGATGGGGCTGAAAACTAAAAACAAATTATTGTCATTGGCAAGTAGTCCATGTCCATAATTTTAGCTCGATAGTTTGACGGGAAGTGGGTCTGTTGGCCGTCTAAAGACTTTACCAGCCACGAACAAAAGCCAATTTATTTTAAAGGATTTTGAAACAACAATTTATTAGTGTAAATAAAATAACAACATGAAAATAATAAAACTGTAAAGAAAATACATTGTTAGCAAAGAAATGTGTGGTGCATACATTACTGCACTGTTGTTGAACGTAAATATTTTAAAAAATAATCGTGAAAATATAGGATTTTATTTTTGTTAAATTGTGAATATTAAAAAGCTTTATTTCAAAGCAAAATATTCTTTATTGTATTTAATTAAATTGTTATGTATGGATCCTATAGTAAAAATGTTGGTGACTAATCACTGGGTAAACTTATGATGTGTGACAATTGTGTAGTTTACATGTACATTGTCCACACATTTGGCATAAAAATGTTCTCGATTGCAGAAACATATATGCGTAAAAATCAACATCATGTCTCCATGTTAATTTTTTTTTCTATCCATGAATTGTGGATCAAAGAAATTTCCGTCAAAGAATTTTTTTTTTTATGAAGTGTCTGTAAATGATTACTGTCAGTTAACCACCACAAGAAATTCATGCTATAAATTAATTGTATGTTTGCACTTTTATTTTTTACAGACTTATGGTTGAAGATTATTTTCTTTGAGGAAATATCTTTTGTGACCCAAGACTACATTGAATAAAGCGCTAATACTTACCAGCTCTTCATAGATCAATTACAATGGTGTCTTTAAAATGGATATTTCTGATGTCTTTTCTAAAAGCTTTTAAAGGTATGTTCCCCGCCTGAATTTAGGATTATTATGGAAGCAATTCACATTTTATGTTATTTTCCCCCTTCAAAATAATATATATATTTATTCTTTTGAGAATTTTACCATAAGAGTTATAGTTGGACTCAATATCTGTGTTGTTTGGCCACATTTGAGAGATTTTAGTCAAATTTCACATTTCAATAATTTGAGTGAAAAGCAGACACAAAATATCAGGAAAAAAATCAAGTAGAAATCAGTTCAAAAAACGATTTAAATTGTTAAAAGACATGTGTTATCTCAAACATATGGACATACCTTAAGTTTTCATGTACTAAAATACCATTTACTTATAGGAACAAATGGCTTTCAATAAAAGTCACGAACAAAACAAAAAATAACAAATCAATTGTTTATGACTAACTCTCCGTAATGTATCTATTACATTGTAAAATAGATGTTAAAAAACCACAATGCCTTTATTTTTAAAGGCTCTCATCATTCCATTTTGTAGATATACCACTAAATATTTCACTTAACTCACAATTCCATATACAACTTAAGCTCCGATGGCTACCACTGCCTATGAGTTTGTTCTGGCGTTTCCCAAAGTTGCCGAACGTCAAGAGAAGCACGCGCTAACGTTCTATATGTGGACGCCTATAAAAGACCTCGTTTTGGTGAGTTGGTTATGTTAAGGCGACTTGGTAAATTTATAGTGACTTGATAACGTTAAGGTGACTTGGTAACGTTAAGGTGACTTGGTAACGTTAAGGTGACTTGGCTATGTTAAGGCGACTTGGTAACGTTAAGGTGTTTTGGCCACCTTGAGTATACTTGGTAACGCTAGGGTGATATGGTAATGTTATGATGACTTGGTAGCGTTAAGTAAGTTAGTTACGTTCAGGTGAGTTTTTTACACCAAGGTTAGGTGTTACGCTAAAGTGAGTTGGTTACGTTAAGGTGACTTGGTAACGTTAAGGTGACTTGGTAACGTTAAGGTGACTTGGTAACGTTAAGGTGACTTGGCTATGTTAAGGCGACTTGGTAACGTTAAGGTGTTTTGGCCACCTTGAGTATACTTGGTAACGCTAGGGTGATATGGTAATGTTATGATGACTTGGTAGCGTTAAGTAACTTAGTTACGTTCAGGTGAGTTTTTTACATCAAGGTTAGGTGTTACGCTAAAGTGAGTTGGTTACGTTAAGGTGACTTGGTAACGTTAAGGTGAGCTGGTTAAGTTAAGGTGACTTAGTAACGTTAAAGCGAATCTGTTATTTTAAGGTGATTTGTTTACGCTAGGGTAAGTTGATTACCTTAAGGTGACTTGGTAACGTTAAGGCGAGTAAGTTACGTTAAGGTGACTTGAAAACGTTATGGTTATTGGATTACGTTAAAGTTACTTAGTAACTGTAAGGTGAGTTGGTTAAGTTGAAGTGAGTAGGTAACGTTAAGGCAAGTTTTTACGGTAAGGTGAGTTGGTAACGTTATGGTGAGTTGATTACGTGTAGGTGAGTTGGTTATGTTAATGTGATTTCGTAACGTTGTGGTGACTTGGTTATTTTAAAGTAACTTGGTAATGTTAAGGTGACTTGGTTACGTTAAGGTAACTTGGTAACGTTACGGTAACAATAAGGTTCATTGGTCACGTTAAGTGGACTTGGTTATATTAAGTTGGCTGGTTACTTGAAAGTGACGTGGCTATGTTAACGTGTTTTTTGTAAATTATGGTTATTGGTTACGTTAAGGTGAGATGTTTACGTTGTGATGAGTTTGTTACGTTATGGTTTTGTTATGATGAGTTGATTATTGCGTTTGTTATTGTTTTGCGGTCGCCAGGAACTGTGTAAGATATACACTTTGAAATGCTAATTACAGATTTGGTATATGTACTGATAACTAAATTTGCAATTCATATCACTGGCGTAATGCAGTTAAAACAATTGTAGCGACTATATAATTGTATATAACTTTTACTGCTGATGATTTCATACGGATGGTATGATACCGATGTTGCTTTACCTGACATCAGCCACTTTACTCCTATATATGTCTGATAGTTGTTATCAGTCCGTCGAGGATCGACGATGACCATCGATGGCTGATGACTTGCGCTAGTGACTTTTGTTTAAAGTGAGGAAGAGTTGCGCGGCGTCAACCTCACTCTCTCGTCCGGGCCCACCATATCCAGTGGCAAGACTCGACGTCATGACAACCAGGGATGGGTACGGTTGCAGGAATTGTCATTGTCTGCGACTTACGGGACTCCAACTCCGAGTTTGAATTCAGAGTTTCCTTCTCTTAGATGAGTGGCTGACCAAGGTTAACGAGTCTCATCCTCCAGTTGTTTTTTGCTTTTGTTACATAAAATAATAGTTAATCTGCAGCTTGTCAGAAAAAAGTTATTTTTATGCTCATACCGTATTTTAGCAACACTATCTTCTGTTTAGCAGCGAAATAAAATAAGTACCATTTCAATTTTGCTCAATGGAGAAAATAATTGTACAAATGTTTTACAATACAATAAAATCACGTTTTTGTATAGGAATCGCGTTGGCTCGCTGTATTTTTCGCGAAGTTGACATTTAACTATATATTTGAAGCAAGACTTTCATGTAACATTGTACGTTTTTTTTTTCTTTTTAGAAATGAAAACCTACATTTTTGTGCAACAACTTCTTATTCAAACTTCTAATTTTACCATTAGCTACATGGCACAGTTTCAACGAATGACAGAGACAATTAAAATCATGTGTGTGTTTGGGAAATATCATTTCATTTACAAAGAAATGCATCAAACTATACATTATTAAAATGTTCAGGTTACAATAACTACACCAAGATTCTTCTCAGATGAACAAAAACTTCACGATGAAATAATACTGGATGAGGGTCATCCCGCCGTTTATCATTTTAGAGAGCCGTTCATGTAAGTCAACTGTGATCTTATTCTTAGACAGCCGTACATGTAAGTCAACGTTGATCTTATTGTTAGACAGCCGTACATGTAAGTCAACTGTGATCTTATTCTTAGACAGCCGTACATGTAAGTCAACTGTGATCTTATTCTTAGAGAGCCGTACATGTAAGTCAACTGTGATCTTATTCTTAGACAGCCGTACATTTAAGTCAACTGTGATCTTATTCTTAGAGAGCCGTACATGTAAGTCAACTGTGATCTTATTCTTAGAGAGCCGTACATGTAAGTCAACTGTGATCTTATTCTTAGACAGCCGTACATGTAAGTCAACTGTGATCTTATTCTTAGAGAGTCGTACATGTAAGTCAACTGTGATCTTATTCTTAGACAGCCGTACATGTAAGTCAACTGTGATCTTATTCTTAGAGAGCCATACATGTAAGTCAACTGTGATCTTATTCTTAGAGAGCCGTACATGTAAGTCAACTGTGATCTTAGTCTTAGACAGCCGTACATGTAAGTCAACTGTGATCTTATTCTTAGAGAGCCGTACATGTAAGTCAACTGTGATCTTATTCTTAGAAAGTCGTACATGTAAGTCAACTGTGATCTTATTCTTAGAGAGCCGTACATGTAAGTCAACTGTGATCTTATTCTTAGAGAGCCGTACATGTAAGTCAACTGTGATCTTATTGTTAGAGAGCCGTACATGTAAGTCAACTGTGATCTTATTCTTAGAGAGCCGTACATGTAAGTCAACTGTGATCTTATTCTTAGAGAGCCGTACATGTAAGTCAACTGTGATCTTATTCTTAGACAGCCGTTCATGTAAGTCAACTGTTATCTTATTCTTAGAGAGCGTACATGTAAGTCAACTGTGATCTTATTCTTAGACAGCCGTACATGTAAGTCAACTGTGATCTTATTCTTAGACAGCCGTACATGTAAGTCAACTGTGATCTTATTCTTAGAGAGTCGTACATGTAAGTCAACGTTGATCTTATTCTTTATTGAGGAAAAGGTTGTTGAGGGGCATGGTGGAGGTACGATGTGAATGCTATTGAATAGAAACAATGAATCCTGTAGATAGCCGATTTTCCAATCGTCAAATATAATATGAAATTTCGAAAAGCATGTTATTTTTTTTTTTAAATTATCAGCAGCATAAGTAAAAGTTAACGATATATTGTATTCTATGTCTTTAACCAACAAATGATCAGTTGGAGATTTTAATTCTCAAAACCACCCGAGGTGCATTTCTCTTCAGGACTTAGACCATCCATGCAAGTATTAAGATATCTTAAGATCATGATGAAACATTTAAGAACAATTTTAAATTGGATTGTGTAAAGCAAAATTACTTTTGATGTAAATAAATATACAGTATAAGTTATTTACAACACTTGTTTGTTATATATGTTTGTTTGTTTGTCTGCAGATCCCACGTTGACTCAGGTCCGAAATGGACTTACAGGTTTGACGGCACCGGTGTATTTGAACTGTGTGTTCTCTTACTGTCAGGTCTGGAGTCAGCTGCACTCTTCCAGGCAGTACCAGTCAGATATTGGGGTACAAAATATTTTGTGTTTACTTTAGGGTAAGTTCAAGAAAGTCCATTGAATTTCCCCATTCAAAAAGGAAAAAAAGAAAAGCAAAGAAATAAAAAGAAAAATATTTTTTTTTAGAAAAATGACATTAAAATTAACTTGAATTATTATTAAATAAATGATTTCAACTTTAAATACGTTGTATTGTCTTATATATTATGTATTAGTTATTTTATTTCGTATTTGACGATAAAATTTACGAACTAATTTTTTTTATTTTTCAGTTTTTTGTTGTTTTTTAAAATAAAAAAACAATGTTAATACTACCGTTATCAATACATTTAACATTGTATATGTGCAGGAAAAATCCCTCAGTTCAGATCATATCTGCCAGCGAAGTTGAAGTCACCGTTAGAGTCGTTTTCCGATTCATACCAGCGTCAGCAAACATCTTAGTCGACGGTAAATTGTATTTTGCCAAGGACGATGTTACCATTGTGATACCCAGGTGAGGACGTGTGTGCTATTTCAAGCAGCGGTCACTAACCTTTCGGAGCAACTTAATTCATAATTTTACATTACAAATTTGTCTCAGTGATTGTGGTGCTGTTGAACATTGGTTAACGTCTTTTGTTGAACATATTTTTATATTATAATTTTTATTCATCACAATCTGAACCCTTTTCAGATATTCTTCAGACAACCGCGCTTGAGACTGAAATATTTACTTTTTCAAAAGAATCCATTCTACATCGTAATGTCTTTAATCCCTCCTTGCAAAGAATGTTTAGTTCAATTACCAGCGAAAAATTAACGTACAAGTGTGCAATCTTGACTATCCACTCATCGTCGGTAATGAGTTATCAAAATTTCGTATAATTTTGTTGGTGAAAAAAAATTACGGTCGGGTAAGCATAGCCCCAACCCCTACCCTTTTACGCCCCGGAAAACGATCTCCCCTCAGCATTAAGAGGACAGTGAGTGCATTGGGAAACAATATCTCTAATTTCATATACAATTTTGGTGACCTCTAATCCAATTTTGCATAGATCTGGGGGACATTTTTTCACAGCTAGTTTCTCACGATTGTGTAGACACATTGACTAATGACACTGGGTGACCAACATTTTCACCTTTACAGCAATTCCTTCAAGTTGTTCAGACAAGATGGCGGAACCGTCCCTATATACCCGGAAACATTATTTCCCCCTTCGATTCCGTATTCTAGGAAATTGCTGTTAAGTGTCAGCGCCCGGTGATCACACCGGAGATGGAGCTAACGCCTAAACTCTCGGCCCATCAAAGCACACGTGCCTTGTTACTTAAGACCATTGGTTCGTTAGGTCAAATCGTATTACAGTTTTTTAAATTAATCTTCACAATCTTAGCCATGTTTTCCATTGACCTGGTAGTGAACTACATCAACGGCACTATTGTCGATTTCGTTAATTCGCAGGCCGAAAAATTTGTGCTGGCGAGCCTGCAATTGGAATATGATTGATGTTTATTCTTAGAAATTATAGTTTTTAGAATCACACATGTGTAATTTTTCATATTGTATTTGCAATTTGAATTAATTTGAAAATGAATTCACATGCATAAGTGTATCCACCATTTCTATTATTATTTCAGTTACGAAGCCTTCTCTCTTTCATCTTGCTTAGAAGAGAAGCCGTCAGACAAATCTTTGACAGGTCATAATGTTAATGTTAAATGTGTATACGTTAATATCACAGCACATGTGAACTTTTTTTATAACATTGGCTTAATACGATCAAATGGCTGCAATCGGTCTTACAGGAAATTGAAACTTCTTTTTAAAATGGCGTAATTATTTATGAAAATAAAACAAAAAAAAAAACATATAGAAGAAATGTCCGAATTGTACTTTCATTCAGCCTGAAAAAGTTAATAATTGAACTATTATTTACATTTTTTAAAAATGGATTTAATCTTTTCCTAAACCATACCTGAATGCAGTCTCTCCCTCTTTTCGGAATTAAGGAAAGACCTCGACAAACAAAATTTTGTTCTATTTTAGACTGAAGTAAAATGAGTCCTTTTATGAAGACCTTGTATTGTAAATAAAGATACATTGAAATTTTAACATTGTCCAAGGATACACATTTTAATTTGACCTTACAAGGAATAGGCAGTCCCAACGTAATAAATTGTCTAAAAGCCATATGAGTAGTTTATTTGCAAAAGTAATTATGGCACTTTATCAACGAACATAAACATGTTGGAACATTTCAAGAAAATGTATTATCTAAAAGTGGGTTTTAAATAGTTAAACTATTCCATCCAAACACCCAACTCAAACAGAAAACGACCTAAATAGACTTTTGTTTAAATAATTTGTTTTGAAGTAGACATACATCAAAAATCTAGCCCATTCTTTGATAATATAGATTCCCCTTAACTTAACTTTCCTTGTGTTTATAATTCTTTTCTTTTTTTCCTAATGGAATCATTTCAGGCAGTCATGTTGAGAGCAATGATCGTATAGGGGTCGTTAGTGGGAATTGTGAGAGTGACGGACAGCTGTACAGATGCACGGACGATACGAGGCCCGGTGAGCCACGCACGGACCTAGCAGTGGGTGAGTAGTGTCTATAACTCGTGTAAAACATTTTGACAGCTTATTCACACAGTGAGTAACTAATCGACCTATCTAAATCAATCTTGCGCGCAAAACATTAATAAAGGTAACGTAATCATAGCCAAATCAAGTCCTTTTATATATTTAATGTATAAGCGCATCCAATGCAAACCCATCACTACATCCTACTTAACCTGGTCAACACGTTTGGTAATGTTATAAGGGAAATGTGAAGTCAGGGGTCCCCCAGGGATCAGTCTTTGGGCCCCTGTTTGTTCGTAGCATACATTAATGACCTACCCGAGAAACTGACATCACAGGCAAGACTGTTCGCAGATGACACAGCAGTGCATAGGACGATCGCCAACAGATCTCACCAGGACCAGCTACAACAGGATCTCAATTAGTTAGCTAAATGGGAGATGAGCTGGAACATGGAATTTCACCCTGCCAAGTGCCACACACTTTCAATCTCTAGAAGTTGTACTCCTCTACACTACCAATACGAACTGCACGGCCATATACTTGAGCCAGTTTCCTCCGTAAAGTACATGGGTGTAACCATTCAAAGAGAGGTCCGCTGGGACGAGCATATTAACACTGTATGTAACCAAGCAAACAAGACCCTGGGGCTCTTAAGGCGAAATCTAAAGATTGGCAACTCCTGTGTGAAAGAAAGAGCATATAAAGCCTTTATCCGTCCGATTTTAGATTATGCATCTTCAGTCTGGGACCCATTTACACAGAAGAGCATTGACAGGTTTGAGGCGGTCCAGCGACGAGCAGTACGCTTTGTCCTAAACCGCTACAGGAATACCTCTAGTGTTGGCAACATGCTAGAAAAACTAGGCTGGTCACCATTGGAGATACGACGACGACAATCCAGGCTCTCCATGATGTACAAGATAAATAATGGGCTGGTCCACTGTTCCAGTATTAAACAGAAACTCGACGAGGCCAAGACATGCAATTCAGGCTCATACCAGCAAGAAGCCAGTATATGAGCTGCTCATTCCTGCCCAAGACAATTAGGGACTGGAACAATCTTTCAAAAGGAACGGTTGAGGCGACAACACTAGACACACTTGTGTCTATTGCCTCAAGCCTTCAAACCCCTAGTGCATGATTTCCTCATCAACACCAGTAACAGAAACATTGCAAATCCCATCTACATGCATAGGAGCCAAAATGATCAATAAATTAATCGTGGGCCCTTATGATATAGAAGAAGAAGAAATAAACGATTCATAAAATGAGGAGAAATGTGTGTGGCGTCACGGTGAATTATGTTAAATTAAATCACGATAGGCAATATTGCATGCCAGTTTGGAAAATAATTAAATAGAAACATTTTAAGCTGTCATCTGATTTGCTTAAAAAATATAACGTTGATTCAAAACCGTACTTACAGACGGTTCCTAATGTGGATGAATGCAGAAAAAAGTCTAAAAGAGTGCGCTCTTTTGAAGCGATAGCCCCAAAAATATGGAACAGTTTGCCTCAATCTTTGAGGGGAATTGTAAATGATAAAAGAAACATTTCAAAACGTATTTTTAAAAATAGATTTCGGAAAACCAGAGCGCAGCGAGCATGCTAAAGTGGCATGGTTACCAACGTGATATAAATGTCAAAATAAATCATTCAATCAATGAAATACAAAAACAAATGAAATACGTTGAATTATAAATTTAAACACCAAATTAAAAGAATTATTTTCAACGATTAGCTTTAAGTAATGATAAGAGCGTTAGACTTTGAGAAGCTTGAACGCATATATTTACAAACAATTCATGTTAATAAACCATTATGTATTGAGCTTTAATGATGATATTCAAAATATAAATCTAAATGTTTCGGCAAATGGCTTTATGGGTACAAAAACACAAACAACTTAAAAAAGAATAAATATAAATTTACAAAACATATATTTAAATGTATCCAACCTAAAAGTGCACAGGATGGTACATGGAGTGATGTGGTCATTTAAACAAGTACTGATCATGGCAATCTTACTATTGTTGGAGAGAATTTACCATCACCTAGACAGTCCAAAAACATATGCCAGAGTGCTTTTCTTAGACTTCTAATCAGCATTTAACATACAAACATACAACCATACCTTATGAAAAAGAAACTTTCCTAGTTAGGTGTCACTTTAAATATTCAGGCTTGGATACTGAACTTTTTAAAAAATCGACCACAATATGTCAATGTAAATAAGCAATTAATTCTAACCAGAGAAATAAGCACAGGGGCACCACCAGGCTGCGTTCTCTCCCCTTACTGTATACAATATATATCAATGATATCCAAACCTAAAGCGACATCGTTCCAATCTTAAAAATTGCTGATGATGCCGCCATCATTGGCTTAATATCTGATGGAGAAGGCCTATACCGCAACTTAGTTCCACGCTTTATCATTTGGTACGATGAACAAGTCGAATGTCTCAAAAACAAAGGAAATGGTTGTTGATTTCAAGAGGGGGAAACACCAGATTACAGATCTCAACATAAAAAAATCAAAGTGTAGAGAAAGCGGAGGCATATAAGTACCTAGATATAACCATTAATAATAATCTAATGTAGCATGTAGCCAAATGCTGTATAAGAAATTCAACCTAGGAGTGCTCTATCTCAAGAAACTGTAAACTTTCGTCGTAAACAAGAAAGTCCTTAACTTATTCTAAGGTGCAACAAGTGGGAGCCTACTTCAGTATTACCTGCTAGTGTGAGAATTCAACGTCTGATATTAAACACCACATAAACCGACTAAGCAAGAGCGCTAGGAACATAACACAAACTAAACATCCTTCACTTGAAGAACTATTCGAAGAAAGATGTTTTTGTAAATTTAAACACATTGTGGATGATTCATCCAACCCTCTTCATCACAGATACTTAGGATTGGGCCGTTCGGGACGAATTCTTTCCATCAGGATGAGGACTGAAAGATATAAAAATTATTTTGTTTCCCAATATGTACGAAATTACTAGCTAGCTCCCACTAAAGTCACACATCTTAATGAGAACTAATAAGTCCCCGATTTGGCTAAGAGAACTCACTGAATGGCTGCTTGAACTAATTTATTATCAATGTCTGGTGTTCAAATTGTTTTATTTATGTGCTGAAAATGTAAAATGCAATCATAAAACATTTCCATTTGTTTGGGATTAATAAAACAATCTTATCTTCTCTTAGCTTATCTTTTAAAGAGATGAATATCATAAGAGTTGGTGCAAAACCAAGACAATAAAAAGTTAATAAGAACAGAAAGGAATTGAGTAGAAGTAAAATTTAAAGACCAAACACAAAAAATGACTTGGCAGCTACGTAAAATAATTTTTGATTTGGTTTATACCGTAGGGCGTCAACGAACCAAATTTAGTTGTAAATTTATTGTCCAAAGAAATCCTATCTGGTGTATTACTTGAATACACTATATCAGTTACTTTAAATAATGATTTCCTTGTAATTAGAAAATTTTGCTTGAAAGTCAGATTTAATGTAGAGTTCATTCAATGAACCGATCTACTGTTTATTCTGTCCCAGAAATGCTGTTACCTGAAAACACTGGTGGCACCGAGTTTCACCTGTTCACCATACCAGAACGTCAGTTAACTCCAATCAGGGTCACTGTCTGCAGCACCAAAGGAGCAACACATTTAACGTTTACAGGGAATTCGAATTCCTGGAAGAAAACGCTGGTAGATATGCAGGAAGTAAGCACAACGTATTCTTTTTACACAGAAACCATTTAAATAATATTATATTTTAAAATATGCAAGGATTTTTTTCTATGTTCTACTCTGATTTCGAATCATTCGATTGACAGACAATTTAACGAAATTTATATTTTTTAAAAAACATTTGTCACAATTGAAATAAACTCCATATTTTTTTTAGTAAATTACTAGCTATAAATACAATGCGAAATGCAGAGCATTGCTAGTTGTTACAACATTGTACGAATTTACAAGAAGTTACACTTTTGTCATCGGCTTATTGAGTAAACATCTAAGAGGTGTAATCAAGGCTTTTCGGATAAAGCTGTATATTTACTTTGTTCATTTCACATTCCATTGGTTTGTGAATGCTCTTTCAGTTTGACATAACGGAGGATTTCAACTTGAAGTCTGACAAGGCAATCATAGTCTTCGTGAACATGATGTCATCTTGCTGGAACGACACCTTAAGGGACATCAATGAGAAACTGGGAGACGCCAGCTTCTGCCAACTAGTCCCCACTATTTTATTCAGCATCCAGTACACGTGGATGTAAGCCTTTTATGCTGTCTACAAAACATATAACATTATGCAACATATTTCATGTTACTGGGGAACGACTCGGGCTTAGGGAAGAAATTGCATGTCCTTAATGTTACAAGACAGGGAAGGACTCATACATAGATACGTAATCCCATGAATGTCATGTTACAAGACTAGGGAATAACTTAAGTCATAGAAAATAAAACCATAAAAGTGATGTCACAATACATGGAAAGGACTGATGCTTAGGTAGTCATCTAAGTAACGGAGACACAATTCCTGACATTGTGTAAGTTATTTAGTCATTTCAAATGTTAAGGTGGCAAAAGTCATGATATAAAAGACATGGAAGAGATATTGTAGTCAGATAAACATATTATTATTCTTACAGGCGTATTCTTAAGCATTTCCTTAGATTTCATTATTACAATCCTATAAGTATATCACTGAAGTCTAACAACATATTATCGATGACTACCAATATACATTTGATCTCTATCACTATATGCTTGGCGTGTAGCTTATTACCCTTGACATCTAGCCCTATACCCTTGACATCTAGCCCTATACCCTTGACATCTAGCCCTATACCCTTGACATCTAGCTCTATACCTTTGACATCCAACACTATACCCTTGACATCCAGCACTATACCCTTGACATTCAGCACTATAACCTTCAACCACAACAGTGTTCTCTTTAACTACTCAGTGTTGGCTAGGTTTTAATCAAGATTAACTATTGTGTAAGTCAAATTTAAAAAAAAATACACAACTTTGCTATCACAAATTTGCTTTCTAAACTTGTGATAACTGCTGGTTTTAACTTGTAAAGAGATTCTGTAATGGCTCATTTTAACAACTGATTTTGTATAATTGTAAGTACATCTTTAACATAATTTTCGGTAACTTCTGCTGCATGATTGTAAAGATATCCTGAAAATATTTTTATAACTGATGATATATGATTGTATAGATATCCTAATCAGATTTTCATAACTGCTCTTGTATGATTGTATAGATATCCAGATGTGGGCGCCAATCAGCATTACGCAGCAATAATCTTTCTCAAAGGCCAAGAATTAACAATATACCTGAATGGTTTTAAAATTAAGAATCACAACAGGTAACTGCTCTCATACATGTGTTTTGGTTCCAGATGAATACTATGGCGTCTTATGGCAACAAAGAACATTTCACTTTTAAATGTTAAGGATGACATATCATATTTTATCTTTGTCTGGTCTTTCACGATGTTAAATTTTAGAAGTCAGTGGCTGTATATCAAACAACCGAGTCGACATATGATGAGTTCAAATCAAACTTGGTGTTAAAAAGGCTGTGATAAAACTTGTTTATTTTTATTCACCACAAAACATTTTTGTTAACCATTCGCTAACAAGTGTCAAAATTGTGACATTTTTATTTGCTTCACGTGCACAAGCCTCGCCACTATGACATACATTCTGTTTGAACACGGTCATTGACTCCGAAAATGTGAATATTTATTTCACTTAGTTTTTTTTTAAAGTCGAAGTAAGTGGAAAATGTATTAAACGTATAGATATTCACAACCACACATCAGCTACGTCTGTTCCAACTTCACCACGTCAAGTATAAAAAAAAGTGAAATATTTATAAGTACACATAAAAATGAGGTGAACAAAATATTAATGAAGCAAAGAAACTTTACATGATTGCTGAGACACCCTTGAATCGTTTTCCATGTGTGATTTGTAGTTTTTATTGATTTGTTTAAATTAGATTTACACTGGGATTTGAGCAGGTGCACGAAATATGGTCAAATTGAAAACTGTGTAAATACCTAGTGATTTAATGTCTCAGTGAAGGCTAAGGGGTCGTCCGTAAATGGTCGTCCGTAAAGGGGTCGTCCGTAAAGGGGTCGTCCGTAAAGGGGTCGTCCGTAAATGGTCGTCCGTAAAGGGGTCGTCCGTAAATGGTGGTCCGGAAAGGGGTCGTCCGTAAAGGGGTCGTCCGTTGTCCGTAAATGGTCGTCCGTAAAGGGGTCGTCCGTAAAGGGGTCGTCCGTAAAGGGGTCGTCCGTAAATGGTCGTCCGTAAAGGGGTCGTCCGTAAATGGTCGTCCGTAAAGGGGTCGTCCGTAAAGGGGTCGTCCGTAAAGGGATCGTCCGTAAAGGGGTCGTCCGTAAAGGGGTCGTCCGTAAAGGAATCGAACGTAAAGGACGTCCACAGACACGGGGTAGGAGGAAGGCGATCGCTTACAAACTTGCTTGTATTTTTCTAGGGCTGCTTCGGGCAAACTGCTTGTATTCCTTTATGGCAGTTTAGAGCCCATGGCTTGTAATACTCTGTGGATGCTCCTTAGATCCAGTCCATGCATACCACTATGCCAGCTTTAGCCCCAATTTTTTATTATACCTCTATAGCTCCTTTAGCCCTACTGATTATATTCCTCTCTGACAAACGTACTCCTCTATGGGGGGCTTTAGGCCCACCACGTCTATTACTGTTTTGATTCTTTCAAATCACTGCATTCATCAATGGTTAATCTATTGAAGATATATTCGAACATGTTATAATCCCTCTATTGGGTTGCCTTTCATCAACAATTTGAAACAATGCCATTTTTTTGTATCTCATAATCTGTTTGATGTCATGGTTTATATTAGGGGCAATTCATATATTAGCGGTCATCTAATATTACGAAAGAACAAATTCTAATACTAGACCCACTACCCCTCTATGAATTATTTCTTTTAGGACACCTTCCTTTATACATAGCGTACAAAACGTTAACAGAACACTTCAACAATATTTATACTTTGACGTAAATACAAACAAATGAAGTCATGATTACGCTTTCTAGTTTTTCGTACTTATAGCGACCCCCTCCCCCTTCCCGCTTTTCCAACCGAGTGGAAACATTGTGCAAATGATTGAATGGCATGTAACATCTATGGGACAATTTGGAGAGATACATTGGTGGATTGGGTTGGAGAAGCGATTCGTCCCTGGATGTTTTAATATTTTTAGACACAACCTCATATTTTGTACAGACATGAGACATACTCTTTGGACAACCCCTTAGCCCTAAACTGTGATGCCAGCGTTTCAAACCACATGCGACTAAAAAGCAATCGTTGGGGAGCCGATATGGCTGACATGTCATGTGGGTTGCCACACACGTGCCAGGTTGGCGTGTACACAGTGCAGGACGACTAGCTTTTCGTTTACCAACCCAAATCGTGTTTGGTCTTCATTGAATACTTAGAATCTAATCAAGGACCCGACCAGCAGATTTGTTCAGAGATTTAATAGAAACCCTGCGATCTAGCAAGCGTTTAAAAACTAAAAAAGGAAAATACATCAAAATATGCATTTTGATTCCCAATTTGTTAAATATTCACTTTTGAAAAAGTATATCTCGAAATTAGTTCATCATGTCTTGATATTGTATTTAGAGTATACCGCAATCATTTCATCAAGTCTTGATGTTGTATTTAGAGTATACTGCAATCAATTCATCAAGTCTTGATCTTGTATTTAGAGTATACCGCAATCAATTCATCAAGTCTTGATCTTGTATTTAGAGTATACCGCAATCAATTCATCAAGTCTTGATCTTGTATTTAGAGTATACCGCAATTAATTCATCATGTCTTGATCTTGTATTTAGAGTATACCGCAATCAATTCATCAAGTCTGGATCTTGTATTTATAGTATACCGCAATCATTTCATCACGTCTTGATCTTGTATTTAGAGTATACCGCAATCATTTCATCATGTCTTGATCTTGTATTTAGAGTATCTTGGAAAAAATCTGATAACGTAAAAGCCCACCATGTGGCCCACTTAAAGATAGAAGCTGACATCAATAAGGCTTCTTCGACCAATCTCAAACCATTCGGATGCTACATATACGGCTTATCGAACTTAATGGGTTATATGCAAGTTGCTGCAGTTCACGTACGTAGCCAACAAAAAATGTCATCTATGGCGGGGAGCAATATATGTGGGTTTTCTTTAATAAGCATATGAATTATCTATAAGGGTCATACATATTCATATCAAAGAAGAACACAATTCTTACATTGTTACATTCTTACATACTTGGTACGATTATTTCAGAGCTCTTTCATTTGCATCTAAAAATAAACACATATTTAAGTGTAAAACCTTTGACAGCATGTGGTATATTTAACGAATTATGTTTTTTTTATCTTCAAAGTATTAGCAGTGAGTTCTGATCATTGTTTATAACATGTCTGAAGAAACACGAATCGAAATGGAAATGCTTCTAGCTTGTTAGTACAAAATATAGCCAATAAGAGAAATTTAAAGTATTTAGCCTGTGATTATGTATGCACCGAATTGTAAGATATGGGTTTAAACGATCTGTCTTACAAACATTAAATTTAATTTCAATAGGACTGTAGAGACAAAGGAGAACCAGGAGATGGCTATGACAATGATTGCGATGGTCGCACCGACGAAGAAGCGGCAAATCGGCTCGGTAATATGATTGGTCTGGTACCATTCAATTAGTTAAGAGTGTCAATAGGGTTGTTGTTTTATAAAGTCTTGAACGTCACTGGGGTAGCACTTAGTACAAGATTTGAATCTCTGTTAAACCAATATCTTTACCCAATCTCACCTATGACCCAATCTCTCCTACCAAGTCTCACCTAAAACACTCATCTTAAATAATATCCCCTACCAAATCTCACCAAATATATCTCTGCTACATAATCTCCCTTAACCAATCATTCGTTCCTAATCTTTCCTATCTTTTCATTACTATTTAATCTGTGAACTCAACCATTTTCTCCGATTATACTTTTTAATCAAAATATCCCCTACCTAATCTCTCATACCTAATCTCACCTATCTAATCAATAAATCTTATCCAATCTCTCATAACTAATGTAGCCTACCTAATCTCTCCAGACCAATCTCTCCTGCCCAATGTCTCCTAACCAATCTCTCCTAACCTACCTCTATGACCCAATCTCACCTAACCAATCTCTCCTGCCCTATATCTCCTAACCAATCTCTCCTGCCCTATATCTCCTAACCAATCTCCCCTAACCAATCTCTCCTAACCAAAATAACCCTACTCTGTTTTACTCATTTTATTTTGTACTAACCTGATTGCAGTCTCGCCCCTTATTTCTCCTAACCAATCTCTCCTAACCAATCTCTCCTAACCAATCTCTCCTAACCAATCTCTCCTAACCTACCTCATTGACCTTATCTCTCCTAACCAATCTTTCCTAACCTAACTCTCTGACTCTATCGCACCTAACCAAGCTCTCCTGCCCTATATCTCCTAACCAATCTATCCTAACCAACATCTTTGACCCTATCTCTCTGAACCAATCGCTCCTAACCTACATCTCTGCCCCTATCTCTCCTAACCAATCTCTCCTAACCCCAAGATCTGAATCTCTTAACCAATCTATAATACCCAATCTATCCTAACCAATCTCTCCATACCTGTCTCTCCTGCCCCATATCTCCTACACAACCTTTTTTACCCAACATCTGAATATCTTGAACCATCACTACAGCCCTATCTCTCCTACCCCATCTTTCCTACCCAATCTTTTCTCCCAACCTTTCCTATCCAAAAACTGAATCTCCTACCTAATCTCGCCTACCCATTGTGTCCGATCTTTTTTTTTTCCAATCTAACATTTTCTTGACGATGTGATATACCTAATCTCACCTATTTAATTAATCAATCTTATCCAATCTCTCATAACTAATGTAGCCTACACAATCTCTCCTACTCAATCTCTCCTACTCAATCTTTCCTACCAAATCTTTTCTACCCTATCTTTCCTATCCAAAAACTGAATCTCTTACCCTATCTCTCCTAACCTATCTCTCCTACGCAATCTCTCTTACTCATATCTCCTACCCTATCTCCCCTACCCAAAACTTTTTCTTCCCAATATCTCCTAACCCAACTCTCCCACCCAATCTCTCCTACCAAATCTCTCCTACGAAATGTCTCCTAACATATCTCTCCCACACTACCTCTCCTAACCAATCTCTCCTACCAAATATGTCCCACCCTACATCTCCTAACCTATCTCTCCTACCCAATGTCTCCTAACCTACCTTTCCTAATCCATCTCTCCTACCAAAACTCTCCCACCCTACCTCTCCTAATCTATCTCTCCTATCCAATATATCCTAATCAATCTCTCCCACCCTATCTCTCCTACCCAATCTCTTACCCAATCTCTCCCACCTTATGCCGCCTAACAGATCTCTCCTACCCGATCTCTCCTACTCAATCTCTCCTAACCTATCTTTCCTAACCAATCTCTCCTAACTTATCTCTTCTACTCAATCTCTCCTAACCTATCTCTCCTACCCAATCTCTCCTACTCAATCTCTCATAACCTACCTCTCATAACCAATTTCTCCTACTCAAGCTCTTCTAACCTACCTCTCCTGCTCAATCTCTCCCAAACCCCTAGTGCATAATTTCCTCATCACCCCCACTAACAGAAACATTGCAAATCCCATCTACATGCATAAGAGCCAAAATGATCAATAAATTGATCGTGGGCCCTTAAGATATAGAAGAAGAAGAACTACCTCTCCTACCCAATCTGTCCTACCCACTCTCTCCTAACCTACCACTCCTACTCAATACAATTTAAACTTTAATTCTTTAGCTTAATCTATTTATAAAAAAAAATCATCTTTTGTCAATGAACCTGATAGACAACTATTTCTTCCAGATGACGATCATGACGGAAAGTTTGACGAAGACCAAAAATCAGAGCATCCAGTAACAGGTTAGCTTTATTCATTTACACAGCTTATACATTTTACGCAATGAATTTAATCCTGTATCGAACAGCGCAGTCAATTTTTTAAATAGATTTGATCTGCATTACAAAAATTACAAAAAAAATTTTGCAAAAGCATTGCATTTTATTTGGCGTGGGCAATCGTCTATACAAACACTATATATCGTCCATACAAACACTATATATCGTCCATACAAACACTATATATCGTCCATACAACACTATTTATCGTCCATACAAACACTATATAACGTCCATACAAACACTATATATCGTCAATACCAACACTATATATCGTCCATAAAAACACTATATATCGTCCATAGAAATACTATCGTACATACAGACACCCTCTGACACAACCTCTTTTTCTCAAACAAACATTCTCCCACATAAAGCACATCAATCACACACATTAACTTAATCATCCTCGTGTTAAGTCAAATTGCTAGATTTATTTTCAACTAGTTACTATGACTGCGTCAATCCCGCAATTATTTGGTCGTACAAGGGCCAATAGTGATAGACCATTTACGTGGTTTACACGAGACAGCTTATTGTGTAAGGCTGACACGTCATGTATTTCGTAATAATTCGTCTCAAATAGCCAACACTTTTGGAATAAATGCATGATTTACATGAGACATCACATTGTGTAAGGCTGACTCGTTTACATGAGACATCACAGTGTGTATAGCTGACTCGTTATTTCAAGTATGAAGTAATCAGACTAAGTAAAGATTGAGACGTAAAGTTGTGAATTCCTCTTACAGACACAAGTGATATGAAATATCAGGGAATGAGAATCACCGTATCAAGGTTAAACATTCTATGGATCATGTGTATACGTTTTACACATGTTGATATATATGCAATCTAGAATGAAATTCAATACCCTTTATACATATACATGTAGATATTTACTTTTTCAGTGATACCCAGGGGACCCCTTCCAGGTATAAGTATTATATTGTATTTCAATTTTTTTAAATTTTTTTTTACATGATTACCGTTTAAAAGCACACTATTAATCTATTCATTTTTTTTTTAAATACAATAATGTAATTTGATAGGTTTCAATGATCTCGTTTCCCCATCTTAAACGAGAATTAAAGACATGGATAATTTAAAACCAGTTTAAACTGTATATGTTGAGCGTTTGACCAGCAGGTTGTGGTATCTAACGATCTTTAAATTCGAATTCAAGGGACTTCATTTGGTTAAGGCAGGGTGAAACATCCCCCCCCTCCCGAATATGCAGGTTTTACTTATTAAAATGTACTGTGGCTCCTCCAGTAATGAGCAAATTAATAAGCCGATCAAGTTTTGCTTACCCCCCCCCTACTCCTCATCCCCATGAAAAACCATCAAATGACGTCACTGTTCGAATTCTCGGGCTGCCAGTGCGTGCTCGCATAGAGTACAAAATCGCAACTTTGTGCTACCGCTGCTTACATGACCTGGCGCCATCCTATCTGAAAGAGCTGCTGACGCCTTATGTACCCACTAGAGAGCTCCGCTCATCCGATAGTGGCAAACTCTCGACACCACGTGTTTGCCTTGAGACTTACGGAAAGCGCACTTTCGCATTTGCTGGTCCACTAATTTGGAACGCCCTTCCTGTCGATCTCAGAAACAACCAGACACTGGAGTCCTTTAAAACCGATTTAAAGACACATCTATTTCGCAAACACCTTCTGGGATGATTGTCAACATTATTTTCCAGTTAATGCATAATGGCTGTGTTGCTTATGGTTGAAATGGCTAGAAAGACTTTGCCATTGTATGCTTGTACTTAGTTTTTGTCGTGTTGCGTTTGTTTTAAATGTGGTAAACTATAGATTTGGTTTTTTTTGACTTTGTACCGCGCTTCGAGCCTTTGCGGATGAAGCGTGTTTTTGAAATGAACTTTATTATTATTATTATTATTACTTGTTTATCATCTCTAAAAGGAAACTGTTTAGCACTTAAGGAAGGACATGATTACGTAATACTTATTCCTTCGAAATCATATTCTTTATTGAGGCATTTTACCACTTGAAATGACCCACGGTTTTGACATTGGATATTGTTCTTGAGAAAACAGTTGCTTATTTTGAATGCGGTCATTCAATTATAATCTGCTTATTTTGAGCTTATCACATTGTTAGAAGTTGCATTTCACCTCATTTTTTGATGGAAAAATATGGTTCTCCACTAATCTAAAGTTGTAGTCTGTTTGTAGTTGTTCTTTTTTTATTGTTTGTCTATTTTAATTGTATTTATTTATTTTGTGGTGTGTTGTTTTTCACAATTAATTTACTTGTATAAATCTAATTTTAGGACTAATATCACTTTTCAGTTCATGGAAACTGGGGACCATGGAGAAGTTGGGTTTGCTCTAAACGTCACTTTCTACATAGAAACAGGTTTTTTGAAAGTAGTAAAGTTGCTCTAACTGTCGTCTAATTATCAGAAAATTTTTGCAAGACTATGGAGAACCAAGCGATTGTACTATAGTTAAAAAAAAAATAAAAAATTATAATGTACCTTAATCTATTTTATTGACTTTTTTGTCTAACCCATCTCTTTAAAAAAAATTACCCATTTAAAATAGTGATCAATTTAAATAGCACCTACCGATGAAATAGAAACATTATATAATATTGTAATAGCAAAATATGAAGTCGTATGTGATCTGTGTAACAACTGATCTTCATTCCACATTCTGCATTCTTTTTATATCTCTCATCCATCATCGCTGGTTCCACTTTTCCAGCTGACATTCATGCCTTTAAGTTTAAACATTTATGAATGGAAACAAATCACCGCGTCCAGTCGTACCACGTGACAGCAGCACCAGCCAATCAGGTCACAAAGTTCACTCACGACACCCAATAATAATCGTCACTCCAACATTCTATCACCAATAAGAAAGCTTTTTTTTTTTTAAATTATTTTTAACTACGTCACATTTAGCGTTTCTTAATAAAACTGGCATCATGCAAGGAAAGCGCTTAATGTGTAAAGTAATAAATTTAGCATTTCTTTTATTTTCTAGGTCTTGCAATAACCCAGTTCCTAGTTTGAATGGTACGCCATGTCAAGGATCACATGTAGATATGGTAAAAGGGAGCTGTCCCCCAAAAGGTAGATATTTTACTTGTCATACTCAACATGCTCATAGACATATCAGTTGATCTATAACTAGAAATAAACTAGTTATCTATTTTAGATATGCCTTTGAGATAAAACTATAATTATTTTTGGTCATTTAAAAGCTAAATTATTTTATTTTCTTCAATATTTTGAGGATAACGAATATTATTTTTTTTTAAAACTAATAGAAAGATGTTTTGTAAAAGTTAAGCCGACTATTCTTTTGTTGAATATTTCAAATGGCTGCAAAAAGTTTTTGAAATCCTATCTGATCCCTATTTCAGACGTGCGCGTGCTGCTCAGCTTTTTGCTGCTACCATTGGGTGTCTTACTTGTTTGGTTGTAAGTAGCAACTCATGTTAGCTTTCTGGTATCATTGTTTTCTTACTTGTTTTGTTGTAAGTAGCAACTCATTTGAGCTTTCTGCTACCACTGGTGTCTTACTTGTTTGGTTGTAAGTAGCAAATCATTTTAGCTTTCTGCTACCATTGGGTGTCTTACTTGTTTGGTTGTAAGTAGCAACTCATTTTAACTTTCTGGTATCATTGTTTTCTTACTTGTTTTGTTGTAAGTAGCAACTCATTTGAGCTTTCTGCTACCACTGGTGTCTTACTTGTTTGGTTGTAAGTAGCAAATCATTTTAGCTTTCTGCTACCATTGGGTGTCTTACTTGTTTGGTTGTAAGTAGCAACTCATTTTAACTTTCTGCTACCATTGGTTGTCTTACTTGGTTGGTTGTAAGTAGCAAATCATTTTAACTTTCTGCTACCATTGGTTGTCTTACTTGTCTGGTTGTAAGTAGCAACTCATTTTAGCTTTCTGCTACCATTGGTTGTCTTACTTGTCTGGTTGTAAGTAGCAACTAATTTTAGGTTTAAACTTTTATTTACAGTAGTATGATAAGCTGACAAACCATAACATCATTCTCTTACTTACGATATTGTCTTACTCTGACATGCGATGTTATCAGACTGTGGCATATAACATTATCATACGATAATCGCATTGTACTCAGAGTCTGACAAAGATGTTACATAATCTGGCTTGTAATGTTTAGCTTAAGCTGATCTAGTTAAATTCATGTATCTATAGGACACAATTGCTCTTTACGCAACATAGTTTGTTATAATTTTATTTTACTTTGAAAATTAAGATTATAATTTTCTTTGATTTAAATTAGAAAATGGCCAATGTGGAAAAAGACACATACAAGTGACCCCAAAAAATCCAAAGATGTTTATATTAGACCAGGATGCTTAAAAATGGATAGAAGAAAACACAACTTATCATGGATTAGAAGTTAGAAAAGTTAATCAAACCCTAAAAACAAAGTTGTTTTGTGTAAATGATATATTTGCATTTTTGTTTAAATTATTTTAAAAACTTATCTTTGTCCCAATCAATTTACATGGCAAATTTATTTCACTATTTCAGAATAGAAAAATGAAAAATAATGAACCCAAACAATTTTTATATTCTTACTAATCTCGTTTATCTCAGTTTTAGGGCATATTACTTCGTGAAATCAGTGACTACATATGCATATGTCCTTTATCTTTCCCTTAAAAAAATGAAAAACTTATTTTGGGGAGAATGCTTGGGGGTGGGGCTGAAAATGCTAAAGAAATGTTTTGTCATCGACAACAAGTCTGTGTGACAGATTTCAGCTTGATACGTTGACAGGAAGTTGGGAAATTAGATGTCGGAAGATTTTGCTAGCACCCAGTGAAACACGAGCAAAAGAGAATTGTATAAAGTATGAAGCAGAGGACATACAAAATATAACATCTTCCACATATGTAGATGCTTTTGTTCGATGTGTATATTGTCCGATAGAAATGCGTACCAATACATTTTCAAAAACACTAATGTATATTTTTTGTATTAATGTTGCAATATAATAAACACATGTAGAAAAATCCTTGTATTTACCTAATACTAGGCTAGCTCTAAGGGCAAAGATTCGTGATCACGTCACTCCACTAATTCACTCACTTTATAGGCTTCCTATATGGGGAGGCATTGATTACAATTTGTCTGTTCTCTTTCAAAACTTGCTTGTTGGCTCCTGCACTTCCTATCTTACTAAACTTTTTACTGTCAATTCACTCCTTCGAAAGCTTCGTTCCTCCGCAGACGCGCGTATTCTTTCTGTTTCCAGAAAACCGTACCAAAACATATGGTGAACGATCTTTTCTCTTTCTGTGCCCCAAAACAATGGAATTCTCTCCTATTACACGTCCGCAATATAACGACCATCAAAGCCTTCAAAAATTCCCTGAAGACTCTTCTCTTAAAACTTTACCTTACCGACTCATTCTTTCCCCCAACCCACTCTAACCATAAGCAACGCTTTATGCTGCTGGGCGCCGCCCATGGCGAGACAGGGGTAGACATTACTTGGGTGTTTAAGTTCAAGCATGTCAACCGTTTTTGTTTTTAAATGTAAACTTTTCTGCATTTGCTAATTTTTACGTGAATTTCAGTGAGCCAAGCCCTGGGATGGGGTACTTAGCTATAATAATATAAATCCACCTAATGATACTCATCATCCCTTTCTTTCTATCCCTTGAACTCATAGCTAATTATTATACAAATTATTCCATGCTTTTAGTATGTTATGAAATTGAAGTTTATATAAAATATATTTTAACACATTTCAGTTGCGTTTGATGGTTTTGGGTACACTTACTAAAGATAATTTAATAACGGTCCATTTATTCTCATTACAGATATCTGATCGTAATGAAATCTCCACCCCCACCACTGGTGCCAGAACTAGAGAAACCAAACAGGAATAGAAGGAGCGAAGCCATCGATTGGGATTTGAATGCATACGTCAAGACGTAATGAATTGATGCGCCTAAAATGATCTCAGTTTATTTCGATCGTTTAAATTTAGAAGAAAACTTAATTGTATTAACCTATTACTTATTGTTATGTGTCCGAAAGCACTATAATGGTATATTTTTGTGTAAAATGCATTATCATTGTACGTCTTAGGCATCACATGTATAGCATTTATGTTTGAAATCCTCTGTATATTAGAAAATATTTGAAAGCATGATTTTATTTAAATGTATTTATTCCTCCCATTTAATAATAATAATAATAAAGTTCATTTCAAAAACACGCTTCATCCCCAAAGCCTCGAAGCGCGGTATAAAGTCAACAAAAAAAACACATCTATAATTTACCACATTTAAAACAAACGCAACACTACAAAAACTAATTACAAGCATACAATGGCAAAGTCTTTCTAACCATTTCAACCCCAAGCAACACAGCCCGTATTCATTAACTGGAAAATAAGGCAGACAATCATCCCAGATGATTATTAAATATTAGATATTATTAAATGGAACACCTTTTTATTTGTTTTAGATTTGACATCATTTTCAAATTCCATTTTTCATTGAAGGAGTTCATTAAACAAGGTCAACTTAAAACGTTTCCAATTTTACAGTGATGAAATGATAATATATAAGATACGATTTTTATTTGTTGGAAAAAAATAAATTAAAATACGATTTATTTACGTTGTATATAAATCAATTTAGTTTTTTTGTTAAAACAATCTTATTAAGAGAACAAGGCTATTAAGAGACGATAAATATTGTTTAAACATAAATAAAGTAAACTGATGAATTGATTTCTCAATCGCAAAAATATGAGCCACATCTTACGACCTTACTTAAATAATGTCAATATTGACTTTAAAGGTTATAATTTCATTCTTTTTTTGTTTTACCGCTGGGAGCCCTTTGTATATTCTGACATATTTGGGAAGAGAATAAATGTATAAATGTGTAGTCTTTATTTCAGGGAACTAATTTTCATAGATCCATCTGATCTTCATATCTCTCTATAATGAATTGATGTTCTGTAGCCTCCAACATATTACTAATTGTACAAATGCGTTTTGTTTTAAATAATTCTTGAACCAATGTTACTTAGGTTTGTTTGATTTTACTAGCGATCTTGATAAAACTCATTTAATCCGTACTTGAGGGCAAAGGATTATCATCCATACCGGCCATACTAGTAATTTTAAACTGGGGCTAAATAAGGCATACAACTTTTACACGTTAGATGATCTTAATAATGTGTTAGTAAACGACAGAAATATCTACATTTTTTAAAGAAATTTAAAAACAAATTATTTGAAAAAAGATTGTTTAGAAAAAAATCTTAAGATGTATTCAATGGATTCCATTTAAAAAAATAAATAAATAGTCTGATTGACGTTCAATTTTGTCTTATACAGAAGGACGCATAAATGCTTTTGTTTTTGTCTTTTTCTTCTATTGCTGAACTATAACAAATTTAAAATATTAGTTCACGAAAATGTCATGTCTTTATTAATTTTCAGATAAAAAATGTCATGTCTTTATTAATTTTGAGATGAGACAGGCAGCACACGAATCGCCAACATAAAATCAAAATTGTTTCTTAAGGTAAAATGTTAAACAATTACCTTTCGGGTCATTGTAGCATATTTTAAAATATATAATAAAATATTATTTCCATTATATTGACATATTCGGATGTAATCATGCGTATAAATTATTGCTCATTGATTTGCGCAATGGGGTTAGGTTCTACTATTTCGAAAAAGTTTCAGCATAAGCGTCCATTGAGTTTTAACACCACTAGCGTCATAGGAGATTTTGTCTTTCTGAATATGAACTATTTTTATCAACATGTACATTGATATACATATTATAGTTCATATTTTATTTCTTTTAAAAGATTGTAAGGAAATTTCTAAAACTAAATTTTGGATACGCTACACAATAAGATTGTTCAATAGGACCTCATGTACGCCAGCAGATTATGGCAGTGATTCTTGAAACATTCGTCAGAGACCAGCAATGTTTTGAAAAATAAATACTCCTTTAATAAAAAAATTATAACTTTAGCTTTAATGTAGCTTCATGGATTTCAAGGCAGTCTAACAAGTACATATTGAAATCTGTTTGTTAAAAGCTATGTCATAAAACTTGATCCAATGGATTGAAACATGGATGATAATTCTATAATTATTGTATCTTTAAATTTAACTTAAATTCCTCTTTCATTCCTTCTGAAATGCCAGTTTGTAGCTCTACTATTCACTGTATAATTTATACTGTACCAAAATTACTTTTCTTTTTTTAAATTTTGAGTATAACTGATTGTGTCTTTCCTTGACATTGGACTTATTTCATTGCCGAAGAAGGCTTCTTGTTAACACCGTCGTTGATTTGTTGCGTCCCTTTCTTACATTAGGTTTAACCGTACTTAGTTTCACTCATTTCCTTGTACTGTTTCAGTAGCATTGAGAACAAACATAAATAGGATTACCCATTTTATATTCTATATAACATGTTATTATTTCAAATAAAAATGTAGGTATGTAAATAAGCTGATTCCCATACTTGTTGCTGTTTGCAAGCCGATAAGTTAAACAGCGATGTTCTTCGTCCGTCTAGGATCGAGTAAGATCATCGATTCGTCCGGTGACTGATGACTTGCGCGGGTGACTTTTGTTTAAAGTGAGGAAGAGTTTCGCGCCGTCAAGCCTACTCTCTCGTCCGGGGCCCACCATATTCAGTGGCAAGACTCATCATCAAGACGACTGTGGATGGGTTAGAGGAATTGTCATATATGCGCCTTACGGGACTCCAACTCCGGGTATGAAGTCACAGTTTCCTTCTCTTAAATGAGTTGCCGACCTAGGTTAACGAGTCTAATCCACCCGGTGTGATGTTTTCTTGACTGGCCTTGGCAGACCACCAACTTAATGTTTGCTCAATTTAGACCATTCGGCCATTCAGTCAACAGTGATACTCTCCCATTCAATAAACTCCTATTAAATACTCACCCATACAATATTTCAACATTCGAAACTCTCCCATTCGATACTCTCCCATTTGATACTCTCCCATTTGAGGCTATCCCATTCGATACTCCCCAATTCGAAACTCACCAATTCGATACTCCCTAATTCGAAACTCTCCCATTCGATACTCTCCCATTCGATACTCTCCCATTCGACACATCCCATTAGATACTCTCCCATCGCTATTGTCAATGCTACCCGCCTTTATGTCTATCCTAGACACGTCATTACAGCCCACTCAATGATTCTGGCCCCTAAGTCAATTCTTCATAAAATAGGTATTTCGTAAGAAGATTCACCATCATTTTCACTTTTCGCCCTAATCTGCTACGTTGCATCTTGAGTAGAGATCATGCGGCATATTTGGTCATGGTGGGTCTTCCAGCTACGCTCCTGGATAAAATTCAGATAGCACAGAATAATGCGGCTCGCATTGATTTCCGTAAACGCAAGTTCGACCATGCAAAAACACTTCTGAGAGAGTTGCATTGGCTGCCGGTGCGTGCTCGCATAGAGTACAAAATCGCAACGTTGTGCTCCCGCTGCTTACATGACCTGGCGCCGTCCTATCTGAAAGAGCTGCGGACGCCTTATGTACCCACTAGACAACTCCGCTATTCCGACAGTGGCAAACTCTTGAAACCACGTGTTCGCCTTGAGACTTGCAGAAAGCGCACTTTCGCATTTGCTGGTCCAACAATTTGGAACGCCCTTCCAGTCGATCTCAGAAACAATCAGAGACTTGAGTCCTTTAAAACCGATTTAAAGAGACATTTGTTTCCCAAACCCCCTCTGGGATGATTGTCTACCATATTTTCCATTTAATGCATATTAGCTGTGTTGCTCAGGGTTGAAATGGCTAGAAAGACTTTGACATTGTATGCTTGTAATTAGATTTTGTAGTGTTGTGTTTGTTTTAAATGTGGTAAATTTTAGATTTTTCTTTATTTACTCTTGTACCGCGCTTCGAGCCTTTGGGGATGAAGCGTGTTTTTGAAATACACTTTATTATTATTATTATTTTGAGTCGATCCAGAACCAATGTGTACGGTCATGTAATGATCAGAACTTTATGTTTAGTAGATTGGGTCGATAGATACTTTAGGTCAAATTAAAATGGCTCATTTTGTATTTACCTTTAGGTTTAATAATATTAAGTACATACATTACAATTTAACTAGTTGTGAAGGAAGAAGGATGCGAAGGAGGTGGTTTTCGGCCAACTGCAGAAGTTTTTTAGTTTTTTATAGAAAAAGAGGAAAAAGTGTGTGGGGGGGGGGGTCTACGAAAAGCTTTGTTTAAAAAAAAAGAGCTGTAGATTTTCTTAAGTGTTGTATTTTTTACGGGGTGCGGGGGGGGGGGATTGACTTCCTCTGGGTGATGGTCACTCCCTCCTGCAGATGAGATGTCTGAAAAAACACTGCAATTTATTTAATTTTAAATGTAATAAAAGGTGTGCATTTGTAATGACGATTCGAAATAATCCTGAATCAACTAAAATAATAGTTGATGGTTTCAAAGCTAAAATGCAACATCATGCAAGTGAAAGATTTTATTCAAGGACTGATTTCTCGTGATATCAAATGAAATAAGTTCCATGTATTGATATCACAATTGCAAGTCATTGTTCTATAATAAATTATCTTTAAAAAAAATCTAAGTAGTAATATTAAGATATTTTGAAGCCTACAAATTTAATAAACGTAAGACTTAGAAAAATATATTTTTGCCCTTAAAATGCTACAAACATTAAATAATAGTGGTTGAAATACTTATTTTGTCAACACATGCATATCGTTTAACAATAATAAGTAATAGAGTAAACAGGACCGAAAGTCTTTAAGGCAGTGCAGCGGAGAGAAATGATTTCTTACGTCTTACCCTCATTGCGATCTTATTTATTTGTGTACATTATTTTTGAAACACTTTTTAAAGGTCTACTGATGTTGTGAGTTTTGGAAGGCCATGAATGATTATTCCCTGAGATTAGGTGTGGATATGATTGTGAAGTAACTCAGCGTATACAATGACACGTATATGTTATGTTTTACTCACATGAATGCGCCTGGGAAAAAGGAGGGGTGGCTTGGGGCAAATCTGTTGTAGTAAGAATTTAACTACGATTTATGGGAACATTGGTGACTATGAGGTACCAGGGCGGGGGGAGTTCGTTAGGGGATCCTTTGGTATATAAACCAAGCAAAATTCTGTTACTTCAATGAGCACTCTCTTCCAGTCCTGACATGCAAGGTTCTTCATTTGTGTTTAGACGAGCTTTCTGACTGTTGTTGCTACTGAAGCCCACATAAAAGTTAGTGCATTTATGGAGTTAGAATGTAGAAAGTGTAAGTGACTTTGCGCTAGTGGGTGTGAATAGAACATATGTTAGAAAGAAATTTAGTTATATCCTGTAATAACCATGGTAAGCAGATAGGTAAGGCTTTGTTATAGTATGCAGTATAGGTGATACCTACTATTTTTTTACAGAAAAAGTCATCCTTTATCCTTTGTAAGTTGAGACAATGCCTTGCAAGTGTTTACCCGTGTTCACTTGGGCAGATACCAACACTTTGCGACCACAAGTAGTAAGATGAACCAGTAATAACCATACACGGTAGTAACATAATAGTACAGACCCTTATGTAGAGAAAAAGTCGTTTGCTGTGAGGTGGTCAAACGCCTCTAGGCCATGGAGCCACATGGGATTTTGCCTCTTTGTGGCGTGGAGTAGGGGGGGTAACTCCCCGAAGCTAAAAATACCGAAGCTCGCATGACTTCCAACGCAACGGAAGGCTCGCTCTAACATGCATACTGTTGCCGTTGATCGGTATGAGGCAATGGTTGGCCAACCAAACCCTTGCCAATGATTTAAAAGACGCGGTCCTGAGAAAGCCGCCCCAGGCGACCGTTTCGCCCCCGCTACGTACCGACCGAACATCTCCCTGGGCGGTGGGGTGAGGTAATGCAACATCTCTTCCCCGGAGAGGAAGTAAAGCCGTCCAGACCCAATAGGAGAGTTGACCTCGGACGCTTTAAACTCAGCATCTTCGGTCGACCGGGCGTCTCTCTCTTCCGCACGTCTGTAGCTTCGGCTCTGGCCCGTGTTGGTAAGTGCCGGGAAGTGGGGGGGGGGTATTATGAGTGCAAGCTCCACGACCCACAGACACCATCTCCAAAGTGACGTTATTAGTAGGGAAAAAGTAACAGTAATCCAGGACTCCGATGTTAATGAAGTCTAGCGTTTGCTAACGTTATAATTCATAATATTGTTTGAATAAGAATATCATATTATATATTTTACACAGGTCCATAGACCTATGGTATTTTATGTTACAATAATGATGCATATTTCATTTTTTAAAATAGAAATAAATTAGCTGTCCATGTTTTGAATTAAAGTGAAGATTTCTTTTGTTTTCTTACATTAATATTGCTTTTCTTGAGAACACCGAAACAAAGTGGTGTCAGAAAAATTGAAGATTTTAAAGGAAATATTCCTGAGCATAAGAGACATCATGATAAGGGGAGTGACATGTCCTGAGAAATCTGTTCTGTTCTCCATCACAGGCAAAGGAGCTGAAGCAGCATTTGCTTTCATTTTCGATGACAACGGGAGGGACGTGGCCATGTTTCCATTGGCCTTCGCACAAAAATGGTAGTCAATTGTAAATCAAGATGTATGGTGATATGTTTATAGATACTATGTATTATAGTTGACCGATACGTACATTGCAGCAGTGATATATATTTTAATATCATTGATCCGTCGTTAACAATAATAATAATAATAATAATGTGTCGTCTTATATAGCGCGGTACCCCATCACTGCGCTGTACATAAAACTAATATCAAAAGAGACACAATCATGACATTAAAATAAAACATATTTATGAAATAAACACGGTGAAATAAGTATTTTACTTGGCCCTCGAGATGTACTATGTTTTTTTTAATTATTAATATCAGAAGACGGAACACGAGAGATGGATTTTGGTACTGTACAATTTTAGACCAGGAAAAAAGTCCCAACATTACCAGGAAATATTATTTATAAATTCGGTGAAAGAATAGAAAACGGAGGCGTGATTCAAAGTGTTCGTTCAAGTGCCATCATGCACGGCTTAATCATCAAGATTTATATGTACGTGCATTATGTCACAGGAACAATAACCACCATAAAATAAAACTTGGTAAACAATATCAACTTTAAGTAACCACAAAAATGGCTAAGTATTTTAGTACACAAAAATAGAAGATATTTTCGATTGTAGTTGTATATTATTATATAAACAATGAAGGCGGTGGTCTTTGCGTAAGAAGTAAGAATATCCACTATCCTATATTCTTTTTTTTTACCCTACATCACATGATAATTCATTTATTGTTATCCCACTACTATTCACACGTTTATACATAGACATTTATGAGAACAACACAACAAGTCCATACAGACCACATGACCAAAACACGTGACAGTCAGATCACTGTGGGTCACCGACGGTAACGATGTTGGTCAGACAAACGGTCACTCTTACAGTAACAGACCATACATGTTTTGCCACGCAGTGTCATGTGACCATCATCTGACAAAGGAAATATATTTTCAGGAGAGTGAAATGAGATTTATTCTTAGCGAGAAGGCTTACATTGCCAGTCTCATCTGTTGCTCTCTGTCAATGTGTAGGGTGAGGTGGTCAGGAGAGTTATTATACTTTACTTCCCTTCTATGCACTTTTCTATGTGTAGGGTGAGGTGGTCAGGAGAGCTATTATACTTTACTTCCCTTCTATGCACTTTTCTATGTGTAGGGTGTGGTGGTCAGGAGAGTTATTATACTTTAATTCCTTTCTATGCACTTTTCTATGTGTAGGGTGTGGTGGTCAGGAGAGTTATTATACTTTACTTCCCTTCTATGCACTTTTCTATGTGTAGGGTGTGGTGGTCAGGAGAGTTATTATACTTTACTTCCCTTCTATGCACTTTTCTATGTGTAGGGTGTGGTGGTCAGGAGAGTGATTATACTTTACTTCCCTTCTATGCACTTTTCTATGTGTAGGGTGTGGTGGTCAGGAGAGTTATTATACTTTAATTCCTTTCTATGCACTTTTCTATGTGTAGGGTGTGGTGGTCAGGAGAGTTATTATACTTTACTTCCCTTCTATGCACTTTTCTATGTGTAGGGTGTGGTGGTCAGGAGAGTTATTATACTTTACTTCCCTTCTATGCACTTTTCTTTGTGTAGGATGTGGTGGTCAGGAGAGTTATTATACTCTACTTCCCTTCTATGCACTTTTCTTTGTGTAGGATGTGGTGGTCAGGAGAGTTATTATACTTTAATTCCTTTCTATGCACTTTTCTATGTGTAGGGTGTGGTGGTCAGGAGAGTTATTATACTTTAATTCCTTTCTATGCACTTTTCTATGTGTAGGATGTGGTGGTCAGGAGAGTTATTATACTTTAATTCCTTTCTATGCACTTTTCTATGTGTAGGGTGTGGTGGTCAGGAGAGTTATTATACTTTAATTCCTTTCTATACACTTTTCTATGTGTAGGGTGTGGTGGTCAGGAGAGTTATTATACTTTAATTCCTTTCTATGCACTTTTCTATGTGTAGGGTGTGGTGGTCAGGAGAGTTATTATACTCTACTTACTTTCTATGCACTTTTCTATGTGTAGGGTGTGGTGGTCAGGAGAGTTATTATACTTTAATTCCTTTCTATGCACTTTTCTATGTGTAGGGTGTGGTGTTCAGGAGAGTTATTATACTTTAATTCCTTTCTATGCACTTTTCTATGTGTAGGGTGTGGTGGTCAGGAGAGTTATTATACTTTAATTCCTATCTATGCACTTTTCTATGTGTAGGATGTGGTGGTCAGGAGAGTTATTATGCTTTAATTCCATCTATGCACTTTTCTATGTGTAGGATGTGGTGGTCAGGAGAGTTATTATACATTAATTCCTTTCTATGCACTTTTCTATGTGTAGGGTGTGGTGGTCAGGAGAGTTATTATACTTTAATTCCTTTCTATGCACTTTTCTATGTGTAGGGTGTGGTGGTCAGGAGAGTTATTATACTCTACTTCCTTTCTATGCACTTTTCTATGTGTAGGGTGTGGTGGTCAGGAGAGTTATTATACTTTAATTCCTCTCTATGCACTTTTCTATGTGTAGGGTGTGGTGGTCAGGAGAGTTATTATACTTTAATTCCTCTCTATGCACTTATTTATGTGTAGGATGTGGTGGTCAGGAGAGTTATTATACTTTAATTCCTTTCTACTCACTTTTCTATGTGTAGGATGTGGTGGTCAGGAGAGTTATTATACTTTAATTCCTTTCTAAGCACTTTTCTATGTGTAGGGTGTGGTGTTCAGGAGAGTTATTATACTTTAATTCCTTTCTAAGCACTTTTCTATGTGTAGGATGTGGTGGTCAGGAGAGTTATTATACTTTAATTCCTTTCTAAGCACTTTTCTATGTGTAGGATGTGGTGGTCAGGAGAGTTATTATACTTTAATTCCTTTCTACTCACTTTTCTATGTGTAGGGTGTGGTGGTCAGGAGAGTTATTATACTTTAATTCCTTTCTAAGCACTTTTCTATGTGTAGGGTGTGGTGGTCAGGAGAGTTATTATACTTTAATGCCTTTCTATGCACTTTTCTATGTGTAGGATGTGGTGGTCAGGAGAGTTATTATACTTTACTTCCTTTCTATGCACTTTTCTATGTGTAGGATGTGGTGGTCAGGAGAGTTATTATACTTTAATTCCTTTATATGCACTTTTCTTTAAAACCGTTTATTGGTATATTCTCACAATTATTTTTAAGGACAAATTCGAAATATTAGAGCCGTCGCATGTTTTTTGGAGGTCGCATCCTTTTATCGGTTTTGCTAAACCAACCCCACTTTAAAAAAAAATAATATCAACATAGATATTTCCTTTGCGTCCTTCTTTAGAAAATTTAAAAAAAAAAACAGATACAAATTTTAAAAAATCAAAATATCTAATTATTGATGGTTCACATAAATGCTAACACGGCCCTCTTTACTTCTCCTGAAGCTCTCCGTCAATTTAATCAGGCTAAAACAGTTTGATTGCAATAATAGCGCCGTGATGAGCCTTGGTTTTGCACTTAAACATTTCATCTGTTTGTGAATATTTCAGCTTGTTTTAAAAGGTAGTTCAAGCTCATTACAGGTGATCATGAGATTTTTATGGCTCCTTGACTTCTCCATAGTGTTGAAGTATCGACAACTGCTGAAAACTTTAGACTTTTTCACATCATTGCTCAATCAAAGTATATTAAAATGAAATTAGGTCACTTTCGGGACCACTGTCTGAAACATGTAGAGTCCTCAGACAGCACTCACCATGTGAGCCCTGCACTCTCCATTTGGTTGTTGTTGAAAACGTCTTGAATGGTGAAATTTCTTCGACCCCCACTTTTTTTTTCTTTTGTCTTTTACTTTCATAAATGTCTCCTAAGGAGATTAAGACTTTTCTTGGGCTTTATGGCGATTGATATACGGTTCTGACTGAAATAATTCAAATCAGTTTTAATGGGCAAGCATGTAAGGCAGACTAGATTGTGATAACAAAAAAGCTACGAAATTTGAGTTTAATTTAAAGATGTAGCCAGACAGTTTGTCCCTTTGTCCGGCCAATTTTAGAGTGCGAGCCTTGAGTCTTGGACCCATTCACTTCGAAGAGCATCCACTGTTTGGAGGCGGTAAATCGATGGGCAGCATGCTTTGTCCTGAACCACTACAGAAACACCTCAAGTGTTGGCATGCTGGAAAGACTGGTCTGGTCACCGTTTGAGAAAAGATGGCAAATATCTAGGTTATCCATGATGTACAAGATAAAAAATTGGCTGGTCCCTTGCTCCAGCATTAAACAGAAACTCATCACCTTGACAGCGACGAGGTCATGGCAGGCAGCTTCGGCGCATACAAACAAGAACTTAGTACAGGAGCTCCGCTTTCCTGTCAAAGACAATAGGGGACTGGAACACGCTTCCAAAGCAACAGTTTAGGCGACCACCCCTGTCATATTTGCGTCTATTGTCTCCTGTCTTCCTACCTCCAAATCATAGATTTATCGCTTTGTAGTTCCAGCAACCAGTGAAGTATCCCATTAAAAACCATGCACAGTTACATCACGAACCCCACTAAAACATACGAGGCAGAATAATCAATACATTGTTGTGGGCTCTCCAAATATGGAAGAAGAAGAAGTCGATGCAAATTACGACATATTCGGTCGATTTTTTGGCCCCATCGTAATCCCCTAAACCCCAAATATTAAAGGTTCCTTTTCTTTAAGGGGAAGCTAATTGACACCTTTCCTGTTATTCTATGAAACTGAAACTAGGCACATAGACTCATTGCAAATGGGAACACATAATTTCAAACTGTAAGCCCCATTCCCCAGTTTAATACTCAAAAAATCATTTTCTCCGGTTTTCAAGGATGGAATGAATGGTAATTATTTTTATATGTGCGTTTTTGGTGTGCTGTTCAATTGCGTTGATGTTGCTATTTGATCTGCTCGCAATTCTGACGTATTTGGGTGTAGGAGATCCCGTTGATTGTTGTAATGGATTTTGCTAGTTAGTTAAAGTGAGATTACGGAAGGAAAAAGATACACCACTGTTTGAAAAAAGAAACATATGTAATGTAAATACAAAATTTGTTTACTGATTACCCCAAAACTGGCCAGCTAATAAAGAATTTATACCAAAAAAATGTTTTTATCGGATTATTTTTAAATTTCAAGTGTAAAATTTATTATCAGCTGAAAGCATCACATAGAAAAATGTGCACACAAAATGCGTTTACATACTTAACATCCCAAGTGAAAAAAAATCTAGTTGGGAATTTTTAAACTGTGAATAGAAAGACAGGGAAGTAAAACATTTGAAGTATACCACTCGAAAAGATGAAGGGAGTTTCCCCAAGTCGCCATTAATATTAATATGAAACATACATGTATTCAGATGTGAAACTTCTTTAGAGCTAAACATGGGCTATTTGGCTTTTTGCTTTGTTCTCTTACTGGTAAGTTTTATTCGAAAAATGATGCTTTCAAACATAATTATCACTTTAAAGTTGTTTTTATAAAAATCTGCTACCTACAAAGAGAGAGAGTGAGAAAGAGATGGGGAGAGAAAAGGAGAAAGAGAGAAAGCGAAAGAGACAAAGAGAGAAAGAGTGAGGGAGAAAGAGGGATGGAGAGAGACAACGAGGGAAAGAGAGGGGGAAAAAGAGAGAGGGACAGGGAGAGAGAGACAAAGAGGGAAAGAGAAAAGGAAAGAGAAGGGAGCATGGTTTCTTTCAGGCATACCTCTGGGGGACACTCCCCCCGGAGCAGGTCAAGTGCCCCCGCGGGGGAAAATGTGTAAGAAAAAATATTTAAAAAAAAAAAAATTAGTTTTAATTAAAAATAATTGTTATACTATTTTAAAAAGTAATATAAATATGTGCCTTTCCTCGATTACAATTAATGGAACTAATAAAATATTACATTACAATTAATGGAACCAATAAAATATATTTTTAATACATATATTGACTATTCATATCGTTCAGTTTAATTCTTGTAACAGGCTCACAGCATTCGATTTTAATATCGTATTGTTTTCAAAATTGGCGCTCCTGATATTATGCCAAAATAGTAATTTTTCTTATTCGCATTTCTTTGAATTTATATTTATTAACTATTTGCAGCTATGCAAGTTGAAAGACTTTTTTAATAACAGTGTATTAAACTCCATTTACATCGATATAAATTTTTATCAATTGAAAATAGTTATTGCTAAGTAATTAACATGTGCAATATGTTTTTAAATTATATTTCATTATGAAAGCATGACGATTAAAGTAGAAATGAGTGTTAATTATAAAAGGTATAATAGCAACATGTTTTGTTGTTTTTTAAAAAGATTTTTGCTAAAATTTTAATGACTAGATTCCATACAAGTACACTGAGTTAAAAAAAATGAAAACTTTAAAAAAAAAAAAAAAGATATTTTAAAAAAAAAAAATTAAAAGGTATAAAAGCAACATGTTTTGTTGTTTTTTAAAAAGATTTTTGCTAAAATTTTAATGACAAGATTCCATAAAAAAACACTGAGTTAAAAAAAATGAAAACTTTAAAAAAAAAAAAAAAGATATTTTAAAACAAAAACATTAGGCATTTACCAGTTGCATACAAATAGTGGACATTTCATCCATTATTATTAAATGGAATGCCTTTCTAATTTTGTAACACAGTTTCGGGAATAACAGAGTTAAATGATTTATAAAAAATATTAAGCATTTATTTATTAAATCCCCAACAAATTTTTCTCTGTTCAATTTGAGAATAATAAAAAATCTTCCCCAGCTTTTTCAACTACTTTTTAAAAATTTCATTTTGACATGATAATTTTGTAGAAAGAATATATAATATATTTAAACAACGTATTTTTTTTTTAAATTTAGTTTTTCGATTAATCTTGCAAATTCCACTTTCGGTGGTAGTTAAAAATAAATACAATGGATATGGTAAAAAATTGTTTTAAAGTATAATATCGAAGAGCAAGTTGTAATTGATCTGAAGCAAATTATAGTAGCTTTTAAATCTAAATTAACATTTCAATCAACTGAATATTGAGAATTTAAACTATGTTTTATACGATTTTCTTTACAAAAAAACAAACAAACACCCATTAGTAAAAAAATGATGTCTTTTGTAAACAACAAAGGTCTTTTTAACAATGTTGTCGGTTCCATACGATTTATAAATAGATACCAGTTTGGAAAAACTAGGTCAATGTATGGCCCTCTTTACAGAAAATGTTTTTTTTTCCTTTTTGACTTTGGTAAATCTTGGACATATTTAGAAACAAACGTAGGTTTTGTGTTTTTCTTTTTCGTTCAAAATGTAAAACTATATTAGCATTTCTTTTTTTTGTGATGGATGCATTTGTGGAAGGAATTCTTTTTAAAATTGTAAAAATATTTTATAATAAATCCATTATTTTTAATGCATTTTTATATACCCCTTAAAAGTTATAAATGAAAACTTAAAAAAACGCATTACTCTTCAATAAAGTTAAAAAACATATATTTGTATAACACACTTAGTCAAACAGAGACGTCACTTGACCTTTTGTGGCACCTCCGTTACTTTTCAATTTGTTCCTTCTTTACAAAAAGTATAAGTTGATAATTTAAAGTAATTACAGCAAAACTTTAATCCACTAAAATATAAGAGGCCCCATGCAGCTATATGGGTTGAAGACCTCACACGATGGCTCCGAGGTCAAGTGACACCTAAAATCTTAAATAGTTCTCCCGTTGCTCTCAAGTTAAGTGTATAATGATGTAAAACTATATTTAACAATGCAAAAAAAAAATGCAATCTTGCATTTTTAATAATCAAACAATTTTCCGGGGCCTATAAAGTTTAATGAGGCGAGTCTAAGCTAGGGAGGGCGTGTCTACGCTAGGGAGGGCGTGTCTACGCTAGGGAGGGCGTGTCTAAGCTAGAGAGTATCTCTCGACAAAGAAGCATATCATTAGGACTCCCGATTGGAATGAATTTAGTTAATGTAATTCTGGTGGAAGAGTTAGTGCTGCCCTATTATTATGGCTATTTATAGAGCTTCCCATCCAAAATTCTGAAATGTTTTCATCCGTGGCGCTTAATCCCATGTAGGGCTCTGGCCTGATCCACCACATTCTTCCATTTGGATCGATCCATCGCTTTCTGCCTCCATGCACGAACCCCCAACCATTGTAAGTCCTTCTCTACATCGTCAATTCATCTCAGTCTTGGTCGACCGGTGAGCCGTCTGCCCCTAGGTTTCTGCATGTAGATCGTTTTTGCTGCTATAGAATCCAGCATCCTTTCAATGTGCCCTGTCCAGGGTAGTCAACCTTTTTTATTGTTGGGACAATGGATGGGTATTTGTACAATTGATATAGCTTCTTGTTTGTACGTATTCCTAAAACAAAATTGTCCATCATCGGGCCATATATTGAGCAGGTTCTCTGCTTTTCTGGTTAGAACCAAGTCTCACTTGCTAACGTTACTACTGGTCTTATGATAGTTTTGCCTATTGCCCCTTTGTTACCCGGGAATTATTTTTTTTTGCTTCGTAGAATAAGCTGTTGTAAGTTGAAATAAGAACGGGTTGCATGCTGTTTTCCTTTCTTTCACAAATTGTATTTCCTTTTCCTTCTTTATAGTCACCTCTAGATATTTGAAAGTAGCTATTCTCTCAAAGATGTGGTTGTTCATATTGATGTTGTCATCAGTGTGATATTTCCTGACATGTTCATATATATAATGCCTTCGATTTATTTATACCATCACCAACTTTGACCGTGACATCTTCAAGTTCACTGAAAGCTTTAATTATATTATTGCTGTTTCTACCAAGTAGCGCTATATCGTCTGTTTATGTCAGGTATTTTAGTTGCTGGCTTTCCTTATGGTTGCTTTGTACTACCTCTCTGGAGCTCACACTTATGTTTCTCACGGGATGTTAAAAATGATACATGGATTTGCTTGTCTGAGGCCCTGATTAATTGGGAACTCCGTCGAGCACTCTCTCTGTGATTTGATTCTACTTTTAGAGTTTTCCAACGTCATACGTATGAGTGGGTAAGTTTGTTAGGGACTCCAAGTTCCAGCCTATGACGTCATTTGCGTGATTATTTAGAACAAATTAATTTTAATTTGTTTACGCAATATTAACAACGCACTAAAAACGTTTGTTTTCCCGACAAATGTGGTACGGTGTAATTCTTTGATCATATTTTTTTATCATTTTAAAAAAAAATTCTCATCATTTTCAAAGATATAAAATGTTTAAAATAGGTCCTTAGTTTATACTTTAAATGTATGTAATTTACTATAATAATACTTAAACTTTTATCAAAATGAAAGCGGATATATAATATTTTTTGCGCTTTTAAATTTAATCGATCTCCTTAAAAAAAATAAAAATAACTATAATTGTTTTAAAAAATCCTAATTTATCCAAATGTTATCGGTTATTTATCGTTACCATTGAAATAACTTATTTTTATATACTTGCGAGAATCCGGCATGCACTGCAATACCACTCAAAAAAACGTGTTTGTGTTTGAATTGCGTTTTTCTTCTTCTTCTTCACTGATTTCCAGTTCCACTTTGTGAGGGAATCATGCGCTGGGGGTTTGAAGGCTTAAGGCAATAGACACAAATGAGTCTAGATTTGTTGCCTCAATCGTTCCTTTTGAAAGCTTGTTCCAGTCCCTGATTGTCTTGGGTAGGAATGAGCAGCTCCTATACTGGCGTCTTGCTGGTATGAGCCTGAATTGCCTGTGATGGCCTCGTCGCTGTCTATGGGGGAGAGGGACGAGTTTCTTTTTAATACTGGAACAGTGGACCAGCCCATTATTTTTCTTGTACATAATGGAGAGCCCAGATTGTCGTCGTCATTTCATCCAATGGTGATCAGCCTAGTGTTTCCAGCATGATGCTAACACTAGAGGTATTTCTAAAGCGGTTCAGGACAAAGTGTGCTGCCCGTCACTGGACCGCCTCCAACCTGGCTTCTGGGTAAATGTGTCCCAGACTGAAGATGCATAATCTAAAATTGGAGGGACAAAGGCTTTACATGCTCTTTCTTTCATACAGGAGTTGCAAATCTTTAGATTACGCCTTAAGAACCCTTAGGGTCTTGTTTGCTTGTTTACATACATTGTTAATATGCTCGTCCCTGAGTAACTCTCTTGGAAAGGTAACATCCAGGTACTTTACGGAGGAAACTGGCTCAAGTATATGGCCATGCAGTTCGTATTGGTAGTGTGGAGTAGTACAACTTCTAGAGACTGATAGTGTCTGGCACTTGGCAGGGTGAAATTCCATGCCCCAGCTCATTTCCCACTCAGCTAACAGATTGAGATCCTGTTGTTACTGGTCCTAGTCAGATCTGTTGGCGATCGTGCTATACACCACTGTGTCATCAGCGAACAGTCTTGCTTGTGATGTCAGTTTCTCGGGGTAGGTCATTAATGTATGCTAGGAACAAACAGGGGCCCAGCAATGATTCCTGGGGGACCCCTGACTTCACATCGACAGAGGAGGAGATTGTACCGTCAACAACTACTGCTTGGCATCGGTGGCTGAGGAAGCTAGATATCCATGTTTTAGTGGTGCCTTGGATCCCATTTCAAGATGCTTCATGACTGTGCTTACGATTATGTGCTCCAACAAGTGCAGACTACGCTGGTGAGGGATATCGGACGATAGATGGCAAGGTCGGAATGCTCCAAATTCTTGTAGATTGGAGTAACATGCGCTGTTCTCCAGTATGTTGGATCATTTCCTGTGCACAGCGACGATTGGAAGAGGATTGTCAAGGCAGGAGATATTTTTTTGGCCAATTCTTTGAGCACTCGTGGTTTGATGTTGTCAGTATCACAGGCTTGGTAGGGGGTAGCTTGGTTTTGAGAAGGGCAAGTAGACCCTGTTCTGATATCTGGATATCTTCCATGACAGGATAGGCTCTGTTCATCATTTTGGTCTTCAGAAGGAAATCAGCCTCCGACTACTCTCTACCGTCACAAAAGACCGACAGGAACTGCTGATTGAGTATGTCTGCCTGAGCTTTTGGGTCAGATGTCAATTGGTAATCCCACCTCAGAGGGAAAACTACAACGTGTGAGGACTTTTGGTGGTTCACATAGCTCCAGAAGCGCTTGTTCTTGTCATCTTTGATCGGGGTGTCTTCCTCTGAGAATATGCCGTTCATGTAGTCCATGACGCAATATTTAAATATAAAATATTTTTCGTTTTTTCCGTCTGGGGCGTAACAAAGTACAGAAGCTCCTCATTCCTGCCGAAGACAATAGGGGACTGGAACAAGCTTCCAAAAGCAACAGTTGAGGCGGCTACACTCGATACATTTGTGTCTATTGCCTCCTGTATTCCAACCCCCAGTTCATAACGCCACTGCTGAGTCGCCCTTGCAACCAGTGAAGTATCCCATTGAAACCCATGGACAGTAACATCGCAAACCCCTCTGAAACATAGGAGCCAGAATGATCAATTCATTGATCATGGGCCCTTAAAATAAAGAAGAAGAAGAAAACACAAATAAACTAGAAGGATTTTTGACGCGTGAACAGGCCACATACAGCTGTCCATGTTAGCAGGCCACATACAGCTGTCCATGTTAGCAGGCCACATACAGCTGTCCATGTTAGCAGGCCACATACAGCTGTCCATGTTAGCAGGCCACATACAGCTGTCCTTGTGAACAGGCCACAGCCAGCTGTCCACGTGAGAAGCATGGATTATCAAAATTTAGTCCACACACTTGTATCGATTGATCCACCCGTGCAGCAGTTCTGTTTGAAATTATATTTTTAAAAAAGCCCCCAGGCTCCAAACAGCAAATTATAAAATGCTTGCACTAATTCAGAAACCAAATTATTATGTCACACAAACTGACATGTCGATTGTATTTTATTCAATTCCATCCAACCTCATCATTTTTGTTCTATACAATAGATAAAACATCCCTGCGTTATGTGTTACCTATAACTTTGTTTCGATACAAAAGGTCACACATAACTTTACAATGGGTAGCGCATAACTTTTTGTCTATACAATAAGTCACGCATAACATTGTTTCCATACAATAGAAAACGCATCACTTTGTTTTAATACAATAGGTCACGCATAACTTTGTGTCTAAACAATAGGTCACGTATAATTTTGGTTATATACATGAAGTCAACTATGACTTTGTTTCTATACAAAAGGTCACGCATAATTTGTATCTATACAGTCGGTCTCGCATCACTTTGGTTTTATACAGTAGGTCTCGCATCACTTTGTTTCTATACATTAGGTCATGCATAGCTTGGTTTCTATACAATAGGTCACACATAACTTTGTTTCTATACAAAAGGTAGCGCATAATTTGTATCTATATAGTCGGTCTCTCATCACTTTGCTTCTATACAGTAGGTCTCGCACCACTTTGTTTTTATACAATATGTCATGCAAAGCTTTGTTTCTACACAAAAGGTCACACATAACTTTGTTTCTATACAAAAGGTCACTAGTAATTTTGTTTCTATACAATAAACAAAGCAACACATTGTTTCTATAACCTACGGTTGCAAGTTATTTTACAAATATACAATTGGATGGCGTGGAGAAAAAAAAATGGAAACTGTGTAGAGCCTTATATTTTATTTCTATAAAGATATTTGGAAACCAATAACTAATTTTAAATTTAAACATTCTTAATTTATACTATGACTAATGGTTTTTTGTTTTTTTTTGGTTGTTTTTTTGTTGTTTTTTTTTTTTAAATTTAGCTTTAAAAATGTTACTTTTAATTTTTTTTTAAGGCATGGCCTCCTGCTGCAGGCAGTTTTAAATGTAGGACTCCATCGCCATCACTGATAGGTTTTGGGGGGGAATGTAGGAGTGCATCAGACTGCGTTACTTTTTTTTTTGTTTTTTTTTGGTTTTTTTTTTGTTGTTTTTTTTTTTTAACTTTAGCTTTATAAAGGTTACTTTTAATTTTTCTTTAAGGCATGGCCTCCTGCTGCAGGCAGTTTTAAATGTAGGACTCCATCGCCATCACTGATAGGTTATGGAGGGAAATGTAGGAGTGCATCAGACTGCGTTACTTTCTCCTGTAATAGCGGATCGTGTGGCTGTCCCAGTAACACGGAATACAACAACTGCACTGCAACTTGTGTGCCAAGTAAGTGATATTCAACATTTTTACACACATAGTCACAATTTTATACAGGGGCACAAAACCAAGTTCACATAAAGGATTTTCCGTATGTAATGTAAACAGAGAAATGCTATATGGTACTTGAAGGAAATCTTTAATTGTAGATCAAATTAAACTGGACTTTAAACAAAGCGTTTCCTATAAATTTTTAACCAATGTAATATTGAGCAATCAAAATTGTCCGTTTTAATCCATCATAAAATTCAATATTGAGTCATGGATTTTAGGATGAAAATTAAAAAAAAAACAAATACAAAACAACAACATGTATACAATGTGATGCACTTTAATAGAATTCTAATTTTGGCTCCCCACTCCCACCCCCACCCCCAAGTCTCACTATGCCAGTATATTTCCTACATTTTCCCCTTGAATAAACAGCAGACGCTGCTTTTGGGGGATTGGGGTTAGGGATGGGGCTGAACACTTGAAATAATGCGTTGTCATCGGTAACTCATCTCTGCGCCAAGTTTAAGCTCGATGGGTTTGCCGTAAGTGGGTCAATTAGTCGTCCGAACAATTAGCTACACACGAACAAAGGCGAAGTAAATATAAACGCTTTAAGATTAAGAACACTTACAACATAAATGCGATTTTAGCCTTTTAAATAAGAATCTTCTTAATATTGTGAATGGAACCATTTGGGTAAATTGAAAATAGCTTCTCGTTCATATAAAGAGATTTAAAGAACAATTTGACATCTTTCAAAGAATAAAATATAAATTGTAAGACAAGGTATGAACAGTTCTAATAATGCAGTGTTATCTTCAGTCAGATTAAATTCGTATAAGTTTATTAAACTGATTACACACTGCACACGATCAAAAAAAGTTTCAATACAATTTCAAAGACACGATAAGATTTCTTTAAAGCAGGCCTGCACAACATACAGCCCGCGGGTTGCATTTGGCCCGTTAGAACCCACATGCCGGCCCGCAAAGTAACAAAATATTCTTAATTTGTATTATTTTCTTTTTCCCTTTTCCTAATATCTTTTCCCGTACAATTTTTTTCATAAAGTAATACAGCCAATTGAAGTTTGTCCGCCAAAGGTTTTCATTAAATATTATGGCCCACCTTACATTTTGAGTTGTGCAGGGTAGCTTCATAGCTTAGTCTCATTATTATTTAGTTATCCACTAAATCTTGTTTTAAATAATGCTTCCTCTTGAATATCACCAAAGATCGAATGGTAAATAGTTCATACTTCAAGTTGAAAATTCTTTTTTTACCATAAAAATCAATATTAAAATAAAAAAAATAGAAATAGCTTTAAATCGTGTAGCATTCCTGGCCCAATTAATTAAAGGAATTTAGAAATGGATGGCCTTATGAGTAGAATATTTTAGAATAAAGCTTATCAAAACACATTTTCTTTCAGCACATCTTATGACACGCAAATGAAACATCTGACATTGTCGTATGTTATGATAGATTAAAATGTCACATATTCAACTTTTCAAAAAAAATATTCCAAAGATGAGCCATGTTAACGTACAATATAAAGGCAACATTCACTGTAAATAGTATCATACTACTCTTAGTAGATATAACTATGAGTTTTATAAGTTGACATAATAGATTTAGTTTTTTTAGATATATTTTAATGTTTATGTGTAATTATTATCATTATTCCTTTATTATTATTTTTATTACTGTGGTCTTATATTGTGCGGTACCCAAGCCTATGGTATATAAGTCAGGAGCTTAACAAAATTTTTCTAATAAAAGTATTTATTTAAATTTAAAAAAACAATTCATTTGCTTTGTTCAATGACTATATAATCCTGTTAATTGATTTTGTTTCCAAATGTTTAACAAGTCATTGCCAGTTGAACAGCTTTTTCTGTAATACGGGAACAATTAAGCCAAACTAAATGTTAGTTAAAATTATTCTTGACTTATAACAAGTTAGATTTGTTTTCATTAAACCCATCTCACGATCTGACACATGGAGCGCTTGGCTTTATTTAGCTGACCTATTTTGTCATCGTTGTAAGGTCTTAGTTTCTTTCCATTATTAAAATAAAAGTTGTAGACTGGAAGAGAGTGTCAATAATTGTATCAGAATCCGAACACATCAGGTGTAATTTAAATGGAATAATTTTCAAACAGATCTCTGTCTCTTTGTCTCTCTCTCTCCTCTCTCTCTCTCTCTCTCTCTCTCTATCTCTCTCTCTCTCTCTTTCTCTCTCTCAATGTCCAACTTTCTCTCTGTTGATCTCACACTCCCCATCTGTGTCTGGCATTCCCCCCTCTCTCTTAGCCTTTTATCTATACATTTGACGTGAATTATTATTATTTTACGATCATCTTTGTATACCCCGTATTATGGACAAGTAAATGTCCTTTTTCTCGCCGTGCTACCACGCAGTATATTTCCCTAGAGATGAATTAATCCAAATGTATTAGAATCATATATATAACTTTTGAATGTTTATTATAGGATTTAATACCACCATATACTCAGGATCGGGCTATCTGGTCAGCCCAAACTACCCCAACGATTACAGCGCCAACGTTTTCTGCACTTGGACATTTTGTGGACCACAAACAAGCAACATCATTACATTAGGGTAATTTTATTTTAAACATTTTCAAATGTTTGTAGATATGACTCTTTAAAAATAAATTGTTTTTTTAACACAAATTTTGTCAATTTGTACAAATAAACTAAGAATCAATTTAGATATTATTATACATGACTTACATTTGTAGATAAACCATATTTGTAGATATGACAGTTTTATTTTAATTTAAATTGATTTTTATAATATTTTTTTTGTAAAAATTCACAAATAAACTAAGATTCCATTTAGATTTTATTGTCTTTGTCGTATAATCGTAAACCACCTATACATCCCAAGAACGCAAGCTTAATAGCTTCCATATGAGATGCCTGCGTCGCATCCTTGGTATAAAATGGCAAGAAAAAGTGACTAATAGTGAGGTCCTAAAGCGTGCGAATACCCAAAGCATGTTCACAATCCTTAGTGAAAGACGCCTGAGGTGGCTAGGTCATGTTAAAAGAATGAGTCCCGGCCGCATTCCGAAAGACCTCCTATATGGTGAACTTGCTTCGGGAAAGAGGAAAACAGGTCGCCCACGTCTGCGATTTAAAGATGTCTGTCAAAGGGACATGAAAGCAGCCAAAATACATACAAGTGACTGGGAGTGTAAGGCAAAAGACCGATCTACGTGGCGCACAGTTGTCAAAGAGGGCGTCATGGTAGCCGAGGAGCGAAGAATGGAAGAGGCTGCAGACAGAAGAGATAGGAGAAAGGCCAAAACATTTAGAAGCACGGAACTCGAGTGTAAAAACTGTGGTAAAGACTGTCACTCAAGGATAGGACTGCACAGCCACTCGAGAAAATGCAACCCAACCAAACGGTGATGCACCATCGTCTCACGAGACGGAAGGATGCCGATAGATAGATAATCGTAAACAAACTTGAAGAGAAACAATCATGAAACAAATTAAAATATATTATTATTTCATTGTCCACATATTAAATGTATATATAACACATATTAATCATAATGAAAATACTTGTGCACACCGACATATTTTGATTTTTATTATTTATTCATGGGTTAAATACTAATCGTTGAAAGAAATCAAATTATATTAAAACCAATTAAACAACGTGTATTTTGCAAGCGTTGCACTTTATGTACTAAGCTTTGAATAAAACAAAAAATAGTTATTTTGTGCAGCATATTCGCACGACATGCTTCAGAAAGGTCTTTAAAAATAAATGGCGAGACACGATCCCAGAAACCACGGCACTCTCACAGGCAGGTCGTCCAGGAATATTTATTATTTAAGTCAGTACCAGATTTGCTGGACGGGACCTGCTGTGAGCAGCTCAGAAAACATCTAGCCCAAAAGAATGTTTTTATGGCAAGCTTGGAGCATGGAAGGCAATTTAGCTGGTGGCAAGTAGAAACGCTTTCAAGACAAGCTAAAACCTTATTCAAAGATTTGGATTTAAACCCGGAGTCGTGGTAAAATTCGGCATACGAGCGAGCATCGTGGTATTCCTCCATACACAAATTATCCATACAGCATGACGAAAACAGAACAACTATTGCCGACAAATAAATACGACTCCAGAAAAGCACGCAGTTATTGTCTTGCCTGATAGTGTATTGTTTGGCCTAAAGGGATATATTCTGGACTGGATTGGTATTTTTTTGTCTGGATGTGTATAGGTTGAATGATTTAGTCTGGACTGGATTAGTACTTTTTTGTCATGATTGGGATAGGTTAAATGGATATAGTCGGGACGTGATGATTAATTCCTTATCTTGATGGGCATATGCTAAACGGATATAGTCTGGACTTGATGGGAGATTTTCTTGTCTGGATGCCTATGGTATGGCCTGGTGTGTAATTTTCTTTTCTAAATGAATATAATCCACATTTGAGGGGTATTACCTGGTCTAGATTGGTATAGTCAGGCTTTTATGGGTATAGACTGGACTGGCCTGGAAAGGTATAGTCTAGAGGATTTTTGTCTGAATAGAGAGGTATAGTCAGGCCTGAAAGGTTATAGCCATCCCTAGAAAGGGTTAAGCCTGTCATTGAAGGGTATTTTCTGATATAGATGTGTAAATTCAAACCTTAAAGAAGTGTCTCTATTGAAGGTATTATCTAGTCTAAAAGGGTATTGTCTGTCCTAGAAGGGTATAGTCTGGCTTGTAGAGTATAATCTGGTCTAGAACGGTACATTCTGGCCCATAAGTGAATATTTTGTCCTAGAAGGGTATAGTCAGGCCTAGAAGGGTTTAGTCTGGCCTAGAAAGATATAGTCAGGCCTAGAAGGTTATTGTCTGTTCTAGAAATACATGGTCTGGCCTAGAAGGGTACAGTCTGATCTAGAAAGGTATATTCTGGCCATTGGGTTTTAATATTTAAGACATCTATCTCACTTAACCTACCTGATCAAGCTTAACCCTTATAAATATGTCTTGAGTAATAATCAATTCATTTAATGATCACAGTACACTACTGATATCAGAAAGGGGGTGGGGGTGATATAGGCTAACCGTGACTTTTTACACTCCTAAGATAAATTCTGGTTAGACCAGGTTAACCTCTGGATGGGGTCTGGCAAGTCTATATCTTGGTTGAGTCTGTTTATTGGGAACACTCTGGACTACTACACCTGTTAACTCTGCACCTGGAGATTTCCCTTCCATCCTTTGCACCTAGTGCACACGACAATTTCTTATCACCGTCTATCTCTTCAGCCTTCTGAGCATTCACAGATAGAATTAGAACCAGTTGAAGTCCGATGATTGAAATGGTTTTGATCGATTTCGATGACAAAACTAAAGATGGCCATGTCTAAAAAAAATAGAAGGTCTAATTCTCTCGAAATGTTCACGTCTTTTCAAATATTTGTTTTTCTATTAATATTTAGATGATTGCGATTTCTCTAAGACTGATACATATCTTTAATCGCGAAATGTTGCCTATATTTGTCAACTGAAGTTAATATTGATTTTGTTTGAAAAGTTAAATTTATTTAAAAAATCATTAAAAAAATGTTCAACATAATGTTCTTATCATTGTCATTTGTACCGTTGTGATATCAATGTACACAAATGTCAAATGTGATGTGTGGCTTCTAACAGGTGATCTGGGATAATAGGTTTACACAATGTGCATCCCTAATTTATTTTAAAGCGAATTTGAAAAATAATAATAATAATATATATAGCTACTTATTATGAAACAAAATACAGAAATGAATGAATGTACACATATCGTATCGCCTATCGGCGCTTAAATGGCCAGAAAAGTAAAAATTACAAGTTTAAATAAAATATAAAAAAAATATTTTTTGACCCATTAAAAATAGCGGGACACGTGACGTGTATTTACAGGTATTTACGTTTTTTTAATGGTTACATACATTTATGTTTTTTCAGACTTTTTGAAACATATGTTGAAAGTGAATCCAGCTGTGCATATGATTACATTGCTGTTTACAATGGCGGCAGCAGCTACTCTCCGCTACTTCACAAAGATTGTAGTCGAAACGATACATCGTATAGAGCATTCAAATCTACTGGGAACTACATGCACATTGTCTTTAAGACTGATGGCTCTGGACAGCACAGAGGTTTCATTGCAAGTTATTACATTAAAGGTGAAGTAACCAAAGTAACATTACCTACATTGTTCATACATTACCTACATTGTTCATAATAGTTTTCAGCATGTTCGGCTTTTAATATTTTTCCATCATGTTAAAACAAAAGGTTTAAATCTTTACAATAGTTTTCTCACGTTTTTCCAGTAGCACAATAAGAAAATGTGTTTTAAGAGCTGCTCAAGGAGGTTGGTGCAGCATTGATTAGTTAATCGACCTCGGCACATAATCTTATACCATGCATGAAAACAATAAGAAAATGTGTTTTAAGAGCTGCTCAAGGAGGTTGGTGCAGCATTGAATAGTTAATGGACCTCGGCACATAATCTTATACCATGCATGAAAACAATAATAAAATGTGTTTTAAGAGCTGCTCAAGGAGGTTGGTGCAGCATTGAATAGTTAATGGACCTCGGCACATAATCTTATACCATGCATGAAAACAATAATAAAATGTGTTTTAAGAGCTGCTCAAGGAGGTTGGTGCAGCATTGAATAGTTAATGGACCTCGGCACATAATCTTATACCATGCATGAAAACAATAAGAAAATGTGTTTTAAGAGCTGTTCAAGGAGGTTGGTGCAGCATTGAATAGTTAATGGACCTCGGCACATAATCTTATACCATGCATGAAAACAATAAGAAAATGTGTTTTAAGAGCTGCTCAAGGAGGTTGGTGCAGCATTGAATAGTTAATGGACCTCGGCACATAATCTTATACCATGCATGAAAACAATAAGAAAATGTGTTTTAAGAGCTGCTCAAGGAGGTTGGTGCAGCATTGAATAGTTAATGGACCTCGGCACATAATCTTATACCATGCATGAAAACAATAAGAAAATGTGTTTTAAGAGCTGCTCAAGGAGGTTGGTGCAGCATTGAATAGTTAATGGACCTCGGCACATAATCTTATACCATGCATGAAAACAATAAGAAAATGTGTTTTAAGAGCTGCTCAAGGAGGTTGGTGCAGCATTGAATAGTTAATGGACCTCGGCACATAATCTTATACCATGCATGAAAACAATAAGAAAATGTGTTTTAAGAGCTGCTCAAGGAGGTTGGTGCAGCATTGAATAGTTAATGGACCTCGGCACATAATCTTATACCATGCATGAAAACAATAAGAAAATGTGTTTTAAGAGCTGCTCAAGGAGGTTGGTGCAGCATTGAATAGTTAATGGACCTCGGCACATAATCTTATACCATGCATGAAAACAATAAGAAAATGTGTTTTAAGAGCTGCTCAAGGAGGTTGGTGCAGCATTGAATAGTTAATGGACCTCGGCACATAATCTTATACCATGCATGAAAACAATAAGAAAATGTGTTTTAAGAGCTGCTCAAGGAGGTTGGTGCAGCATTGAATAGTTAATGGACCTCGGCACATAATCTTATACCATGCATGAAAACCATAAGAAAATGTGTTTTAAGAGCTGCTCAAGGAGGTTGGTGCAGCATTGAATAGTTAATGGACCTCGGCACATAATCTTATACCATGCATGAAAACCATAAGAAAATGTGTTTTAAGAGCTGCTCAAGGAGGTTGGTGCAGCATTGAATAGTTAATGGACCTCGGCACATAATCTTATACCATGCATGAAAACCATAAGAAAATGTGTTTTAAGAGCTGCTCAAGGAGGTTGGTGCAGCATTGAATAGTTAATGGACCTCGGCACATATTCTTATACCATGCATGAAACAGAGAGTTAGTGTTTGCTTTTTTTTCTCTAGATTATAATCGAATCCTGGATGCACCAAATGGAATAATTGTTAGTCCAAACTATCCTGGTAATTACGATGATAATGTCTTTTGCTATTGGCGTATTCAAGGACAACAGAACAGCTACATCACATTCAGGTATACAATTAATTGAAAACTTAACCCTGCACGAAACAGTGATGTGTATGCCAAAGGTAACTGGTCATGTCTCTCTGTGATGTGATTTACTAGAATCGTATCTTGAATTTTTAATGAAAATATGCACTCCATATCAAAATATAAAAGGCTACTTTAACGTAAAAAGCTTATATATGCACTCTTCGTTACACTTGTAATGCATTAGATGTTTCAAATTTTTGTGGTTGTGGAATTGTTCCATTAAAATAACTAAGGTCCTAACACTGGTGAAATGGTAATTGTTTATCTCTAATTCTTCCGTTACCTATACTTAATATATAATATATTCAGCGCTGTAGTTGTGGCATGATGGTAATTCAGTGCTATCTAATTATTAAGATACTTTACTGCTATGAAAGCACTGAAATATTTCATTCACTGTATGGGACCGAGCTATTGTTCTTTAATGGAACAGGCCTGCCTCATCTGCTGGGCAGTCCTGTATAACAGGCTCTCGACGTGGTTGGCTGGGAGAACCCCAGTCACGCCAGTCGCTAATGTCGGGCACCCGTCTAGAAGGTGCTCTACTGTTTCCGGTGCCTGTCTACAAAGGCGGCAGCTCGGGTCCCGTAGTGGGTTCAACCTATTTAAATAGCTCCTCGTTGGGCAGTGCTCTGTCCTCATTTGTGTGATGAAGCTCTGCTGGTGTCGCTTAAGGCTCCACCATTGATCGCCCTTTCGGTTAGTGTTTGGCATGTTATGGTAAAGCTTTCGTGCGGTTGTACCCTGTTCCCATTCTTTCTTCCATTCCTCCTGAAAGAGGTCCTTTAACCAGGCTTTGACCCCCAATTGGGTCATTGGCCTGTCAGGTTGGGGTTGGGAAGAACCTTGTTTTGCAAGCCAGTCAGCTCTGACTTGTGGGGGGATCCCCGCGTGTCCTGGGATCCATTGAAGGGTCACGTTCCCTCCGTTAGATGGTATGTCTCGCACGAGTTCCAAGATTGCCTGTACCGTTTTAGTGTCCCAAGAGCACCTCTTTACAATTTCAAGAGCACATTGTGAATCGGTGAACACTACGACGGATGGAAATACTTTGCGTTTTGCTAGCCGACGGCGCGCTTGTCTCAGACCCATAAGAATAGCTTCAACTTCTGCTTCAGCTGCAGAACTGTTCTTGCCACTTGGGCCTGAGATCTCCTCTGTTGGAGGTACCCCCTTCGGGTACTGTATGATCGCGCCGTAGCCAGCCCGCTTTTCGCCAGGGATATACGAGCCGTCTGTGAAGACTGTAATCATTTCGTCACTATAAGCCTTAATCGTCTCTAGTGCGGCCCCCTTTTGATCATTTTGGGGGCTTGACTTCTTTACCGCCGTGTGTGACAGGGTGAGACGTACATCAGGTGGGTCGCCACTATCCTGTGGTGATCTTTCCTGGATCAAGCGTAATTTTTCCCTGTTTCCGGGTAAAGGGTGCTTTTTCTCCAATGAGTCGACCGCGTCCATAAAGGAGGGTCTTTTAAGTCTTGTCCTCTTTACCCAGCGGTCTTGTATTTGGAAGCAGGGTTCCGTTCGTTCCATTCGACGGAAACGCTCTACGGTCGTCAGGATAGCTTTGTCCCACCTGATGTGTAGTGGATCTATGTCTGAAATGATTTTCACGGCGGCCGTGGGTGTGGTACGTAACGCCCCGCATATGAATCTGAGAGCTAGATTCTGCATTCGGTCCAGTCCCTCTAGAGCCGTACGGCTCGCGAAGGCCTGGACCGGCAGGCTGTAGTCCAGGGCACCTCTTACACTCCCAAGGTAAAGAGTTTTCAGGAGTTTTGCGTCAGCTCCCCAGGTGGTGCTGGCAAGTTTTTTGATCAGGCTGAGTTTTGACGTGGCTCGAGCGCCGAGTTCCCGCACATGATTGTGAAGTTGGAGTTTTTGGTCCAACTTAACGCCCAAGCACGTGGGTGATTTGTCCCATTTTAGCCTTTTCCTGCAGATTTGGAGGTCGATGTTCTCCTTTAAAGCATTCTTTCCGTTTGTGAACAGCGAATAAACGGTCTTTTCCGCATTCACCACCAATCTCCATTTCCTAGCGTAATCCTGTATCTTAGTGAGATAGTTCTGCAGCCGGTTCTGCAGCTGCTGGATGGATTTACCAGATCTCCAAATCGCTAGATCGTCCGCGAACATTGTGTTCTTCGTTACCAACTGTGACTGCAGGTCGTACACATACGCCAGGAACAGGGTGCAGCTCAAGGCCGACCCCTGTGGGAGTCCATCCTCGAGTGCACACATGTTTGAAACCTTGTCCCCTACACGGGGGGATATCGTACGATTTGATAGAAAAGAATGAATCCACCTGTTCATGTTGGCTGTTACTCCGAGCAATTGTAACTTGTAGAGCAGACCTGACCTCCAGACTTTGTCGTAAGCATTCTGGAGGTCGAAGAACACCGCGACGGTATGATTTCGCAACTGGAGCTCATTGGTGGTGCTTTGGATGAATTGTATTACCAAATCCATAGGCTGCCTCCCCTTGCGGAAGCCACCTTGGTTGGTAGGAATGCTTTTGGTACTTTCCAAGAACCAATACAGTCTCGCGTTCACCATTCGCTCTGCTACTTTCCCAAAACACGATGTTAGGGATATCGGCCTGTAGCTAGACGGTATGTTGCTTGGTTTCCCTTCTTTGGAAATTGGGACAATCACTGCTCTTTTCCACGCCTTTGGCAGGATACCTGTTGTCCAGGTTTTATTGATAAAATCTAGCAATACGCTTTTCCCGGTCTTGCCAAAACGCTTGAGCATTTCATTGCAGATTTTATCTGGGCCTGGAGCTTTACCTGCCTTGCATTTACCCAGTGCCGTTTGCAACTCAGTCATTGTAAAAGGTGCCGTGAAGACCTCCTGGTGTGGTCCCATTCGTTGGGCTCTGCTTCCAGCCTTTCGGAGCTTCCGGATGGCCCAGCTTTCATCGGTGAAAGCACTAAAAGGATCTAGTGGTTTTCATCACTATATAATTTGTTCACATATTGCTATTCAGAATATGAAATAATTTTCCTAATTGAAATTATGTAATTGTTTTGATTTTATAGCCTACCTTTCACAAACTTTATAATAAACACAAATGAAAGAAATCGATCCCGATGCTATAAGAATTATAGTTAAACTAGCGGATATACCCGGCGTAGTCCCGGGATTGCATTAGGACCCCGATCCTGGTGGGACCCGAAATCCCTAAAAGACCACGATCCCATTTTGACGTCGATCCCGGCTCAATCCTGTTTCCAGATGTGATCCCAATCCCAGTGAGATCCCATTTTCTTGTGGCTCCGGATCAAGGTGGAATCCAGATCCCGGTGGGATCACGATCCCATTTGTATCTCGATTCCAATGTGATCCCGATCTTAGTGGATCCCAATGAGCTACCGATCCCTTTAGGAAAACGTTCTCTATGGGATCCCGTTTCACCTAGGGACCTTCTTTTCGAATTTAATCCCTTTTCCCAATTGGATCCCGATCCCAGTTTAAACACGTTACCCGATGAGATCACGTTACCGATGGGTTCCAGTAAACTAATTGATCTCACTCCCCATTAGGATCTTATTCCCCTATGGGGTCATGCTCAGTGCGATTTTGTTCGAATAAGCTTTTAGATCGCGTTATATAACCCTTTAGAACAATATAGAACCTTCTGGAAGATTCTAGGTGGGGGTTATAAAAATCATTCAGATAAATTGTAAAGTTAAAATTTAAAATTTAAAATTTAAAATTTGTCCCATTAAAATCGATTCAAAAATGCCGTAGATATATTTTTTTTAAATTATCGAACGTTCTGGAAAATTCTGGATTTGATATTGTTAGTTTTAAATTCACCGATATTTCAATACGGACTAAGAAGCATTATGAACAAAGCTAGGCTTAGCCATACATTCACTTGGAACCTATACTGTTGTCTAACCCTATTGATATTTATATAGCTTATGAAATGAAAAATTAAATGGGGCCCCCGACCCCAGAAGAATGGATATTATGATTTCAGTATTCATTAGTATTTGAATATGTATAATAAAGTATATGTGTGCAAAGTTTGGACAATATCCATGTACTCATGTAGGAGTAGTTCTTTCTAATTATTTTATTAAAGCTCATATAGGAAAAGTCGACATTTTGGGCCCCCGGCCCCAAACTGGATGTTATAAAAAGTTCATAACCCCGTAAGAGTTCCTTCGGGATAATGATGGATATATGTGCCAAGCTTGATCAAGATCCATCAATCCATGTAAAAGCCTTTGTGGAACAAACACCGCCCGCCCTCCCGCCACACACATTCACTTATAAATATACAGATGATTATTTCAAGAGCAAACTTTATCACAATATGAAATCCGTCGTGCGCATGACATTTAACCCTCTATTACGCAATGTTGCCATTTGGCAACAAAGCGAAATTACACTACTGCTAGTACTGCAAGCCCAATTTTTAATTTGTTGGAGTGGTTCCCCTTTTCAATTATGAGGTTTCAAACTTTTATCCTGAAGAACTCTTCACTTTCGCTTTGCAGTTTTTATGTAAGAACACATTTTAGACGGTCACAGTTGACTACAATTTTTTCCGCCGAATCCAGTAAGTACAAGCTGTTTTTTTATATCACATAATGATAATTCCTGTTATAAAAAATAAAGAATGTTAAATTTAATGTTTGAACTGATATTAAATGAGCTTATGTTTGATATTTGTCATCATAGGTGGATGACATACGAAAAAAATGGTATGTTGCCAATTGGCAACAGTGCGTCGATGTGGTTAATTTTTTGTGTTTATTTTTTTGTTGCCAAATGGCAACATACAATATATAATCAGTTTATTTATTATAAGCTATCTGAATAATATTTTTTTTTATGAAATATCTATACATATCTAATATTAATGTTATCCTTTTATATTTTGATCAAATTAACAGGTTTTAAATTAATGTTACAATTCTTTTTATAAAAAAAAAATGAATAGATACTATACAAGATATAAGTCTATATTGTAAGTTATTTTTTGTGTGGAATTATTAGTTTCCTATAATGTTTTTTTCTTCTAGAATTCAAATATCCAAACATCAAAGCAGTCATGGAACCATCATGCTTTTATGGAAAAAATAAAAATGTGGATATTCCTTCTATTCCTGAGGACTCCGAGCTATCTTCACGCGATGATGACATAGATGAAACTTTGACTCAAGAACACAACAAGTATGTTTTCATATACTTTTTTAAATTGCATTTAATCTCTAATATTTAAAAAAAAAACAATTATATAACATTCAAGCCAAAAGTTAAAGTAAACACTGAAAAATAATATTTAAAATTTCCCTTTTCAGCTTCAACCATATCAGACTCAGACTGTGAAACTAACGACACACCTGGTAATTCTTTAGACACTGCAATCCAACCACGGGCAAAACTATTTGCAAGAAATTTGCTTTGACACCACAGAGATGAAGCTGACATGCAGCTATTGGCACTGTAAGGTCTAATAGGCTTAAAAATTGCATAATGCCTTCAGATAAGGACTTGGCAAGAAATGGAAGGGGCTCCGCAATTCTGAAAACCTGCCACCATGACGGTGTTGATCTGTTTCCAGTCAAATGGGTTGACAATAGAGCGGTAACCACACTCAGTACATTTGCTGCTATTGAGCCCATGAAACGGGTCAAAAGATGGGACAAAAGGCTAAAAGGGAAATCTAGGTAACTTGTCCATCGGTAATCATGGTTTACAATAAATTCATGGGTGGTGTGGATCTTCTCGCTTCACTGTTGGCCGTATACAGGATACCAGTAAGGTCCAAAAAATAGTATCACTGTATAATATTCCACTTTCTGGATACCAGTATGGCAGTTGTGCTGGCATGGCTGATCTATAGGCTGATTGTACTAATGCGAATCGCGACAAAAAATATCCTCGGTGTACTTGATTTCAACACCAAGATGGCCATATGCCTAATGAAAGAAGGTAAAGCAGGGTTTAGGAAACTTGGCAGTCCTTTATTGGATATAGAGCCTCAACTTACAGCTAAAAATTTGAGTGGTCCTATTGCAGCTTTTCCACCCTTACCAGTAAGAGCTGATTATATTTGGCACTTTCCTGAGCCACTTGAAAACAAAGGAAGATGCAAGAGACCAGGTTGAAAAGAATTTTCAAGAATAAAATGTGCATAATGTAAAGTTGACATTGCTTCAAACAGTTCCACCAGCATTAAACCTGCATTTCACATATGTATATAAATATTTACTGTCCCTCTATATGCTCTATATATTGATTACATGATTTTCTATATTTTTGTGTAAAAAATGCTTATAAAATATGATTTTTATAATGATCTTTTTCATGATATAAAAGCATAATATGAAGATATGCTTGTAAACTAAGTACTGAGAACCATTGTTTGTGTAAACGATTAAATATTCACCTTTTACAAATATTATTGTTATCGTTTCCTTTTCTTGTTCAGTTTTACTTTTCTGACCTTTAAGACGCACTGTTGCCATATGGCAACATACCAATAAAATCATTATTTCATTTTAAAAAAAATTTTTTCTTGCATATTATGTTTATTTAAGTCCAATAACTATGAAGTATGCCATCAAAAAAATTTTTTCCATAAAAAACTAAAATTGCGTAATAGAGGGTTAAAAACTTTCCCTTAATACTACGAAATGACGAAACAATTATATGTCTATAGTTATGGGGCTGTTTAAAAGAGTAACCAGATTGAATTGTGTATAATGACATTGTTCATGTTATTTTCAGTCTATATGAAACCGATTTTGAGGAGACGCCTTCTTGTAACTTTGATTATGTTGCATTTTATGACGGTGAGTCTGACAGCTCACCAATCATCCACAAAACATGTAACAAGAACGACTCGACGCCAAGAATATTTGTATCTACAAGGAATACGATGTATATAGTCTTTAAAACAGATGGTTCTGCTAAATTCAGAGGATTCCTTGGCTACTACCACATTCGAGGTATGAATGAAAAAGTAACAGTGTGCTTTGTTGCTTGTAAAATGTTAAGATTAATTTAGCAAGAATTCAGCGTCTCGACAAAATTTACATTTTCATTTATTTCGTTTAACTCATATCAAACTTAAGTAATAACAGTGTTCGCGAAATATATAATAAAATATAAAAAAGTCAATGCTGGTTTTGTATTTCTTCTAAAGTAGGGGTCTCAAATTCAAATTAGCGAGGGGACGCAGGAGGTAGAGTTTGAGTGAAACTGGCCCGCTTTAAGTAATCCACACAAAAAGTGGTTACATATTCAAATACAGGTGTTACAATCTGCACAAACGTTATTCATAACAAATCAACCGTTAAGGGTTCTCAAGAACTAGGCTTCACTTATTTTCTTCTTCTACTTGTTGTTAGAGACCTGGCAGCGCTTCTTCTTACACAGCTGAGCAACTTTGCCTTGAGTGAGGAAGCAATTGAGACCCTCAGTAAAGCTTAAAGATGCTCATCAGTAAGTTTCGCCCTGAACTTTGACTTGTTAAAGTTCATAGTAGAAAAGAGCTTTTCACACAGATAGGTACTCAAAAAAAGGCACATGATCCGCTGAAACAACCTGGAAATCTCTGGGAAGTTGGAGGGCAATTCTCTAATTATTGTTTAAAGCTTTTCTGTTTCAAAATTGCACTGAATCTCAATCAGCTCCATTTGAATGAAGCGCAAACGTGTGGGGGGGGGGGGGGTGTCTCTTCCACATTGAAGGAGAAAGGGTCAGCAAAAATTTGAAAAGTGGCTCAGTGTGTTTTACAGTCTATAAATCTGTGATCAAATTTTTACAGTAGCTTTTCAATGAAATCAGTATACTTACTACTGTATGGTGTGCCCGAGTCCTTGAGTACTTTGCATGTTGGAAAATGCCAGAGGTTTCTCTCAGAAAGCTGGGCTTATCATAGCACAAGTTTTGTACATAATTTCCTGATATTGTCATGGGCTACACTGACAACCTGCCCCTGGCGTCGTAATTCTTGTTGAATCCATTCAGTTCCAGTATATTGTCAACAAGAAAAGCCAAGTCCATAAGCTATTTGGGATCATTTAGTTCCGAAACAACAATCTCATTCTTCTCGATGAAGGATTTGATTTCTGCTCTCAATTCAAAATATCTTTTCAAGAAGTTTCTCCAACTAAGCCAACGTACCTCGATGAAGTAAATAACATCCTCATATGCTGACTCAATTTCCTCTAAAAAGGCCCGGAACTGACGTTGCCTCAAGCTCCTGGATCTGATAGGTTTATGCATTTCACAACGTCAGACTTCACAGTGTCAAACTTCAGGCATTTACTGCTAACAGCCTGCTGATTGATAATGCAATGTAGTGCAATGGCCTTTTCCACATCTTCCTTTTTCAGTTTTCTTTGAACATGTGCCACGAATCCATTAATTATCCCTGTCATTGATGGCGCTCCGACGGTTGTTATGCCTGCAAAACTTTTCCACTGTAAACCGGCATCCACAATGCCATTACACAGCTGGCGGAATATCTCCGCAATTATCTGGCCATGCATTGGAATCACTTTGAGCAACTCCTCCATCACTTCAAAATTAGCATCAACACCACGGACATATATTGCCAGATGTGCAGTGTCAGTAACATTTAAGCTCTCATCTAGAGCGACTGAAAATGCTTGGTAATGCATGAGAATGTGGACAACCAGCGGGCCGCAATAATACTAAACTTTTATGTCAGTTGGCGGGCCGCAAAAAATCGTTTTGCGGGCCGCGAGTTTGAGACCCTTGTTCTAAAGCATGTGTAAGTGCTGAGTGCATGCTTAGACTTATAACTATTTATGTATCAGATAAGCGCATTAATATAGTTGTAATTATTTTAATCCAGCAAAAAAAAAAAATATATATTTCTGTTTGTTTGCAAGATTGCCTCCCCCCTCAACCCATGCATGTTCTTTTAGTATTTAATTTTGAACACGTTGAAGAATAAGCCTGCCTGTCGCTAATTCCATTGCACAGGTAGTCAAGATATTAATACATAAGGCAGACTCCTGAAAGGTGCACCCATCACGTATTCTCTCCATGGCTCCCTCCAGTGTGACATATCTTGCTGGCGCTTCATCATACTTGATGGCAGCTTCTTTTTCAACACCCTGCACAGGAGTTTCACTATCTGAGGAGACATAACCACACACATCTACTGTTAAAATCTGAGATAGACTCTGATATATATATATTTAATATATCCAAATTTTTTTTTCAAATTCGTTGGAGCTGTAATTTTTTTTTTTTTTTAATTTCATTTCTCTTCCAACAGCGTACAACTCGACCATATCTCAAATGATCGGAACCATTGCTAATCCGGGTTTTCCAGTTAAATACCCAGCACCTTCCTATTATTCGTGGTCTCGACCATATCTCAAATGATCGGAACCATTGCTAATCCGGGTTTTCCAGTGAAATACCCAGCACCTTCCTATTATTCGTGGACGCTTGATGGGGGGGACGAAGTGATCGCTGTAAGGTAAATCAGTATGAGTATTTTCTTTTTAAAAATTATTATTTGTTTTTAAATGTATATATATATATAAATATATATAAATTACGAAATATCTTAAATTAATTTAGATAAAATCCTAACAATGAAATCACTGGTTCTATTCACCATATCAGATATGAAGTGCTAAGAATTAAATTGTTTTACAATCTTGCCAAAAGTTTATTTCATTTGCTTTTATGTTTAATGTTGAATAGAAGAGTAAAGGAAATAGTACCGCCCCAGGTTGAACTTACCCTAGTTTTGCACATACTTGTGCTTAATTTTTTATTTTAATTTTTGTAATTGATTTCTCGTTTAAAAAAAAACATGTTAAATATATTTTATATATGTTTATATATATATATATATATATGTATATCAGCTTTCAATCCAAAATGATCAGGGAGATGGAAAAAATATTAATGTAAGCGTTAGGCTTAATACGGTCAAAAGTTCACTTTGGCTCATGATTTTTGGTTTGTTTCATTGTGTTATCGTCTGTTCCATTCATTTAGTTTAGCGCATCTCTCGATAAGCCTGTTTGGAAGACATGATAACCAATTTTATTTATTTCAGATTTTTTATTAAAATGCAAGGATTTCCAGACTGTAAAGATGCTGTGCTTCGTGTGTACGATGGTGGAAACACGAACGCCAAATTAATTTCACAATATTGCCAGTCCAATTTTTCAGTCAATCTAACATCAACAACTAGTTTGATGCACATTGTTTTTAAAACAAACAGCAGTTCTTTGGTTTACCCAGGATTTAATGCATCATTTGTCGCGAAAGGTGAGTTCGACTTAAACATATTTTAACACATATATTAATTTTTTTTTAAACATATTTATTTATACATAATATAAATTATTAATATTTGCATATAGAAAAATATTCAATAATGCATGAAAATGTATAAATAAATCAATGACATATTCAAATTAATTGTTTCCTTTACAATTTTGTTTAAATAAACAATATTTTATTTTCATGTGTCGTATTACATAGCCAGTTATTGTTGTACTTTTGTTTGTAATGTAAAATAGGTCAATAGTGTAAAAATTTCATAAAGAATCACCCAGGTAGTATCTAAAAGATGTATTACCATAATGTTTTTTGAATATAAGGTCGAATAAAAGATAGCACCTGCTCTTCTGCCTCTGACTGCAACCCACTTTTAACATGCGTGGATGGCATCTGTGGTTGCTTATCTAACAGATTTTATAATGCTTCATTGGGCACGTGTGATAAACGTAAGTTTCTTTTGTTTACTAAAGAATATAAAAAATGCTTTACATTTAGTCCATGATTTGTTTTCAGCAACAGTTACACATACATTTTGTATTTGCCGGCTTCCAAGACAGTAGTCGCATTAACACACAGGACAATCAATTTTTTTTAAAGTTTTTAAGAAACAACAAAAATATAACAAAAAGATTGAGCATTTCTGTCCATTAGATGGGGGAGGGGGGGGGACGAAGTGATCGCTGTAAGAATTGCATGTCCTGTAGGTCTATGGCGCTAAAATATTTGACGCACTTAAACAAAATTTAAATGAATCAGTAAAATGAAGGAAATGAATCAAAAGTTAGTTAACTAAAATAAAGATCAAAGAGTGCTGAAAAATATGTCTGTTAATAATCGGATAAAATTCAAAGTTTCAACTAACAGAAATAAATGCTTCATTCGCGTTCAATGCATTATAATATAAATAGTTTCACGTGACATGATGAAAATCTGACAGATACATGAATATATATATACATTTCTAAGTCAAACTTCGTCTAGTATGAAATAGTTCTTAATATATACTGTTTGTTTAGCAGCTTTCTGATAGCTTATGCTATATTTTTGTACTATCTTTAATTTATAAAAAAAAAAAAATACCAAACAATATCATATCTTTTAATTAATTTAAAAACACCAAAATAAATACTCCAATGTAAAATGTGGCATCATCATCAGTGGCGCTACAGCCCATGTAGAGCCCTGACCTGCTCCACCACATCATTTCATTTGTAGCGATCCGTGGCTTTCCCCCTCCACGCACGAACCCCAACTGGTGTATATCCATCTCCACATCATCAATCCATCTCAGCCTTGGGCGACCGGTGAATCGTCTGCCCCCAGGTATCTGCCTGTATATGTTACATTAAGAAATAGCGTCAGCGGGGCGAGTCTAGACTCTTATGCCCCCCCCCCCAATCCCCCCCCCCCTCCGTGGCTTTCCCCCTCCACGCACGAACCCCAACTGGTGTATATCCATCTCCACATCATCAATCCCTCTCAGCCTTGGGCGACCGGTGAATCGTCTGCCCCCAGGTATCTGCCTGTATATGTTACATTAAGAAATAGCGTCAGCGGGGCGAGTCTAGACTCTTATGCCCCCCCCCCCAAATCACCCCTCCCCGGTCCGACGTATCGGGCCGCGGAGCGGCACGTTGGAGATGCCCACTCGTCAGGACGGCCCCCACACGGGCCCCTAACCCAAGTCCCCCGCCTGGGCACTCGACCAGGACCCCGCCTGGGGGCCGCCCCAACCAGGGGGCACCCGGTCGATCCGACACTATGCGTTTAAATAGTGCACTCAATCGACTTTCTCAGGAGTTGGGGTGGAAAAATTTACGTCATGATATCTTCCCCCACCCATCCCGAAAAAGCGTCGGACGCCCTATAAGAGGGATTCCACAGTGGGTTTCCAAAACGCGAATAGCTCACGCTGTAGTTGGGACAAAACGGTTGCCTAGGGGCAGCGTTCTCACGGCTGCATTATTTGAATCCTCGGCCAGAGGTTACCACCCTCGCCTCTGGCCTCATACCTGTCAACGGCAACTTGTAATCATGATCCCTACCCTGGCTCTGCCTAACTTTCCGACTGTGAAATATCACAACCGGCAGCCCTGTGGGAGCTGTTTTATGTACGGCAGGTACCGAGCACACCCTTTGTCTGCCCACGTGGGGCGTGCCCAGTAGTTATTTTTCAAGGCAAACGCCTAGGGGGTCGGTGGCCGACGCTTCCTAATCGGCAAGCCACTGCAGACTTGTCAACCGGAAACCTGGAACATCTGCCTGTGTATAACTTTTGCAGCTCTGCATTCCAGCATCCTTTCAACATGTCCTGCCCAGCGTAGTCTGCCTCTTTTTATCATTGCGACTATGGGTGGGTCTTCGAACAAATAGTAGAGTACTTCATTTGTACGGATTCTCCAGATATCATTTTCTACCACTGGGCTGCATATTTTTCGGAGGATATTCCTCTCCCATACGTTGAGCAGGTTCTCTGCTTTAAATGTCACAGAAACACAAATTGTCAATTTGGTTACGTTTCCTCGTTTGAAAAGAATTTAACATGTACAACATAGGTACATATTAAGTAAAACAGAAGTTTATTAAACTATGCTAAATGCTACACAATAATGTGCTACATTGTAATCCAAACATAAATTATGCTAAAATTGAATTGAAACATTTAACTTGCTACAGTGTAATTTTAAGTTTTTCTTTCTGTTAATTTGTAATACTTATTATTTCAGTGCTCGGCCACGGAATAAAATGTTTACCCCAAGTTTCAAGGATATGTGAACATTTAGACTTTTTATGTAAACCAGACGTGTCACATACACACAGGTGCCTGTGTAAGGACTTTATGTTTTACGACGGACGACAGTGCTTACGTCGTAAGATTTCTTTTCTAGACTAAAGAGTAGAAACAATATTTTGAAGAAGGGACAATATAGTTAAATATATCATTTTAAAACGATTTTGTATCAGAAAACATGATATTATCAGAAAACATGATATTATCAGATTTTTTTTTCATTAATTTTTTATTTGTCAAAGCTATATATTTATTTTCGAATCAGTTTCAGATTTACAAGTTACATTTTCCAACTCGACCCAAATATCATCGAATGTTGTTAAACTAGCGTGGACAACACAATTATTTGACGCGAACGTTACCTATAATCTGACTTGGGTGACAAGTAACGATATTCTAGAAACAGGAAGCATGATGGCCACTTCTGATGGTGCCAATGTAACTGGTTTGAAACCTGGACAAAGCTACAATTTCACAGTGTTGGCGATTTTAGGACAAGACTTGTTCTACGGTCAAACGATTGTCAAAACAGAGATAGCAATTCAAACAGGTAATTTTTAATAGCAATTTTAAATTATATAGTAACACATTTTATTTACAATAGAAAAAATAATTTTTAACATCTTTAGTAACATGTAATTCTAACTTTTGCTGTAATAATTGATGTAAAAAAATTAACCCAAATTAAATATTAATTTAGTATTTCTTACGACCACGTTCAATGCTCTTATAAGTTCGGTGTATCGTAACAAATATTAAGTTCACTTGTATTAAATATTTAAATCAAATGTCACATTTTCGATATTCTTTTCTTTAAATATGACCTTCCTTTTCCATACAACAATGTGCTGCCTATTGTTTTTTTTTTCCAAACCGACAATTTTGTGAGGTCTGTAGAATTCCATGCAAGGCTTGGATAGTGTGCTAATAAACTAATTTTCAATCTGTGTAACAATCGAAACATAGAATTTAATGCAACAGAAAGTTGAATGTAATGACACGTACACATGATGTCACTTTTTCGTGGTGGTAAAATTCAAATCGAATCAACTTTTATCATAATTTTGTTAACTTTAGACTTTTAAGTGTAAATGTAATGTTCCATAGTTCAGCTAACTTTTTGCTTCATTCATAGTGGATAAGTATTTGTGCTATTTATTATATATATGTGTACATTTCTTTTTTTTTCTGCGATTGTCTATAGCTAATATGGAATGGTTTTGAGTTATTCTTTTAACTTTCTACGGCGGCAAGGTTGTTAAATATCCGTTTATCACAAAACTTGGGGATCGGTGTTACGTACCCATTCTTTCAAGGTTTGATCATTTCCTTCTCTAGGGGTTACACTAAAAAATTACACCTTTTAATTAATTGAAGAAGTAATCTTTATTAGCTGTACAGTTCTATAACTAAACGACAATGGCAACATCATTCCTGATGCAGTTGCCATTACTCCATCACAACACACAACAAATTAATAAGTCATTTCAAAAACCAAGCATAGCATAGCAACATCTGCAGACATACTCTCCAGCCAACACGTAATTACAAAATACAAACAAGTCGTTAACAATGGCATTGAGGTGTTTGTGGATAATTTACTTTTGTTTAACAACCAGGTATTGTTCAAAGTTTTACTCTTCACGATATTTACCTCTATTGTATTTCTAATTATGTACAAGATGAGTAACTTAAACAAAAAGAAATGCTTATTATTCAAAAAATTAATAACAGGAATCAGGGCTACATCCCCCCAGACCTAAAGGATGCAAATATAGTGACACTATCTAAAAACAAAGGTGATAGGAGTGATTGCAATAATTATCGCGGCATTTCACTCCTTAGTATTGTAGGAAAGGCCTTTGCCCGTGTCATACTAACACGTTTACAGAGACTAGCATCCCGGGTCTATCCAGAATCTGAGTGCGGTTTCCGGTCTGGGCGGTCTAAGACAGACATGGTGTTCTCCATACGACAGCTTCAGGAAAAATGCAGAGAGCAGCAGATGCCACTTTACATTGCCTTTGTGGACCTTACAAAAGCCTTTGATTACGTCAGTCGCAACGGGCTATTCAAAATACTGGCAAAAATCGGCTGTCCACCTCAACTACTTGCCATCATCAGAGAGTTCCATGAAAATATGCAGGGCAAAGTGCAGTTCGATGGAGCCAAGTCAGAAACCTTTCCAGTCAGCAGCGGAGTTAAACAAGGTTGTGTACTCGCACCAACACTGTTCGCAATATTCTTCTCTGTACTACTTCGATACGCATTCAAGGATAGCAGTGAGGGAGTCTGGTTACACACCAGAGCTGATGGAGGACTTTTCAATACTGCCCGCCTCCGAGCCAAGACCAAAACGACAGATGTCCTAATTCACCAGCTACTATTTGCGGATGATGCGGCACTAACAGCACACACAGAAACTGGTTTGCAACAACTCGTGTCAAGCTTCTCCAATGCATGTAAAGAATTTGGTCTGCAAATCAGCTTGAAAAAGACAAACATCATGGCCCAAAAAACTCGACCTCCACCTAACATAAAAATCGATAATGAAAACTTGGAGGTTGTGGACAGCTTCACCTACTTGGGGTCCAAGGTCTCCAATACACTGTCCATTGAAGAAGAAATTAACAGCAGAATCGGCAAGGCAGCTGCCACAATGGCTAAACTAAATAAACGGGTCTGGCAAAACACCAAGCTAACGGAGAAAACCAAACTGTGCGTCTATCGAGCTTGTGTCATCAGTACACTACTATACGGGAGCGAGACATGGACCACCTATACATCCCAAGAGCGCAAGCTTAATAGCTTCCATATGAGATGCCTGCGTTGCATCCTTGGTATTAAATGGCAAGAAAAAGTGACTAATAGTGAGGTCCTAATGCGTGCGAATACCCAAAGCATGTTCACAATCCTTAGTGAAAGACGCCTGAGATGGCTAGGTCATGTTCAAAGAATGAGTCCCGGCCGCATTCCGAAAGACCTCGTATATGGTGAACTTGCTTTTGGAAAGAGGAAAACAGGTCGCTAACGTCTGCGATTTAAAGATGTCTGTCAAAGGGACATGAATGCAGCCAAAATACATACAAGTGACTGGGAGTGTAAGGCAGAAGACCGATCTACGTGGCGCACAGTTGTCAAAGAGGGCGTCATGGTTGCCGAGGAGCGAAGAATGGAAGAGGCTGCAGACAGAAGAGCTAGGAGAAAGGCCAAAACATTTAGAAGCACGGGACTCGTGTGTAAAAATTGTGGTAAAGACTGTCACTCAAGGATAGGACTGCACAGCCACTCGAGAAAATGCAACCCAAACCAACGGTGATGCACCATCGTCTCACGAGACGAAAGGATGCCGATATAATTAAGGCAAAGTACCATAGAATAATTCATTTCGCTCACATATGTTATTGGTATTTTTTCTGTTTGAGCCAGAAAGTTTTTTTTTTTTTTTTAACTTGTTTTTTCACTTAAAAAGTTTAATTCTAAAAAAAATATATATATATNATGTTATTGGTATTTTTTCTGTTTGAGCCAGAAAGTTTTTTTTTTTTCAACTTGTTTCTTCACTTAAAAAGTTTAATGCTAAAAAAAAAATATATATATATATATATATATATATAATTGTATATATTCATTCAGCCTTTACAAAATAGAATGAGCTCTTAACCCATCGTAATACGGATGTAGTCAAACACATAACTGCATTAATTGTGATTGTTACTGTTAAACAGGATACAAACGAACGTGACAACACTTTCGTTAAGCAGCTGACAAAGTTGGTAATACCCATGTATATTTATAAAGTCCCCTCAGTGATGTTACAAAATGGAGAAAAAAAAATAGATTAGATGTTTACACAAAACATTATCAATGATAATTTCTCAGTGAAGCACTTGTGTCAGAAGTATAGTGAGTGGAAGTGTAGAATAAACTAAACGTTTATTTATATGTATATATATATATATAACAATATTAAGTTTGTAACATTTACTTAAATAACGTTCTGGTTTCTTAAGTATAATAACAGTTTACTTTTATTTTGACACGAACTTTAATAGTCATCCTTTTTTTGTGTAATGTTTTCTTTTTTTTTTTTTTTTTTTTTAATTTTTTTTTTTTTTTTTTTTTTTTTATTTTTTTTTTTTTTTTTTTTTTTTTTTTAACATATTGTTGTTTTTAGTCCAACCTCATAATACATTAGAATTCACGTCAAAATATTAGGGCTTTAAATTACTGGAACCATCTTAATATGTATAGTGGGACTAATGTTTTGGGGAAAGCAAAAAAATGCATATATATAGAGAGAGAACTATGATAGATAGATAGATAGATAGATAGATAGATAGATAGATAGATAGATAGATAGATATATAGATAGATAGATAGATAGATAGATAGATAGATAGATAGATAGATAGATAGATAGATAGATAGATAGATAGATTAGATTGATTAGATTAGACAGACAGAAAGACAGACAGACAGACAGATAGAACGCTTCCTTAAATAGCTGCCCAAAAGTTATCTTTTATTCGGTTAAATTTATCTATACATTTTTAAAATATAATGAATGTATGTATGACCCGTATGCGCTCATATACCATTCACCCGATTGCGATAAAACTTGCGTGAGTTGTACACACGCCCGCAATTTTTTTTGAATTATAACAAACCTTTTACATTACTCTATTTTGACCCCCTTTTACAAGCTAAATGTAATTCCCTATGCATTCCTATACCATTGATCCGATTTCGATAAAACTGTGGTACGTTGTTGAATTAGGTTATCCATTTGGAAATAAATCGTTTTGCGTCTGGGGGCTCACATTTTTTTATTTTCTTAAAGAGGCATATACTTGTTATTTCAAACAGAGCTATTGAAAGTGTGAATGGAATTCGATCTAATACAAATAGAGAAATTTCAATTTTTATGTGACATAATTAATAGGTTTCTGAATTAGAACAACCATTTTATAATTTTGCTTTTGGGGCCGGGGGCCTGGATCTTTTATATATATATATTTCATAATGCGAGCTATAAAAATAATTTTAAACAGAGTGATAGTTACTGATGGAAGCTTTCAAGTAACACGTTATTGTCATGTTCCTTGTTTTGTTATTTTAAGTTGTCATGCAGGCCGCTCTGACCATTTATTTCACCGGAATTAAAGGGAGTCTTTATTATATTATCCTTATATAGACTGAAATGATATTATAATTTAATCAATGGACGCTAGTTATTATTGAGTGTTAATACATGTTGTATTAAAAATAACTTTTACATATAATGGTTGTATTTTAGATTGAGGCTGGCGAGACTTTATCAATAATAAAATGCTGTCCAATAGGAAACTAATTCCCAATTACACAAGCGACTGCCGTGAAATAAAATATTGATCATTTATTCATTCACTAAGCCCTCGCGCAGCAACTGCTGAGAGAAAAACTGAAAACGTATGTCACTTCTGTCCATCTGCTTCTCTTGGACTCTTTGAAGGGTCACTCTATCACTTGACGTCTTCTCCAGTTTCATTTTTATTAGGCGTGTGTTTTCCTTTTAGTCTTTCTTGAAAGTGAAATTGCTGCCTTCAAAATCGACACAACAAAACCATTCTCAATGACATGCCCTTGAAATGATTCCAGTTGGATTAAATAAAACGTAAAAAAAAACAACAACAAAAAAACAAGAACAAACTTGATGTGAACCGTGGTGTATTTGAACCAAGCCGTTGCCAAACAACCTGTCATTCCTTTTCTTAACTTGTCTACAACGATATATCGCGGCATTGGACATTTTCTTTTGCCCAAATAATTCAATTTCCTCTTGGATAAACATTTGTTCTGGAAACGTCCATTTTCCGTTCTGATGTGTAATTGGTCTTTTTACCATGTCATCCATAGTGTAGGACCAACAAGACAAATATATTTTATAAAAAAAATATTTGTCTTTGTTTTGGCGCTGATATTGCTAGATGTTTGTATCCATGTAAACATTCCAAATACAAGATTTCTCTTACTCATCCTTAACCAATTTGTGCTTAGTGTCCCGAATCTTTTTTTTGTTTTACATTTAATTTTACATTTCGTGGATCCTCTTAACATCATTTGAATCATAGGTGGCTTTCAACACGTGAGATGATAGTGGTTTTTAAGCTTGCTACATTTGATCATAAATTGCGTCCACCTTATAGCTTTAAGTATTGTTCTAAGTAATTCATTTGAACTGTTTTTCATGGTAGTTAGTGCACAATGTAACTGAAGAGATATCTGAACATAGTGAGCTTATATATGGCTTATTTACTGACCAAAAAGTGGCTCTATAAACATTATGAATATCACACTAGGCATTGATTCGTTAGTTTAAAAGAATAGGCTAATCTATATTCGTCCACATTATAGTTCAATATACATTGGGCTTTATATCAGATTTTATCATTTTGCCGTCAGACTGAAAAGAAACCTTAGCATTACATATACTTTTGTATCAGATTCATTTGGATATGTGTATTATTTGTCGCTAGATGAAGGAGATAGAAGTAAAGGTAATATGTAATTGTATGATAAATAAACCAAAAACTGAATCTTGGTTAACAGTTAGGGATAAGAGGCATGCAAAATGTGAGTCAAAATAGATGGACATATAGCTTGAATAGTTATAGTGTAAAGCACGGGAAAGTTCAGTGCGGCAAAGATAGCATGTAAAAAATCGTTTTTTTCTCTGTGAAGTTACAGCTGCAAAATTATATAGTAAACTGTGCCAATCTGTCAATGTGCCCCTACCGTAAGGTATGAAGAAGTACAACGTGTTTATCAGAAGAATCGATAGAACGGATATAATAGAGAAACACTTCGAAATAAACATCCGCACATAGAAGTGGTATTGGCTCCTGTCATTTTCATCACTGTATTAGTGAGCAATGCAAACCAGATGTAGCAACTGAAATCAGCATACCAATCAAATCAAGTGGATCTTCTCTAATCCACTAGTTAAATCGTCATGACATATTTTTGGAAGTGCTCCTGCCACGAGGCCAAATGCAAAATCCTAAAAATCAAGAGTAGCTGATGCATTACTCTATGGTGAAGACGGTCATACGCTTAATATGGCAGGATAGCACCATTTAAGCACCATTTAAGTGTTGAAAATCCGTCCTTATGGCCATTTAATCTGCTTTAAAAATTTTAATTTAATTTTTGATAAATAGGATGTGTCTATTGTCCCAAAACATTTTCGCTCTATATTTTGTATCAGGGCCCCGGATGTTGAAAATAAAAAATTTTACCGAATGGTCATTAACTCATTAAAGATCTTAATATCAATTTTTATCTAAATATTTTCATTGTAAATCATTTGGCAAATAATGGCTTAATTTGATGATGTCACAATCTGGTGTGAGTTGTCTATCTTTTACTTACGAATTCTCCAAGATCTGTTATTCTTGGTTATTGTGTCCCCCAGCCTTGCATATTTTAACCACGAACTTGAATTTTTCGTGGTATGGAAGAGAAATCCTTCACCTAGTTCAACGTCTAGTTCTTTTCCTACTAGAAATGCAGCGCTTATCTAGTAGGATAAGCCATCTCACATAAATCAACCGGTTTTAGACCTGGCCTGTGACTCGATTCCTGGAAATTTAATAAGATTAGTTATTATTATTTTATTTTTATTGATATAAAACATTTTAAACTTTCTTTTAAGGGAATACATATATGTATCTTGAATGTTACTCTATACTAATAGGCTTCACCTAAAACTTATTTTAATTTACCTGAAGTGTGCTTAAAGATTCAGAGGAAAATGTTTCAACTAATTTTAAACATCAAATATTCTATAAGTTTCAGAAGAGATCAATGTTATACTTATCGTTGGAATAACTATCGGCGTACTGGTTGCTGTCAGCCTTGTGTGTCTTGTAATTATCGGGGTGAGAATACACAGGAAGTTACACGATGAAAGGTGAGGTAAACAGTTATGAATGTATATAGACTGTAAGCAGCCAATGGGTATGCATTCTTTTGTTTTTCTCTGTTTTGTGTGTCCAGAAATTGTTTATCGAGGACTAATAGGACGTTTTCACCAGCTAGGATAACAATATGTGTGTAACCTTCATCATCCATCAGATCAAGTGTTCCAATTGGCATGTGCCCTCAGGCCTGTGTCCATGGTGAAGAATTTACAATATTTAACCAGTTGTTCTGTGTGGGTATATGGTGTGTAGTTGTAGTCTGATATTTTTAGTAGATGGTTTATGTTTAAGTCTAGAAGTGTTCGGCAAGAATAAAAGGTAATATATTATCGTCTCATTTGGATGTTTGCAGAGTATGGCACATTTAATATTTTCGCTAGTTTTTTTCCCTAAAGGTCGGAATTAGTTATATGTGTCTTGTGTGCAGGTGAAATATTATGACGTGTTCTCGTCTGATAGGGAATTAATTAAAAATAGAAATATGGTAGAACTCAGTGATGCCCTTCTTCCAGGACAAATTTTGATGAAGTGGCCACAACTTCCAGGAAACACTTTGATTAGGCGGCAACTTCTTACAGGACACACTTTCATCAGATGGTCCCTACTTCCAGGACACACTTTGATGAGTTGGCAACTTCTTACACGACACACTTTGTAAAGGTGGCCACTACCTCCAGGGCATACATACTATGATGAGGTGGCCACTACTACAGGGACACATTTTGATGAGGTGGCAACTACTTCCAATACACACTTTAATGAGGTGATCACTTTTTCCAAGTCGCACGTTGAATAGGTTGCGTTTAAAAGAAATGATCACGATTAGTAAGAAGCAAATAACAACATTTGTACATCTTGCTATGAATACCTTCATTGTGTAACGTCCAGTGTAAGCATTTCAAACACACTCTGCAATAGAGACATTATGCCGTTTTGTGGTTTTGTCTTGGAAACAATTTCGGGTCCTTTGGCTTAGGCGGAAGAGTTGATCATAAGTAAGCTGTCCAGCTTTGAAGCCATCTTGTTGTTTATTGAGTATGTCAGTTGTTTCTGCACAGCAATAGATGCGATCGTTCATCATTCTTTCTCAACGTTGTCCAATGCAGGAGGCCGAGGATGAAATATCTTGTGAAAAAAAAAAAACTTTTGTGATAAAACCTTTCTAGTCGTGTGATTTTTCACAAACTTGCGGGACATTGAAACCATGTGATTGAGTTTGTCCCTTTGCGTATTTTTCAAAGCTTGCCCTAAGTGCTGTCAACCAACGTCGCCTTGGGTTTTGCCAAACAATACGGCCATTCATAGTCTTAATGTTTTCATCATGACGGTTATTACTCCTTTTGTCTGTGGCTTTCCATCCCATCAAGATCTAGAAGATGCATACAACATGTCTCAACATGGCAATCTGGCGCTGGGAGTCAAAGTTTACAATTTGGAAGTCTTTAGTGTTGTACCATGGCTCAGTCACGTGGTCCAGGCATGATTCAATATTTTCCCATTCCCCGCCACACACTTTCTCCTGGCACTCCACACAAATTTGTAGTTTTATGCCATTTGTGTACCAGACTAAGCATGGTCACGTACTGGGTCAATTGTGCCTGTGCGAGTACGTTCCTGATCTAATAGATAGACAGGATCCACCAGATATGACTGGTCAATCGTGTACGTCCATGACGAGCCAGCTTTTGGTTCAGACACAGATTAGTTATTGAAAGAAGTAGAATAAAGACGAAGAGGAGAAAACTACCCTAGTAGGAGTAGGGGCAGATTTAGTGTAACATGTCATGTTTTACTTTTTGCCATTTGAAATGGTGTGGGGGGGGGGTGTGTTCAAACAGAATATTTATTATTATTTTGGCAATTTTTCTATTCATAAAATGCTCAATGTTGCAGCCTGAGAGATGTGAGAGTATTTTCACTTCTACAAATATGCGTAAGTTGCTAATTCAACTTTTAAAAGATGACATTTTAGAGAGAGCCATCTACTATGCAAAGACACTTGAAATCAAATAAAGCTAACGTCAAGACTAAAAAGGGGAACGTTTTTGAGACAAAGCGCAAAGCTGTAACACAAAGACGTACCAAAGCTGCTCGCTCCAGAGTTCTTCTACACCCGGGCTAACATGTTCTTGTGCACTCGGACTTCATAATGTTCTTGTATACCCTGACTACATAATTTTCTGCATACGCTGACTACATAATGTTCTTAATTCCCTTCGGTAACTAATGGCATTTAATTCGACCAGTTTAATTGGTGCGAGGTTGCTTTCAATGAAAAAGTTGCGAGCTCATAAAAAAAAATTTCATAATTAAAAAGTGTACTTGTATCCTTTCCTCATCCCAAATACAGTATCACTGGCAAGTCTATGTCGCAAAGTTCTGGAATGAAGTCATTAGAGAAGAGAAGAGAAGAGAATGAGAAGAGAAGTGAAAACCCAGGCAATGTGTACAATCCACTTGCATTGACCTCACCAGCACGAGAAAACAATAATGGAAGCCCAAACGCTCAAATTCAGTCAGAAATTGGTAAAAGAAGAATTATTTTTGGTAAAAATAGTAATGTAAATTGCGTTATGTAATGGGCAAACTTCTTCTTGGACCCATTTTATGCACACATAAGTATTTTAATGGGGACCGTACGGTATTTGTTGTTGGGACAAAGTTGTTTCTATTCATTAGTTATAGCCTGCCATCTACACCATTGACATGCGTATATGTAATGCAATTACATACGAGTCCTAAATAGTCCTAACCCACTTCCACCCAGTTACGCCACAGCGTACATTTTGTTCGCACTTCTGAACTAAATTAATGTTCTGACGTCCCACTATCTTTTGTGTTGTTGTTTTTGTTGGTATCCGTCTATCACAACGTGACGATGGTGTAGAGTTCGCAGGACGAAAACCACAAGGCCTTGGAATATTCTATTTAGGACTATAATGTGGTTCCCTTCACAGCAAATCACCTCTGAATAACCCAGGGGCATATCATTTGTAGATGACAGAGTTTGGCAACAGTGGCGTCGCACTGGATGTTGGAATGTTTCATTGTGCAAATGTTATCCCCCTTCGGGACTCCATCTCCGGGTTTTGGATTTTGAGTTGCCTTCTCTTAGATGAGATACCATCCAAGGTTACGGAAACCCATCAGCCCGGGCTGCTGGTGATTTTATTACTGGACCTGACTTTGGTGGGGATTTTACTCCAGACAACAAAATGAAGATCGCCTCAGTTTTGAACACTTGGCAACCCGATACCCACACACCGTTAAATCGCACAATTATTACAATTAAAAAAATAATGTATAATTTGAGGCTATTTCCGTAAGCAATAGTAAATTTTACATAAAAAGTCAAAAAAATTGTGTGGGGTTTGGGTGGGGGAGTAATTATGATTCTTTTAATATGCGTTATTTGTATACATGTTTTGTCAAATTTTTCCCCCACCAACATTACTTCATATTAAATGGTATAATGAAAATATAGGCAAAACAATGTTTTTAAAGCTTGCTCAATTTTTGGTTGTAATTTTTTTTTTCCAAAGCGGATGAACCCATATACGAAGAGAATAATTTCCAAGAAGAAATCTATGTGAACAACATGGCGTTACAAACTCAAGACAACACATCCGACGGTGAGGCCAACGATGAGTTATAGGTGAACACTGATTTCTTCAATGGCGTGGCAAATCTCGTGGCGAGATTTATGAAAACCATTGCTCCATAAGTCACAGATACACAGATTTGACAACGGACGAAGATACGGTCTATGGCAATATATTTTGTCCAAGAAATTAAAATAGAAAATAAAGAATGAAAGGAAAGGACAAGCAAATTTTTGTTTAACCGGCAAATACAATTAATTAAAACTACATGACCGATTGAAGGATTAGAGCTTATGTAACTATTAAGTAGTAATGATATATTTGAAATTTGTGTTAGTTGAAATATTGTAAGGGTGCTATTAAAATTATACTAATACAAACAGATTGAACTGGAAAATAGTTTGTTAAATGTTATAAATAAGATGTATTACAATATGACACATAAGTAATTTATTGCCAATGGTTATGACTCAAAGCAAGATGTGCTTGCTATTTCTTGCAAATAACCCAAAAAAAAATAATAATAATAATAATTGTTCACTTTTCATTACCGATCCAAATTTTTTAAAGGCCCATTACACCAAAAAAAAACAAAAAACTATATAATTTTTTTAATATTTTTTTTAAACGAAAATTAGGATTATTTTCGTGAAATTTAGAAATAGATGTTGATATCTTCAGGGGATTCATTGTTGTCTGTAATTGTTAAGTTGAGACAAGCAAACAACCCGATAGAAAGAAATAATATTTAAATAATACAATACATGGTAATAACAGACATTTAAAAAACAAAACAAAAAAAGCCTCGAATATGTTCAGCTCTCCAACGACCCCTTACCTAATGCCAAGTGACCCCGGGGATTAGATATACTGCTTTACTTGTACAATTTGGAGAGCCTAGTGATCGACATTGTTAGCAACAGTGGACAGAAGAATTGATCACGTAAAAACTCTGTTTCGTAAAGCTGATTCATTCGTTATCGTTTGTTGTGATTTTGGGAATTTTAATTAGCAGACTTTTCGTTTCGTCGGCGATCCATTTAACAAATTAATATCACAGATTGATAAGAACATTGGCGTTGATTACTTATTGTGTTTTTATTTTTTTATTTTTTACATTTGTTCAGGGGCGTCATTTGGGTAGGGCAGGGTGGGTCATTAGCGCTCGCCATGGATATGCATTTTTTAATTTAATAGCTACGTACTGTGGCTTCTCCAGTAATAAACAACTCCACAAGTCAGCCAAATTTCGGTTTCACCCCCCCCCCCTCTAGACAAAACCAGAAAAAACGCCCTTGCTGTTTTTATTATTTAAAGTAGCTAAATTATTTTCCAAACTTTTTAAGCACTCGAGTTATAGTTTTTGTTTGACTGATCAATGTTATTATTAAATGTGGTTTACCATTATTTCCATTCATAATCATATTTATGGAGGCAGTTTAATATGATCCGGTGTAAAAATAATCCCATTCAATTTAGACGTGTACTAAAAGGAGCTTCAGAATTTAACCTCCAAATGAGTTTCTGTCATTTAAGATTTTATTATTTTATTTTTATACTCCTAAAAGTCTGATTGCTAAGTGATCATACTTTCTTTATACATAACCTTAGAGCCTGATTTCGATTAGTTTTTACATTTATACATTTACTTAACTAAAACTTATCATATAGTGTATGCATTTGTCAAAAAATAAATTTTCAACCAAATAAAATATGTAAAAAATATATACATTTGAAATATAATGAAATATTATAAACATTTTTTTTTTAATGATTCATTCTCATTTAAATTTTTCATTGCATTTAATCTAGAAAATCAATTTTTTATTTTAAAAAATACTACGAAGGCTTCCTGCTGATAGGTTCTATGTTTTGTTGCGTTCCTTTTTTTTTCTACAGAAGTTCGATTACTTTATTTGACTCATTTTCTTTTGTTCTCACATGCAGTTTCTCCTCTAATTACAATCGGAATAAATTTTGTTTTTCATTGAAAATTGTACGTATTGATGTCGCTTACATCGTCTGTGTAAGCTTAACCAATGACTTGAATATGTACATGAATCTGAACTAGAGTTAATGAGATACTATTTCAAATATATGATTTATACTTCTTTTATTTACTCTTTTTCTAGACAAACATTAACTATATCAAATAATGTTTTCATTTTATTTATAACTACAAAAGTAAAATCCAGTTGAGCTTGGGTAATATGTGTAATGATATCTGCTAAAACGTCTAAGGATTTCACGTTGTAATGTTTGTTTTCAGATTTTCAATGATATCTGATTGTGTTAAGGTTAAATTTTCAACAAGAATTTTACTGGTTATATATGCTCTGTTAGGATAAGGAGATTTCCCTTGGCAATCATTGAAATTAAAGAGCAATCACAATAGATCATACTTGTTATTGTTTGTATAACATAACTGTTAGGACGTTATTTTAAGAGGTATGTGGCTACTCTTTTAATGTAAATATTCCAAGTTATGATTTCTCAGCAATTAGATTTCAAAATTTAATATGCTTTTATATAACTTGACTTGACATCTTCTTTTATATAGCTTGACTTGACATCTTCTTTTATATAGCTTGACTTGACATCTTCTTTTATATAGCTTGACTTGACATCTTCTTTTATATAGCTTGACTTGTCATCTTCTTTTATATAACTTGACTTGACATCTTCTTTTATATAGCTTGACTTCACATCTGCATGTCCTCATGCAAAGCGTTTGCATTAATTATTGTTTGAGACCTGTTAAGCGTCAGAGAAAAATCTTCAAAACATATATGTTTATTTTTTCGAAGTGATTTAGCCATGATAATTTAACGATTGCAAGGTACATCGAAATCATAACCATATATTATAAAAAAAATTTTACTATGATTCTTATAATATTTAACTTTATATATATATATATATAAATGAATCACGTTTTTCAATTGAATCAATTATGAATGATTTTGACTAACTTAAATTTAACAAGTAGCTTTAGTAAGCTGATTGCGCACAATAAAATAATGATTGATAATAGTATACCTTTTCGTTTTGTTTTCTTAGTTAACTTTATTTAATATCTTTATTCACATGCTTTGTGTTGCTTGTTTCTGATTGATGCATTTGATCCTTCTGTTTGGTCAGCTTCACTAGAGTTGATAAGCGACATTTTTAACTCAACATATCATATGAAATCAGTCACAGGAAAGACTAGGCGACGGGTTACATTTGCTTTGCCAAATGTGTTATCTGTAACTAATCTTTGGGCGTTTGACAGCAGTATGCAATGCAAAATGCGACTGCTTCTGCTTTATTTTCACCAGACAGGATATTTCCAAATATGATCTATATCTAGTATTCTCATAATGTATTCGCGTGATTCTATCAGACAGCCATTACGTCTAGCGGAGGAACTATGTTTTCTTGGCGCCTTAAAACAGCCAAAATACGCGCACATTGGAGCACTATATCATACTCTAATTAACACCATTTGAGTAATCTACCTTTGCTGATCAGTAGTCAGTAGTATCATTTTGCTCCTCAGCATCATTAGCCTTAAAATAAGATAATTGCGAACCAACTTCATCCAGGATTCGGGGTCACGTGTGTGTGTCTCGATCCACATTACCATGGCGATTAATAAAGTTATTTTCGGTGTCAGGGTTATACATTAAATTAAACATACTCAGGGTTTCTTCCTAGCATCTCTCCAGCCAGTGGGGCACTGCCCCCGGATAACTATAAATGTACTCGATTCCATGAATGGTGATTTATATAAAAAGGACACTTAAACAAATTGAGATATTTTTTTTTTAAATCAAGAATTTAACAGGCGCATAAAAATAATGCAAATTTAATTAACTATTATATTGAACAAGTTTGTGATTTCTTTAAACGTCCTACGTTTGTAACAAAGTTTCTTGAACAACAGAAGTTTAACAAAATATTTAGCAAATATTTATTAAATTTCCTCCAGCTTTTATCTTTTTAATATCAGAATAATAAACAAACCGCCCCATCTGTTTGCAAGGATTTTTTTCAAATATAATATTTTTTTAAGATGAGAATCTATCAGAAAGCTAAAAAAAGAAGATAAAATAGCATTTCGATTATCTCGCAAAGTCCATTTTTTTACGGTTTTTGTTTTAGAATAAATTCTTATGATTAAATTGTAAATATAAAATGAATTATGTGGACTGTTGGGCGGGGGGGATTTTTTAAAGTATAAATTAATGGTTATTTTCAATTTTAACTGAAAAACTGAATTATAGTAGTTTAAAGTGATTTTTTTTAAAGAATAAATCATTTGCATATTGGGAAATCTATATTATTTTGTAAACAAATCATGTCTTCTTTACATACTAGATTAAATGGCCCAATGTTAGGGGATAATAATGTTAGGTCCTTTGCGATAATTTCTAACTGCTATTGCAAAAACTCATCCCAATTTTTAAAATGTAATGATATTTGCGTTTCTAACATCATTAAGTTTTAAGAAGTATTTATCTGCTATATATGATACGCGTAGCCTACACCCTTTACCGCTCCTAAACTACGTTTCCCCATCTAAACATGACCTTAAATTACCCAGTCTAAATTATCACTAATTATATCAATTTTGTCACTAAAGTAGTTAATTGAGGGACAACTGAGAAATAGTTTAGATTTACTTTTTTTTCGTGTCCTTGAATGACGACATTTTCCTCTCAATTTTGTTTTGAAAACCTTATCTTAAATTTACAACAAAAACTCTATAAAAATACTCAACTCTTTACTTTTTGCATAAAAAAAACAACAAAATATACTTTCATTTAAATTAAATAAAATATTAATCCCATCTTCATTTGTCAAAATTTAATTTTGTGTAAAATGATTGTGTTTTGATATTCATGGATATATTTATATAAATGTACCAAAGATTTGTTAACGCCATTGATTTTCTCAATTGGTAATATAATTTAATATATCTTTTTTCACATATGAAATACCATAGGATTTAAATATATTGTCTTCTTCTTCTTCTTCTTGATTTTGAGGGCCCACGATCAATGAATTGATCATTCTGGCTCCTATGTTTCAGAGCGGTTTGCGATGTTAATGTGCATGGGTTTCAATGGGATGCTTCACTGGTTGCAAGGGCGACTCAGCAGTGGTGTTATGAACTGGAGGTTGGAATACAGGAGGCAATAGACACAAATGTGTCGAGTGTAGCCGCCTCAACTGTTGCTTTTGGAAGCTTGTTCCAGTCCCCTATTGTCTTCGGCAGGAATGAGGAGCTCCTGTACTTTGTTCTTGTTTTTACCAGCCGGAACTGTCTGTCGTGACTTCTTCGCAGTCTGGGGGGAAGATGAACGAGTTTTTGTTTGATTCCGGAGCAGTGCACCAGCCCATTTTTTATGTTGTACAACATGGTGAGCCTGGACAGTCGTCGTTCTTCCAATGTCGACCAGCCCAGTGTTTCCAGCATGCTGCCAACACTCGAGGTGCTTCTGTAGCGGTTCATGACAAAGCGCGCTGCCCGTCGCTGGACCGCCTCCAACCTATCGATGCTTTTCTGGGTAAATGGGTTCCAGACTGTAGAAGCGTACTCTAAAATAGGTCGGACAAAGGCTTTATAGGCTTTTTCTTTCACGCTTGAGTTTCCGATCTTCAGATTGCGCCTTAGGAACCCCAGGGTCTTGTTTGCCTGGTTGCACACACTGTTAATGTGCTCGTCCCAGCGGACCTCTCTTTGAATGATAACACCCAAGTACTTTACGGAGGAAACTGGCTCAAGAATATGGCCATGCAGTTCGTAAGAGTGGTTTAGAGGGGATCTGCTTCTGAAGACTGACAGGGTCTGGCACTTGACGGGATGAAATTCCATGTCCCAGCTCATCTCCCACTCAGCTAACCGATTGAGGTCTTGTTGAAGCTGGCTCTGGTCAGAGCTGTTGACGATTATCCCATATACGTCCGTGTCGTCTGCGAACAGTCTTGCTTGAGAGGTCAGCTTCTCGGGCAGATCATTGATATATGCTAGTAAAAAACAAGGGCCTAGCCCTGAGCCCTGGGGGACCCCTGACTTAACACCGACATAGGAAAAAATAAAAATGTAAACATCCTTTTTCCTATCTCTGATATGTATGTACCCATAAGTATCGTGTATTGCCTTGGGCAAAATGAACATACAAACATTTGTAAAAAGAAAATGTAATATCTTTTTTCACAAATGTAATACCATAGAATTTAAACATATTGTCATACACGTAAAAATTTATACATCTTATTTCATACCTCCGACATGTACTTACTCAAGAAAATTAATTATTTATCAAGTTCTTTCCTTTATTTTGAGATTTATCTTGTGCTGCCTTGAACAAAATGCACAAAAAAGTGTACACATACTTGTACAAAGAGAATGCAACATGTCTTTTTTCACAGATGTAATACCATAGAATTTAAATATATTTTCATCCACGTAAAAAGTACACAGACTAAATCCTACCTCCGATATGTATGTACCCAAAAAGGTTAATTATTTATCAAAATCAATACTTTATTTTGAGACGTATATTGTGCAGCATGTGTAAAGTGACTACCCCTCCCCCCCCCCCCAGATTAAAAAAAATTAGAAAATCTTCCATACCAAAACTAACATATTTTGCACTTTATAGGGTTCATTCTTATTTGTATGAGGTATAAGTGGATTAGTTAATGCTATTGGGCTATGGAGTTGCGCTGCACTGATTGACTTAAACTGCATTTTCATTTGAGAATTACTAGAATAAATGACCCGACTATATGGGGACAATAATGATAGGTCCTTTGCGTAAATTTCTAAGTGCTATTGGAAAAAATTATCACAATTCATAACTTTAAACATATAATGCTATTTACATTTCTAACATCATTGAGTTTTAAGAAGTATTTATCTGCTATATTATATAAGCCTACCTGACTCCTTTTCACGCTCCTAAACTACTTTTTTCCCCTCTAAACATGACCTTAAAATACCCAGTCTAACTTATCACGACTTATATAAATGTTGTCACTAAAGGAGTTAATTGAGGGACAATTAATACCTTAGAGAAATACTTTAGATTTAGATCTACCCCTTTTCGTGCCCTTGAATTACAACTTTTTTTTTTCATATCTTTTAAACACATATAAAATGCTTAAAATAGTTCCTTACTTGATGCTTTAAATGTATTTGTAATTTATAATAATAATATTAAAACTTTTACTAAAATAAAAGTGGATTTAAAATATTTTTTTGCACATTTAAATTTATTCGATTTCAGTAAAATAATAGAAAATAACTATGATTGTTTTTAGGAATCCGAACGTACTTAAAAAGTTCTCCCTTTTGGCGTTATGTGAACCTAGCTCATTCTTATTTATATATTTAAAGGTTAGTTTTTATTAAGTTATAAATTTATTAAAGTACATTTTCGAAATAAAAAAAGTCAAAACTTTTTAAATATAATAATATATAAAGCAAAAATGTATGTGTGTTTTATTAACAAATTAAAAAGCAATCAATTGTATTTATTAATTTTAATTTTACTTTTAAGAAAGGAAAATACATTATCAGTTTATTCACGCATGGTTATTAAATTTAAAGAAACCTAGGAGTTTTGGCGAAATATGATATTCACGATATGACGTCGTTTGCGTGATTATTTAGAAACAATTAATTTTAATTGTATTTCCCAATCTCAACAACGCACAAAAAAGACGCACTAAAAAATGACTTATTCTTGGGTTTTCCAGATAAATATGAATACGGGGAAATTCTTTGATCGTGATGTTTAAAAAAAAATTAAGGGCTCAAGGGAAAAACCAGTGATGTCAGTTTTTCAAAATTTCTATGTTATCTCTCTTGTGGCTACATTCCATTCAATAGAATAATATGATACATAGGTCCAACTGAAAAAGCAGCGTAGTCAATAAATAAATACGTAGACATCTTGATATTTTCATACTTTTATGAGGAATTTTTAAACTTTAAATTCAATTTTCTCAAAACTCTCAAAACCTGAAATCACTGGTTTTTCCCTTGAGCACTTCAAATGGTTTTCCATAACTTTCAAACACATATAAAATGCTCAAAAAATTTCCGTAGTTGACACTTTAAATGTATTTATAATTTATAATAATTTAACTTTAACTTTTAATAAAATAAAATTGGATTTAAACTATTTTTTTCCGCATTCAAATTTATTCGATATCCGTAAAATTATAGAAACTATTTATGCTTGCTTTTAGGAATCTGAACGTTCTTAGATCGTATCACTCCCTTGCAGGTAGGTCCTCTTGCTTATTTATATATATATATTATTTGTGTTTGTATACGATTTATAAAAATAACCAGTTTAGATAACCCTAAAATTGCATAGATCTCTCTAAATGACGGTTTATTTCTCTTTTTTTTTTACTATGGTAAACCTTGAATATATGTAGCAAGGTTTATTATTTAAAGAAAGATGATTATTATGTGTGAATTTTTCTCACGTGTATTTAGCATATAAAAACGATAGCAATGCTTTTTTTGTGATGGAAACTTTTTTTTAAAAGTTAATTTATTAACTATGTAAATAATCCCTAAAGAGGTTTAAATTTAAAAAGAATTGAAAGCCGCATACTATTTAGTAATATAAAATAAAGAGTTGTCACTCTACTTTTCGATGCCCCTTTTGACACTTTTTTTTTTCCTCCCCCATTTTGCATTTAACTATGATGAATAAGGCAATATCCAAAATCACATGTTTAAGTCCTAAACTATCTGAGGCCCATTGAAGTTGTAGGGGTTGCTGAGCTCACGCGATGTTTCTAAGGTTAAGTGACACCTACATTTTTTTAAACTAGCATTTTTTTACGGTGCTCTCCCAGTGTAGGTCTGATAGATAAAAATACCTAGTGGAGTAGTCAGTGTTAGGGCTAACCTAGACTTGCCAAGACTTATGCCACGTTGCAATGAACGATACTAACTCTGCATTTGTTACAAAATCCGCCCCCCTCTATATAAATAAAATTGGCATCTTGGCTGAAAACCCAACCCGTCACATTAGCAAAGGTGTAGCTAAAGTGTTTGGTGCCAGGGGGGCATTGACTCATTTCAACACCACACCTCAACTCTGAAAACCATTATTTTGATGCATTAAATATCATCACACCCCTTATTGGCGTCGCGTTAGTATGGTGAATGGAAATAGCTGTACTACTCTTCCACCTTTGCTACTCTGCTGGCCATTGTCACTGCCAAAAAATAAATAAATCTGAAATGCCTCCATCCCCGGGGGGAAATCATCTGAAAGAAACGCTGAACATCTGGGATCTCGTGGAATATACTTGTAATGCCATCTATTTCCACCCCCACCCCCACCCCCACCCCCACCCCCACCCCCACCCCCCGACTTTAATCATTGTCACTGTCGTGATACGCTTTTCTGTCTTAATGATTTCCCTTCTTTCTGTATCGATTTCCGCCAATCTAATTTTTTATTGCTTTATCCTCCTTTATTCGCAACTGATCAAGTTCATGTCTATCTTTAAGCTCGCACTGTCTCTGTCTAGCCCTAGGTTCATCCTCTTTCCGTCTATCTATATGTTCCTGCTTTCACTGTTTTTCTTTTATATATAGATTCCACATGTTTGTCTCCCTTATAAAAAAGTAACATACCGAGATGGCTAATTTCGTCCAAGCTCATTTCAGGACTGTTAAATCCTGCCATAGTAATAGAGACTAGAGATGACGATAAAGATAGGACAAAAACAATCAATTCTAATTTAAGAGGCGTAGCGAAGAGGGCGGGGGAAACATGTCCCCATGCGCGATCTAGTTAAGGGTGCCAAACACTCTCTCACAGAGAAAGCCTATAAAACAAACACTCTCTCACAGACAAAGCCTATCAAACAAACACTCTCTCACAGCCAAAGCCTATCAAATGCACACACTCTCACAGACAAAGCCTATCAAATACACACACTCTCGCAGACAAAGCCTATCAAACAAACACTCTCTCCCAGACAAAACCTATCAAATACACACTTTCTCACAGACTAACTCTCCGTATGTCTCTATTACATTGTAAATTGGATATTAAAAAGTCACATTGCCTTTATTTTTAAAGGCTATCATCATTCCATTTTGAAGATATACCACTTAATGTTTAACTTAACTCACAATTCCATATACAAATAAAGCTCCGACGGTTACCACTGCCTATGAGTTTGTTCTGGCGTTTCCCAAAGTTTCCGAGCATTAAGAGAAGCAGGCTTTAACGTTCTATATGTGGACGCCTATAAGAGACCTTGTTTTGGTGAGTTGGTTACGTTAAGGTGACTTGGTAAAGTTATGGTGACTTGATAACGTTAAGGTGACTTGGTAAAGTTATGGTGACTTGGCTATGTTAAGGTGACTTGGTAACGTTATGGTGACTTGGCTATGTTAAGGTAACTTGGTAACGTTAATGTGACTGGGCTATGTTAAGGCGACTTGGTAAAATAATGGTCACTTGATAACGTTATGGTGACTTGATAACGTTATGGTGACTTGGTAACGTTAAGGTGACTTGGTAACGTTTTGGTGACTTGGCTATGTTAAGGTGACTTGGTAACGTTAAGGTGACTGGGCTATGTTAAGGCGACTTGGTAAAGTAATGGTCACTTGAAAGCATTATGGTGACTTGATAACGTTATGGTCACTTGCTAACGTTAAGGTGACTTGGTAAAGTTAAGGGGAGTGGGGCATATTAATGCGACTTGGCAAAGTTATGGTGAATTGGTAACGATAAGCTGACTTGGTAACGTTAAGCTGACTTGCTAAAGTTATGGTGACTTGGCTATGTAAAGGCGACTTGGTAAGGTTATGGTGACTCGGCTATGTTAAGGCGACAAGGTAACGTTTTGGTGACTTGGTTATGTTAAGGCGACTTGGTAAAATTATGGTGACTTGGCTATGTTAAGGCGACTTGGTAAAGTTATTGTGACTTGGTAACGATAAGATGACTTGGTAACGTTAAGGTGACTTGGCTATGTTAAGGCGACTTGGTAACGTTAAGGTGAATTGGCTATGTTAAGGCGACTTGGTAAAGTTATGGTGAATTGGTAACGTTAAAGTGACTTGGTAAGTTAAGGTGACTTTGCTATGTTGAGTATACTTGGTAACGCTAGGGTGATGTGGTAACGTTATGGTGACTTGGTAACGTGAAGGTGACTTAGTTACGTTCAGGTGACTTTTTTTTACATTATTGTTAGGTGTTACGCTAAGGTGAGTTGGTAACGTTAAGGTGAGCTGGTTAAGTTAAGGTGACTTAGTAGTGTTAAGGCGAATCTGTTATTTAAAGGTGACTTGATTACGCTAGGGTAGTTAAGTTAAGGTGACTTGAAAGCGTTATGGTTATTTGATTACGTTTAAGTTACTTAGTAACTGTATGGGGAGTTGGTTAAGTTGAAGTGAGTAGGTAACGTTAAGGCAAGTTCGTTACGTTAAGGCAAGTTGGTTATGTTAATTTGATTTGGTTACGTTAAGGTAACTTGGTAATGTTTCGTTGAACTGTTACGTTAAGGTAACTTTGGTAACGTTACGTGACTTGGTTACGTTAAGGTAACTTGGTAACGTTACGGTGACTTGGTTACGTTTATGTAACTTGGTAACGTTACGGTGACTTGGTTACGTTAAGGTAGCTTGGTAACGTTACGGTGACTTGGTTACGCTAAGGTTAGTGTTAGCGTTAAGTTAGTTGATTACGGTTAGGTTGTGTGGTTACAAAATGGTTATTTGATCACGTTAAGTGAAATTGGTTTTATTAAGTTGGCTGGTTACTTTAAAGTGTCGTGGCTATGTTAACGAGTTTTTTGTACATTATGGTTATTGGTTACGTTAAGGTGAGTTGTTTACGTTGTGATGAGTTTGTTACGTTATGGTTTTGTTATGATGAGTTGATTATTGCGTTTGTTATTGTTTTGCGGTCGCCAGGAACTGTGTAAGATGTACACGTTGATATGCTCATTACAGATTTGTTATATGTACTGATAAATAAACTTGCAATACATGTCAATGTCGTAATTCAGTTAAAACAATTGTAGCGACTATATAATTGTATATAACTTTTACTGCTGATGATTTCATACGGATGGTATGATACCGATGTTGCTTTTCCTGACATCAGCCACTTTACTCCTCCACATGTCTGATAGTACAGCTCATGGAACACCAGTTGTCTTTTGCTTTTGTTACCTAAAGTAATAGTTAATCTGTAGTTTACCAGAAAATATAAATGAAAGGACTGATTTCAAGCTTAGTAACTGAATGAAATAGCAAAACAAGGTATGTGGAAGCTTGAAATAAGAAAGTAGACATCTTGAGTTGTCTACTGTGCTCTTTTCTTTGTTATATTTTCATTTCTACTGTTGGGTGAGGAAGGCTTTATGTCGAAACGTCCTTGTTTTTTGTCCTGTTATCTTATTTCAAGCTTCCTCATACCTCGTTTTGCTATTTCATTCAGCTTGCCAGAAAAAAAAAAGTTATTTTTATGCTCATACCGTATTTTAGCAACACTTTCTTCTGTATAGCAGCGAAATAAAATGAGTACCATATCAATTTTGCTCAATTGAGAAAATAATTGTACAAATTTTTTACAATACAATAAAACCACGTTTTTGCATAGGAATCTTTTTGGCTCACTGTATTTTTCGCGAAGTTGACATTTAACTATATATTTGACGCAAGATTTTCATGTAACATTGTACTTTTTTTTTTTTTTTAGAAATGAAAACTAACATTTGTTGTGCAAACAACTTCTGAGCCGAACTTCCATTTTACCATACCTACATGGCACAGCATCAACGGAGGACAGAGACAATTAAAATCATGTCTTTTTAAGAAATATCATTACATTTACAAAGAAATGCATCGAATTATACATTATTAAAATGTTCAGGTTACAATAACTACACCAAGATTCTTCTCAGATGAACAACAACTTCACGATGAAATAATACTGGATGAGGGTCATCCTGCCGTCTATCATTTTAGAGAGCCGAACATGTAAGTCAACTGTGATCTTATTCTTAGACAGCCGTACATGTAAGTCAACTGTGATCTTATTCTTAGACAGCCGTATATGTAAGTCAACGTTGATCTTATTCTTAGACAGCCGTACATGTAAGTCAACAGTGATCTTATTCTAAGACAGCCATACATGTAAGTCAACTGTGATCTTATTCTTAGACAGCCGTACATGTAAGTCAATGTTGATCTTATTCTTAGACAGCTGTACATGTAAGTCAATAGTGATCTTATTCTTAGACAGCCGTACATGTAAGTCAACGTTGATCTTATTCTTAGACAGCCGTACATGTAAGTAAACGTTGATCTTATTCTTAGACAGCCGTACATGTAAGTCAACGTTGATCTTATTCTTAGACAGCCGTACATGTAAGTCAACGTTGATCTTATTCTTAGACAGCTGTACATGTAAGTCAACAGTGATCTTATTCTAAGACAGTCATACATGTAAGTCAACTGTGATCTTATTCTTAGACAGCCGTACATGTAAGTCAATGTTGATCTTATTCTTAGACAGCTGTACATGTAAGTCAATAGTGATCTTTATCTTAGAGAGTCGTACACGTAAGTCAACTGTGATCTTATTCTTAGACAGCCGTACATGTAAGTCAACGTTGATCTTATTCTTAGACAGTCGTACATGTAAGTCAACGTTGATCTTATTCTTAGACAGCCGTACATGTAAGTCAACGTTGATCTTTTTCTTAGACAGCCGTACATGTAAGTCAACGTTGATCTTATTCTTAGACAGCTGCACATGTAAATCAACGTTGATCTTATGCTTAGAAAGCTGTACATGTAAGTCAACAGTGATCTTTATCTTAGAGAGTCGTACATGTAAGTCAACTTTGATCTTATTCTTTATTGAGGAAAAGGTTGTGGAGGGGCATGGTGGAGGTACGATGTGAATGCTATTGAATAGAAACAATGAATCCTGTAGATAGCCGATTTTCCAATCAACAAATATAATATGAAATTTTGAAATCATATTATTACATTTTAAAAAAAAAAATTATCAGAAGCACTAAATAAGTAAAAGTTAACGATATATTGTATTCTCTGTCCTTAACCAACAAACGATCAGTTGGAGATTTTAATTCTCCCAACCACCCGAGGTGCATTAGTCTTCAGAACTTAAACAATCCATGAAAGTATTAAAATATCTTAAGATCATGATGAAACTTTTTCATTGGATTGTATTAAGCAAAATGACCTTTGATGTACATAAATGTACTGTTTAAGTTACATTAACAACACTTGTTTGTTATATATGTTTGTTTGTTTGTTTGTCTGCATTCCCACGTTGACTCAGCTCCGAAATGGACTTACAAGTTTGACTGCACTGGTGTATTTGAACTGTGTGTTCTCTTAATGTCAGGCCTGGAGTCAGCTGCACTCTTCCAGGCAGTACCAGTCAGATATTGTGGTACAAAATATTTTGTGTTTACTTTAGGGTACGTTCAAGAAAGTCCATTGAATTTCCCTATTCAAAAAGAAAAAAAAGAAAGCAAAGAAATAAAAAAAAATATTTTTTTTTTTAGAAAAATTACATTATAATTAACTTGAATTATTATTAAATAAATGATTTCAACTTTAAATACGTTTCATTGTCTGATATATTATTTATTAGTTATTTTATTTCGTATTTGACGATAAAATTTAGGCAATTTATTTTTCTTTTTTTTTTTCTTTTTTTTTTGTTGTTGTTTTTTTTTAATTTATAAAAAAAAATGTTAATACAACCGTTAACAATAAATTTAATGATTTCAACTTTAAATACGTTTCATTGTCTGATATATTATTTATTAGTTATTTTATTTCGTATTTGACGATAAAATTTAGGCAATTTATTTTTCTTTTTTTTTTTCTTTTTTTTTGTTGTTGTTTTTTTTTAAATTATAAAAAAAAATGTTAATACAACCGTTAACAATAAATTTAACATGTTATATTTGCAGGAAAAATCCCTCAGTTCAGATCATATCTGCCAGCGAAGTTGAAGTCACCGTTAAAGTCATCTTCCGATTCATACCAGCGTCAGCAAACATCTTAGTCGACGGTAAATTGTATTTTGCCAAGGACGATGTTACCATCGTGATACCCAGGTGAGGACGTGTGTGCTATTTCAAGCAGCGGTCGCTAACCTTTAGGACCGCAAAGGGCAACTTAATTCATAATTTTACATTACAAGTTGATCCGAGTGATTGTGGTGCTGTTGATAAAAAGTAAAAATCTTTTGATCGACATCTTTCTCTCTTATAATTATATTCATCACAATTTGAAAACTTTTCAGCTATTCTTCAGACAACCGGGTTTGAGACCGAAATATTTACTGTTCAAAAGAATCAATTTCACATCGTAATGTGATCACGTAATAAATCCTCCTTGCCAGGAATGTTTGGTTAATTTAACAGCGAAAAACTATCTGCCAAGTGTGCAATCTTGACTATCCATTTATCGTCGGCAAGGAGTTGTCAACATTTCGTATGATTATGATGGTGACAAAAAGAATTACTGTCGAGTAAGCATATCCCTCCCACCCCTTTTTACGCCCCCGACAACCATCTCCTCTCATCGTGACGAGGACAGTGATTACATTGGGAAACAATACGTCTAATTTTATTGAACATTTTGGTGACCTCTAATCAAATTTTTTATAAATCTGGGGACATATTTTCACCGCTAGTTTCTCACGATTGTGTAGACACATTGACCAATGACACTGGGTGGCCAACATTTTCACCTTTACAACAATTCCTTAATGTTGTTCCGACAAGATGGCGGAACCGTCCCTATATACCCCGACACATGATTTCCCCCTTCAATTCCGTATTCTAGGAAATTGTTGTCAAGTGTCAGCGCTAGGTGATCACACCGGAGATGAAACTAACGCCTGAACTCTCGGCCCATCAAAGCACACGTGTCTTGTTACTTAAGACCATTGGTTCGTTAGGTCAAATCGTATTAAAATTTTTATTAATTGATTTTCCCAATCTCAGCCATGTTTTCCATTGACCTGGTAGTGAACTACATCAACGGTCCTATTGTCGATTTCGTTAATTGGCAGGCCAAAATTTGTGCTGGCAAGCCTGCAATTGAAATTCTGATTGATTTTTATCCTTAGAAAGTATAGTTATAATTTAAAATAGTATTCAGTAGAAATATGATTATGCTGTATATTGGCATGTTATCTTTAGAATCACACATGTGTAATTGTTTATGTTGTATTTGCAATTTGAATTAGTTTGAAAATGAATTCACATGCATAATTGTATCCACCATTTGTATTATTATTTCAGTTATGAAGCCTTCTCTCTTTCATCTTGCTTAGAAGAGAAGCCGTCAGACAAATCTTTGACAGGTCATAATGTTAATGTTAAATGTGTTTAAGTTAATATCACAGCACATGAGAACAGTTCAAGTTTTTTTATAACATTGAGTAAATACGATCAAATAGCTGAAATCGATCATAAAGGAAATTGACACTTCTTTTTAAAATGACGTAATTATTTTTTAAAATGAAACCAAAAAAAAAAACATATAGAAGAAATGTCCGAATTGTACTTTCATTCAGCCTGAAAAAGTAAATAGTTGAAATATTATTTACATTTTTTAAAAATGGATTTAATCTTTTCGAAAACCATACCTGAATGCAGTCTCTCCCTCTTTTCGGAAATAAGGAAAGATCACGACAAACAAAAGTTTGTTCTATTTTAGACTGAAGTAAAATGAGTCCTTTTATGAAGAACTTGTATTGTAAATAAAGATACATTGAAATTTTAACATTGTCCAAGGATACAAAATTTTAATTTGCACCTTACAAGGAATAGGCAGTCCCAACGTACTAAATTGTCTAAAGTCCATATGAGTAGTTTATTTGCAAAAAGTAATTAATGGCACATTATCAACGAACATAAACATGTGCGAAAATATCAAGAAAATGTATTATCTAAAAGTGGGTTTTTAAATAATTAAACTATTCCATCCAAACACCCCAACTCAAACAGAAAACGACCTAAATAGACTTTTGTATAACAAATTTGTTTTGAAGTAGACGTACATCAAAAAACTAGCACATTTATTGTTTGAAAATATCGATTCCTGTTTACTTAACTTTCCTTGTGTTTATAATTCTTTTCTTTTTTTTCCTAATCAAACCTTTTCAGGCAGTCATCTTGAGAGCAATGATCGTATAGGAGTCGTCAGTGGGAATTGTGAGAAAGACGGACAGCTGTACAGGTGCACGGACGACACGAGGCCCGGTGAGCCACGCACGGACCTAGCAGCGGGTGAGTAGTGTCTATTTCACCTGTAAAAATTTTGACAGCGTATTCACACAGGGAGTAACTAATCGATCTATCTACATCAATCTTGCGCGCAAAAAATTAACAAAGGTGACGTAATCATACCCTAATCAAGTCCGTTTATATATTTGATGTATCCAATGCAAACTCATCACTACATCATACTTAACCTGGGCAATACGTTTGGTAATGTTATAAGGGAAATAAACGATTCATAAAAATGACGATTAATGTGTGTGTCGTCAGGGTGAATTATCTTAAATTAAATCACGATGCGCAATATAGCATGTCAGTTTGGAAAATAATTAAATAGAAAAATTTTAAGCTGTCATCTTATGTGCAAAAAAATATAACGTTGATTCAAAACCGTACTTACTGAGAGTTCCTAATGTGGATGAACACAGAAAAAAAAGTCTTACAGAGTGCGCTCTTTTGAAGCGATAACGCCAAATTTATGGAAGAGTTTTCCTCAATCTTTGAGGGGAATTGTAAATGATAAAAGAAACATTTCAAAACGTATTTGTTTACATAGATTTCGGAAAACCAGAGCGCAGCGAGCATGCTAAAGTGGCATGGTTACCAGCGCGATATAAATGTCAAAATCAATCATTCAATCAATCAAATACAAAAACAAATGACATTAATTAAATTATAAATTTAAGAAAAAAATTCAAAGAATTATTTTCAACATTTAGCTTTAAGTAATGATAAGAGTGTTGGACTTTGAGAAGCTTGAACGCAGATGGATTAGACACAAACAATTGATGTAAATAAATTATTATGCGTTGAGCTTTAATGATGATATACAAAATATAAATTTAAACGTTTCGGCAAATGCCTTTATCGGTAAAAAAACACAAACCACTTAAAAAGAATAAATATAAATTTACCAAACATATATTTAAATGTATCCAACCTAAACGTACACAGGATGGTACAGGGAGTGATGTGGTTATTTAAACAAGTACTGATCATGGCAATCTTAATAATAATAATAATAAGTGGTCTTATATAGCGCGGTACCCCGGCCTAGGGCTGGGCTCACCGCGCTGTACATATATAGCAAAGAGGCATAATCATAATATTAAAATAAAATACATAAATGAAATAAAAACAACATATAAGCAAAACAACACCATAGGTATATTCATCCACCCACACCAGACATTTTTACAAGGAAACCCATGTACGTTTATCGGTTTATAGGAGGAGAATCAGTCAGAGTAGTATAGTTTAAATAGATGTGTTTTGAGTGCAGTTTTGAAGGCCTGTGTGGTTGTTATATTGCGGATGTGTAGTGGCAAAGAATTCCATTGTTTGGGGGCGCAGAAAGAGAAAGATCGTTCACCATATAATTTAGTGCGTGTCTTGGGAACGGACAGAATACGCGAGTCTGCGGAGGAGCGAAGTTGTCGAAGGGGTGAATAGACAGAAAGAAGTTCAGTTAGATAGGAAGGGCAGGAATCCGAGAAAAAGTTGTGACAGAGAAGAGACAGCTTGTAGTCAATGCGTGCCTGTATAGGGAGCCAATGTAGTGAGTGGAGTAGTGGAGTGACGTGATCATGTTTTTTTGCCTTAAGAACAAGCCTAGCAGCAGAGTTTTGAACTTTCTGCAGTTTTTCTATAAAATGTTTCGGTGAACCTGACAGAAGTGAGTTGCAATAGTCAAGACGAGAGAGAACAAGAGCACAGACTAGAGTTTTTGTTGCGCTAACTGTCAGGTAGTGGCGGATGGAGCTGATCTGACGGATGGCGGTGTATGCCGAACGACAAATGTGAGAGATATGTTTATCGAGAGACATGTTGTTAGAAAGAATATAACCAAGATTCCTAGCAGAGGGTGTAAACTGTATGTCGGAGTTACCTACTTGAAATGAGGTGGGAAGAGTTGAGGTAGAGGATGATTTGTGATTGTAAATGAGGAGTGCTTCTGTTTTGTCATCATTAAGCTTCAACTTGCTGAGTGTCATCCAAGACTTGACATCATCAATGCACCCCCGCAAAGTCTGGACAGCGGAATCGACAAGAGATTGATGGGTATGCATGTATAGCTGTGTATCATCTGCATATGACTGGTTCTCAACAGCATGCCTCCCGAGCAAGAGGAGTAGTTGTCTGGTATACATTATGAATAGAACCGGACCCAAAACGGACCCCTGTGGCACTCCGTACACCAAATCAGCACTGCCGGAGAGACAGCCATCGACAGAGACCATTTGCGTTCTATCAGAGAGGTAGGACCTAAACCAAGCCAAAACCGAACCAGAAATTCCAAAGTAGTTTTCAAGGGTTTTGAAAAGGATTTCATGGTCAACAGTGTCAAAGGCCGCACTGAGGTCTAAGAGGATCAAAATGGAGACATTACCGCTGTCCATTGCGCGCAAGAGGTCATTACTGACTCTCAAGAGAGCTGTCTCCGTGCTATGGAAATGTCTATAGGCCGACTGATTAGAACTGAGAAGAGAGTGATCATTTAAGTAAGCAAAAAGTTGTTTTAGGACTAGTTTTTCAATAACTTTAGATAAAAATGATAAGTTAGATACAGGTCTATAGTTTTTTAAATTATTTTCATCCAGACCGGGCTTCTTAAGCAATGGTTTGATGACAGCTGATTTGCAAAGAGGCGGAACAGTGCCAGAATATAAGCTTTCATTTATTATGCGGGTTATTGTTGGGAGCAAGATATCTAATGACTCAACCAACAGGGGGGTTGGGATGGGATCCAAATAACATGACGTATGTTTAGATTTTAGGATTATATTTTTTACCTCAAGTTCTGAAACAGGTTTAAAAATATTAAAATGGGAAGTAAGACAAGGGAAAGGAGGCAATTCAAGGGGAGGGGCATCAAGACGATCAAGCTCAGCTCGAATGTCAGCTACTTTGCTTGTAAAGAAATTACAGAAAATATCTGGTTGCTTGGGCAGGGGAAACACCGAAGGAAGCGCAGTTCCTTTGTTACTCCCCCTAAGGTGACCACAAACATCAAACAACTGCCTGCTGGTTTTACCCATAGTTATCTTTTGGCTAAAATACGTAGTCTTTGCACGACAAACAATCTGATTGACACGCTTCTTGGCAGCGTAAAATATCTGCTTAAAAACCACAAGACCTGACCTTAACCACTTCTTTTCTGCACTACGGCGCTCTTTCTTGGCACTGCGTAGTTCCTCCTTGATGGTCGCATACCAGGGAGATGACCGCTTTAGACTAAAATTGCGGCGGGTGACAGGGGCGTGTCGGTCAAGCACAGCGCGCAATGCACGGTCTAGTGATTCCAATGTAGGGCAGAGGGCAGGGGACACTTCTACGCTTAGGTCATGCTTAAATGCATCCCTGTTTATAGCTCGCAGACTGCGCACCTCCCTAAACTGAGGGGGAGGGTTGGGGGCACTAACACTAAGTTCACAAATAACACAGAAGTGGTCAGAGGACAGCTCTTGTGTGATTGAAGTAGATCTAACTACACCATCTTGAGGCCTATGTAGTACCCAGTCAAGAATATGTCCACGATTATGAGTCGGTTGGTCGACCGATTGGTGAAGACTGAATAAATCCAAGAGATCCAACATCCTAGCAGTGGAGGGGTGCTGTGGTTGATCAAAATGGAAGTTCATGTCGCCTAGTACAATGTAAGTCCCGGTCAATGTGTTGCAGTGGTCAATCAAATCCGGGAATTCTCGATGAAACACTGAGTCGGTCAATTTATTTTTCTTACTAGGGAAGGTGCGATATATGCACATGAAATGAACTGTCTGCTGGGGCACTGACAGTGTAAATTGAACTACCTCAAAAGACGTGTGGACGAATGGGAGGTCTGTGACAAAAGCTGTATGATGGGACAACGTGTCTCTATATATAATAGCAAGGCCTCCGCCGCGAGTTGAACGGGGAAATGATCTGGCAGAATAGCCATAGGGAGCGAGATCGGTGCACTTCCCCTCATCGCCAGTCAGCCGAAACCAGGTCTCCTGGATAAACAGAATGTCAATCTGCCTATCAGAGACAAATTCGGAGACTGCAATTCGTTTCTCATAGGGGCCAAGCGACTGGGCGTTGAATGTGGCAATGAGAAGTTGTTTGTTGATAGAACGTGGAGAGGTTTTGATGTGAATGAGGTTGGCAGGGTCCGAGTAGTGTAGAGTAGGTCTTGGTAAAGAATGAGTGACAAGTTGTTGTTGTTTTCGTCTACCACCACGGTGGGTGCGCTTCCGAGGCAGGCCTCGACCAATCAAAAGCTCTTTCAGTCGACACACGAGGTCAGCGGTCAGATGCGTACGCTTGGCATTCATTGACAAAAGACGATCACGTGTGTATGCAAGCACAGGTCGGTTACCGCCGTGGGGGCTGCGTGTGTCACTGACCGTAACGTCGACTTGACCGAGCGATGAGCGTGGTGCCGACAAAGATGGCCGACCGTGTAGGCGGTGAATCTCACTAACCTTTGCAACAAAGAAAATCCAAAACAACAAAAGTCCAAAGTTAGGAGGGACACAAAACATATCCGAATCAAAGTAGTGGTCCATGGTGGATATCCAGTACAGAAAAAAACAATACAAAAATCAGTCAAACACACATAAAATTGCATTCAATCAGGAGCCCGAGTCTATACGTGCCTGCAAGGCGTAGCCTCGTTCTCCTTGACGTTCTATTGTTGGAGAGAATTTACCATCACCTAGACAGTCCTAAAACATATGCCAGAGTGCTTTTCTTGGACTTCTCATGAACATTTAACACTTTCCAACAACACCTTATGATAAAGAAAGTTTCCTCGTTAGGTGTCAATTTAAATATTCAGGCTTGGGTAATTAACTTTTTAACAAATCGACCACAATATGTCAAAGGAAATAACCAAGTACCTCTAACCAGAGAAATAAGCACCGGGGCACCACAAGGCTGCGTTCTCTCCTCTGTACTGTATACAATATACACCAATGATATTCAAATCTAAAACGACACCGTTCCAATCTTAAAATTTGCCGATGATGCCGCCATCATTGGCTTAATATCTGATGGAGGACGCTTATACTGCAACTTAGTTACACGCTTTATCATTTGGTGCGATAAAAATTTTCTACAGCTGAATGTCTCAAAAACAAAGGAAATGGTTTTTGATTTCAGTATTGGGAAAAACCAGATTACAGATCTCAACATAAAAAAATCAAAGTGTAGAGAAAGCGCAGGCATATAAGTACCTAGGTGTCACCATTAATAATAAGCTAATAAGGCATGAGCACGGCCAAATGCTGTATAAGAAATTCAACCTAGGACTGCTGTATCTCAAAAAACTGTAAACTTGCGTCGTAAACAAGCAAGTTCTTAACTTATTCTAAATTGCAACGATTGGGAACCTACTTCATTATTTCCTGCTGGTGTGGGAATTCAACGACTGATATTAAACACCGCCTAAACAGACTAATCAAGAGCGCTAGGCGCATAACACAAACTAAACATCCTTCACCTGAAGAACTATTTAAAAAAAGATATTTTTGTCAAACTAAACACATTTTGGATGATACTTTCCACTCTATTCATCACCGATACTTAGGATCGGGTCGTTCGGGACGAATTCTTTCCATCAGGGCGAGGACTGAAAGATATACAAATACTTTTGTTCTCCAATATGTACGAATTTACCAGCGTGTTGCCACTAAAGTCACACATCTTAATGAGAACTAATAAGTCCCCGATTTGGCTAAGAGAACTCACTGAATGGCTGCTTGAACTAATTTATTATAAATGTCTTGTGTTCAAATTGTTTTATTGATTTGCTGAAAATGTATAATGCAATCATAAAACATTTCCATTTGTTTGGATCAATAAAATAATCCTCTCTTCTCTTAACTTATCTTTAAAAACTATTCAAAATAATAAGAGTTGGTGCAAAACCAAGACAATAAAAATTTAATAAGAACGGAAAGAATTGAGTAGAGGTAAAACTTAAAGACCAAACACAAAAAAAAAAGACTTGGCAGCTACGTGAAATAATTTTGGATTTGGTTTATAACGTAGGGCAATGTTCCCTCTAAGGTTTGTTGGTTCGTGTGCAAAATCATAAAGTTGTGTGCAGATTTTCACAGCATCAATTTTTTGTGAGCAAAATTTTACAGCCTACTGACAAAACACACACTTAAATGGAAATCAGCTGCGCGGTACTCAAAAATGATGCGCGGCGTCTGTGAGATTACTACGCAGACAGGCAGCCGCGAGGCTTAAAGGGAACATTGACCGTAGGGTGTCAACGTACCAACTATTGTTGTAAATTTATTGTCCTAATAAATCCTATCTGGTGTATTACTTGAATACACTATCTCAGTAACTTTAAATAAGTATATACTTGTAATTAGAACATGTTGCTTGAAAGTCAGATTTAATGTATAATTCATTCAATGAACGAATCTACTGTTTATTTTGTCCCAGAAATGCTGTTACCTGAAAACACCGGTGGCACCGAGTTTCACCTGTTTACGATACCAGAACGTCAGTTAACTCCTATCAGGGCCACTGTCTGCAGCACCAAAGGAGCAACACATTTAACGTTTACAGGGAATTCGAGTTCCTGGAAGAAAGCCCTGGTAGATATGCAGGAAGTAAGCGCAACGTATCCTTTTTACCCTTGATAAGAAGCTCGACATCCACAATATCCAGCACTATACCTTTGACATCCAGCACTATACCTTTGACATCCAACACTATACCCTTGACATCCAGCACTATACCTTTGACATCCAGCACTATACCTTTGACATCCAGCACTATACCTTTGACATCAAGCACTATACCTTTGACATCCAGCACTTTACCTTTGACATCCAGCACTATACCTTTGACATCCAACACTATACCCTTGACATCCAGCACTATACCTTTGACATCCAGCACTATACCCTTGATATGAAGCTCGACATCCACAATATTCAGCACTGTACCCTTGACATCCAGCACTATACCTTTGACATCCAACACTATACCCTTGATATGAAGCTCGACATCCACAATATCCAGCACTGTACCCTTGACCTCCAGCAATATACCCTTGACATCCAGCACTATACCCTTCAACCCCAACAGTATTCTCTTTAACTACTCAGTGTTGGCCAGGTTTTAATCAAGATTAACTATTGTGTGAGTCAAATTTAAAAATAAAAACTTACATAACTTTACTATCACAAAATTGCTTTCTAAACTTGTGATAACTGCTGGTATTAACTTGTAAAGAGATTCTGTAATGGCTCATTTTAACAACTGTCTTTGTATAATTGTAAGTGCATCCTTAACATATTTTTCGGTAATTTCTTTTGCATGATTGTAAAAATATCCTGAAAATATTTTGATAACTGATGTTATATGATTGTATAGATATCCTCAACAGATTTTTATAACTTCTCTTGTATGAAAGATATCCAGATGTGGGCGCCAATCAGCATTACGCAGCAATAATCTTTCTCAAGGGACAAGAACTAACCATATACCTGAATGGTTTTAAATTTAAGAATCATAACAGGTAACTGCTCACATGCATGTGTTTGGGTTCAAGACGAAAACTATGGCGTCTTATGCCAACAAAGAATAGTTCACTTTTAAATGTTAAGGATGACATATCATATTTTATCTCTGTTTTTGTTTTTTCAAGATGTTAAATTTAAGAAGTCAGTGGCTGTATATCAAACAACCGAGTAGACATATGATGAGTTCAAGTCAAACTTGGTGTTAAAAAGGCTGTAATAAAACTTGTTTATTTTTATTCACCACCAAACAATTTTTGTTAACCATTCGCTAACAAGTGTCAAAATTGTGACATTTTTATTTTCTTCACGTGCACAAGCCTCGCCACTATGACATAAATTCTGATTTGAACACGGTCATTGACTCCGAAAATTTGAATATTTATTTAAATTAGTTTTTTTTTAAAGTTGAAGTAAGTGAAAATGTATTAAATCTATAGATATTCACAACCACACATCAGCTACGTCAGTTCCAACTTCACCACGTCAAGTATGAATAAAAGTGAAATATTTATAAGTACACATAAAAATGTGGTGAATAAAAAATTCATGAAGCAAAGAAACGTTACATGATTGCTGAGACACCCTTGAATCGTTTTCCATGTGTGATTTGTAGTTTTTATTGATTTGTTTAAATTAGACTTACACTGAGATTTCAGCAGGTGCACGAAATATGGTGAAATTGAAAACTGTGTAAATACCTAGTGATTTAAGGTCTCATTGAAAGCTAAAGGATCGTCCGTAAAGGAGTCGACTGTAAAGGGGTCGACCGTAAAGAGGTCATTGATAAAGGGATCGAACGTAAAGGACGTCCACAGACACGGGGTAGGAGGAAGGCGATCGCTTTCAAACTTGCTTGTATTTTTCTAGGGCTGCTTCGGGCAAACTGCTTGTATTTCTTTATAGCAGTTTAGAGCCCATGGCTTGTATTACTTTGTGGATGCTGCTTAGATCCATGCATACCACCATGCCTGCTTTAGGCCCACTATTTTGTATACTTCTATAGCTCCTTTAGCCTCACTGATTGTATTCCTCTCTGGCAGACGTACTCCTCTATGGGCGGCTTTAGGCCCACCACGTCTATTACTGTTTTGATTCTTTCGAACCACTGCATTCATCAATGGTTTAATCTATTGAAGATATATATTCGAACATGTTATAATCCCTCTATTTGGTTGCCTTTCATCTACAATTTGAAACAATGCCATTTTTTTGTATCTCATAATCTGTTTGATGTCACGGTTTATATTAGGGGCAATTCATATATTAGCGGCCATCATATATTACGAAAGAAAAAAATTATACTATTAGACCCACTACCCCTTTATGCAATATTTCTTTTAGGATGCCTTCCTTTATACATAGCGTAAAAAACGTTAACAGAATACTTCAACAGTATTTAAACTTTAACGTAAATTGTATTCCTCTCTGGCAGACGTACTCCTCTATGGGCGGCTTTAGGCCCACCACGTCTATTACTGTTTTGATTCTTTCGAACCACTGCATTCATCAATGGTTTAATCTATTGAAGATATATATTCGAACATGTTATAATCCCTCTATTTGGTTGCCTTTCATCTACAATTTGAAACAATGCCATTTTTTTGTATCTCATAATCTGTTTGATGTCACGGTTTATATTAGGGGCAATTCATATATTAGCGGCCATCATATATTACGAAAGAAAAAAATTATACTATTAGACCCACTACCCCTTTATGCAATATTTCTTTTAGGATGCCTTCCTTTATACATAGCGTAAAAAACGTTAACAGAATACTTCAACAGTATTTAAACTTTAACGTAAATACAAACAGATGAAGTCAAGACTACGCTTTCTAATGTTTCGTACTTATAGCGCCCCCTTCCCGCTTTTCCAACCGAGTGGAAACATTGTATAAATGATTGAATGGCATGTAATATCTATGGGACAATTTGGAGAGATACAATTGGTGGATTGGGTTGGTGAAGCGATTCGTCCCTGGATGTTTTAATTTTTTTAGACACAACCTCATATTTTCTACAGACATAGACATACTCTATGGACAACCCTTTAGTCCTAAAATGTGATGCCAGCGTTTCAAACCACATGCGACTAAAAAGCCATCGTTGGGGAGCCGATATGGCTGACATGTCATGTGGGTTGCCACACACGTGCCAGGTTGGCGTCTACACAGTGTAGGACGACTAGCTTTTCGTTGACCACCCCAAATATTGTTTGGTCTTCATTGAATACTTAGAATCTAATCAAGGACCCGACCAGCAGATTTGTTCAGAGATTTAATAGAAACCCTGCGACCTAGCAAGCGCTTAAAAACTATAAAAGGAAAATACATCAAAATATGCATTTTGATTCCCAATTTGTTAAATATCCACTTTAGAAAAAGTACATCTCGTAATTAGTTCATCATGTCTTGATATTGTATTTAGAGTATCCCGTAATCATTTCATCATATCTTGATCTTGTATTTAGAGTATACCAAAATCATTTCATCATGTCTTCATCTTGTATTTAGAGTATACCGCAATCAATTCATCAAGTCTTGATCTTGTATTTAGAGTATATCGCAATCAATTCATCATGTCATGATCTTGTATTTAGAGTATACCGCAATCATTTCATCATGTCTTGATCTTGTATTAAGAGTATCTTGGAAAAAATCTGATAACGTAAAACCCCACCATGTGGCCCACCTAAAGATAGAAGCTGACATCAATAAGGCTTCTTCGACCAATCTGAAACCATTCGGATGCTACATATATGGCTTATCGAACTTAATGGGTTATATGCAAGTTGCTGCAGTTCACGTACGTAGCCAAACAAAAAATGTCATCTATGGCGGGGAGCAATATATGTGGGTTTTCTTTAAAATGCATATGAATTATCTATAAGGGGCATACATATTCATATCAAAGAAGAACACAATTCTTACATTCTTACATACTTGGTACGATTATTTCAGAGCTCTTTCATTTGCATCTAAAAATAAACACATATGTAAGTGTAAAACCTTTGACAGTATGTGGTATATTTCACGAATTATGTTTTTTTATCTTCAAAGTATTTGCAGTGAATTCTGATCATTGTTTATAACATGTCTGAAGAAACGCGAATCGAAATGGAAATGCTTCTAACTTGTTAGTACAAAATATAACCAATGAGAGAAAGTTTAAGTATTTAGGCTGTGATTATGGATGCACCGAATTGTAAGATATGGGTTTAAATGATCTGTCTTACAAACATTACATTTAATTTCAATAGGACTGTAGAGACAAAGGAGAACCAGGAGATGGCTATGACAATGATTGCGATGGTCGCACCGACGAAGAAACGGCAAATCGGCTCGGTAATATAATTGGTCTGGTACCATTCGATTAGTTGACAGTGTGAATAGAGTTGTTGTTTAATCAAGTCTTGAACGTCACTGGGGTAGCACTTAGTACAAGATTTGAATCTCTGGTAAACCAATATCTTTACACAATCTCTCCTATGACCCAATATCTCCTACCAAGTCTCACCTAAAAAAACTCCTCTTACATAATATCCCCTACCAAATCTCACCTAATATATCTCTGCTACATAATCTCCTTTCACGTATCACTCGTACCTAATCTTTCCTTTCCTGTCATTCCTACCTTATCTCTGAACTCTATCATTCTCTACGATCATATTTTTTTATCAAAATATGCCCTACCTAATCTCTCATACCTAATCTCACCTATCTAATCAATAAAATTTTACCAATCTCTCATAAATAATGTAGCCTACCAAATCTCTCCTAACCAATCCTTTCTATACAATCTTTCCTATCCGAAAACTGGATCTCATAAACTATTTCTCCTAACCTATATCTCATAACCTAACTCTCCTACCCTATCTCTTCTAACCTATCTCTCTTAACCTAACTCTCCTACCCAATCTCTCCTACCCAATCTTTCCTACCCAATCTTTTCTAACCCATCTTTCCTATCCAAAAACTGAATATCCTAACATATCTCTCCTAACCTATCTCTCTTAACCTAATTCTCATACCCAATCTCTCCTAACCTATCTTTCTTAACCTATCTTTCCTACCCAATCTCTCCTAGCCTATCTCTCATAACCTAACTCTCCTACTCAATCTTTCCTACCCAATCTTTTCTAACCCATCTTTCCTATCCAAAAACTGAATCTCCTAACCTATCTCTCCTAACCTATCTCTTGTAACCTATCCCTCATACCCAATCTCTCCTAACTTAGCTCTCTTAACCTATCTCTCCTACCCAATCTTTCCTACCCAATCTTTTCTAACCCATCTTTCCTATCCAAAAACTGAATTTCATAACCTATCTCTCCTAACCTTTATCTCCAAACCTATCTCTCTTACCCATATCTCCTACCCTATGTCTCCTACCCAAATAATTTCTTCCCAATATCTCCTAACCCAACTCTCTCACCCAATCTTTCCTACCATATCTCTCCTACCCAATCTGTCCCACCCTACCTCTCCTAACCTTACCTATCTCTCCTACCCACTCTCTCCTAACCTACATCTCCTACTCAATAAAATTTAAACTTTAATTCTCTAGCTTAATCTATTTATAAAAAAAATCCTCTTTTGTAAATGAACAAATAGACAACTATTTCTTCCAGATGATGATCATGACGGGAAGTTTGACGAAGACCAAATAGCAGAGCATCCAGTAAGAGGTTAGCTTTATTCATTTAACAAGCTAATACATTTTAAGCAATGACTTTAATCCTGTATCGAATAGTGCAGTCAAATTTATTTTAACAGATTTGATTTATATGTTTTCTTGAAATTTAAAAAAAATTCGCAAAAGCATTGCACTTTATTTGGCGTGGACGATCGTCCATGCAAACACTACATATCGTCCATACAAACACTAAATATCGTCCATACAAACACTATACATCGTCCATACAAACACTATATATCGTCCATAAAAACACTATATATCGTCCGTACAAACACTATATATCGTCCATACAAACACTATATATCGTTCATACAAACACTATATATCGTCCATACAAACACTACATATCGTTCATAAAACACTATATATCGTCCATACAAACACTATATATCGTCCATACAAACACTACATATCGTTCATAAAACACTATATATCGTCCATACAAACACTATATATCGTCCATACAAACACTATATATCGTCCGTACAAACACTATATATCGTCCATACTTTGTGATATATAGCAGGTATGTTTGTGATATATAGCAGCATACAAACACTATATATCGTCCGTACAAACACTATATATCGTCCATACAAACACTATATATCGTCCATACAAACACTATATATCGTCATACAAACACTATGTATCGTCCATTGAAATACTATCGTACGTACAGACACCCTCTGACACAACCCCTTTTCTCAAATACACACTCTCCCACATAAAGCACATCAAACAAACACTTAATCATCCCCGTGTTAAGTCACATTGCTAGATTTATTTTCAACTAGGTACTATGACTGCGTCAATCCCACGAACAAGGGCCAACCCTGATAAACCAATCACACGGTTTACATGAGACCTCACATTGTGTAAGGCTGACTCGTTTACATTAGACATCACGTTGTGTAAAGCTGACTCGTTTACATGAGACATCACATTGTGTAAAGCTGACTCGTTTACATGAGACCTCACATTGTGTAAGGCTCACTCGTTTACATGAGACATCACATTGTGTATAGCTGACTCGTTCATTTCAATTATGAAGTAATCAGACTAAGTAAAGATTGAGACGTAAAGTTTTAAATTCCTCTTACAGACACAAGTGATATGAAATATCAGGGAATGAGAATCACCGTATGTTAAACATTCTATGGCTCATGTGTATACGTTTACACATGTTGATATATATGCAATCTTGAATGAAATTCAATACCCTTTATACATATACATGTAGATATTTACTTTTTCAGTGATACCCAGGGGACCCCTTCCAGGTATTAATATTATATTGTATTTCAATTTTTTTTTATATAATTACCGTTTAAAAGCACACTATTAATCTAATCATTTAAAAAAAAATACAATAATGTAATTTGATAGGTTTCAATGATCTCCTTTCCCATTCATAAACGAGAATTAAAGACAAGGATAATTTAAAATCAGTTTTAACTGTATATGTTGAGCGTTTGACTAGCAGGTTATGGTATCTAACGATCTTTAAATGCGAATTCAAGGGACGTCATTTGGTTAAGGCAGGGTGAAACATACCCCCCCCTCCCGAATATGCAGGTCTTATTTATTAAAATGTACTGTGGCTCCTCCAGTAATAAGCAAATTAATAAGCTGACCAAGTTTTTGTAACGCCCCCCCCTCCCTTACTCCTCTTTTCCATGAAAAAACATGAAATGATCCCTGTTCGAATTCTCGACTATTTGTTTATCTGCTCTAAAAGGAAACAGTTTAGCAAGGAAGGCGTTCCAGGTTTCCGGTTGACAAGTCTGCTGTGGCTTGTCGATTAGGAAGCATCGGCCACCGACCCCCTCGGCGTTTGCTTGGAAACATAACTACTGGGCACGCCCCGCGTGGGCAGACAAAGGGTGTGCTCGGTACCTGCCGTACATAAAACAGCTCCCACAGGGCTGTCGGTTGGGATATTTCGCAGTCGGAAAGTTAGGCAGAGTCAGGGTGGGGATCATGATTACAAGTTGCCGTTGACGGGTATGAGGCCAGAGGCGAGGGTGGTAACCTCTGGCCGAGGATTCAAATAATGCAGCCGTGAGAACGCTGCCCCTAGGCAACCGTTTCGTCCCAGCTACATCGTGAACTAGTCGCGTTGTGGAAGCCCACTGTGGAATCTCTCTTATAGGGCGTCCGACGCTTTCCCGGGATGGGTGGGGGAAGATATTAGGTAGTAAATTTTTCCATCCCGACTCCTAGAGAAAGTCGATCGAGTGCACTGTTTAAACGCATAGTGTCGGATCGACCGGGTGCCTCCTCGTTGGGGCGGCCCCCAGACGGGGTCCTGGTCGAGCGCCCAGGCGCCCAGGTGAGGGACTTGGGTTAGGGGCCCGTGTGGGGGCCGTCCTGACGAGTGAGCATCTCCAACGTGACGCTCCGCGGCCCGATACGTCGGACAGTGAGGGGTAATTGGGGGGGGGGGCATAAGTGTCTAGACTCGCCCCACTGACGCCATTTCTTAATGTAACATTCAGCACTCAAGGAAGGACACGATTATGTACTACTTATTCCTTTGAAATCATATTCATTAGTGAGGCATTTTACCACTTGAAATGACCCACGGTTTTGACATTGGATATTGTTCTTGGGGGAAAACAGTTGCTTATTTTGAATGCGGTCATTCAATTATAATCTGCTTATTTTGAGCTGATTACATTGTTAGAAGTACCATTTCACCGCATCTTGGGGGGAAAACTATGGTTCTCCATTAATCTAAAGTTTCAGTCTGTTTGTTGTTCTTTTTTTATTGTTTGTCTATTTTAATTTTATTTATTTATTTTTTTGGTGGGTTGTTTTTCACAATTAATTTCCTTGTATAAATCTAATTTTAGGACTAATATCACTTTTCAGTTCATGGAAACTGGGGACCATGGAGAAGTTGGGTTTGCTCTAAAGATCACTATCTACATAGAAACAGTTTTTTTATAGTAGTTAAGTTGCTCTAACTGTCATCTAATTATCAGCAAATTTTTGAAAGATTATGGAGAATAAAGCGATTGTACTATAGTTAAAAAAAATAAAAAAATTCTAATGTACCTTAAGCTATTTTATTGAATTTTTTTGTGTCTATTCTATCTCTTTAAAAAAAAAATGAACATTTAAAAAAAAAATTACCCATTTAAAATAAGGATCAATTTAAATAGCACCTACCGATGAAATAGAAACATTATATAATATTGTAATAGTAAAATATGATGCCAACTCGTATGTGATCTGTGTAACAACTGATCTTCATTCTGCATTCTTTTTATATCTCTCATCCATCATCGCTGGTTCCACCTTTCCAGCTGACATTCATGCCTTTAAGTTTAAACATTTATGAATGGAAACAAATCACCGCGTCCAGTCGTACCACGTGACAACAGCACCAGCCAATCAGGTCACAAAGTTCACTCACGACACCCAATAATAATCGTCACTCCAACATTCTATCACCAATAAGAAAGCTTTTTTGTTTTTTTTAACTATGTCTCATTTAGCGTTTCTTAATAAAACTGACATTATGCAAGGAGAGCTCTTAATGTGTAAAGTAATAGATTTAGCATTTCTTTTATTGTCTAGGTCTTGCAATAACCCAGTTCCTAGTTTGAATGGTACGCCATGTCAAGGATCACGTGTAGATATGGTAAAAGGGAGCTGTCCCCCAAAAGGTAGATATTGTACTTGTCATACTCAACATGCTCATAGACATATCAGTTGATCTATAACTAGAAATAAACTAGTTATCTATTTTAGATAGGTCTTTGAGATAAAACTGTATTTTTTTTTTTTGGTCATTTAACAGCTAAATTATTTTATTTTCTTGAATATTTTGGTGATGATGAATTATTAAAAAGTTTTTGAAATCCTATCTGATTACTATTTCAGATGTGCGCGTGCTGCTCAGGTTTTTGCTGCTACCATTGGGTGTCTTACTTGTTTGGTTGTAAGTAGCAACTCATTTGAGCTTTCTGCTACCATTGGGTGTCTTACTTGTCTGGTTGTAAGTAGCAACTCATGTTAGCTTTCTGCTACCATTGGGTGTCTTACTTGTCTGGTTGTAAGTAGCAACTCATGTTAGCTTTCTGCTACCATTGGGTGTCTTACTTGTCTGGTTGTAAGTAGCAACTCATGTTAGCTTTCTGCTACCATTGGGTGTCTTACTTGTCTGGTTGTAAGTAGCAACTCATGTTAGCTTTCTGCTACCATTGGGTGTCTTACTTGTCTGGTTGTAAGTAGCAACTCATGTTAGCTTTCTGCTACCATTGGGTGTCTTACATGTCTGGTTATAAGTAGCAACTCATGTTAGCTTTTTGCTACCATTGGGTGTCTTACTTGTCTGGTTGTAAGTAGCAACTCATGTTAGCTTTCTGCTATCATTGGGTGTCTTACTTGTCTGGTTGTAAGTAGCAACTCATGTTAGCTTTCTGCTACCATTGGGTGTCTTACTTGTCTGGTTGTAAGTAGCAACTCATGTTAGCTTTCTGCTACCATTGGGTGTCTTACATGTCTGGTTATAAGTAGCAACTCATGTTAGCTTTTTGCTACCATTGGGTGTCTTACTTGTCTGGTTGTAAGTAGCAACTCATGTTAGCTTTCTGCTATCATTGGGTGTCTTACTTGTCTGGTTGTAAGTAGCAACTCATGTTAGCTTTCTGCTACCATTGGGTGTCTTACTTGTCTGGTTGTAAGTAGCAACTCATGTTAGCTTTCTGCTACCATTGGGTGTCTTACTTGTTTGGTTGTAAGTAGCAACTCATTTGAGCTTTCTGCTACCATTGGGTGTCTTAATTGTTTGGTTGTAAGTAGCAACTCATGTTAGCTTTCTGCTATCATTGGGTGTCTTACTTGTTTGGTTGTAAGTAGCAACTCATGTTAGCTTTCTGCTACCATTGGGTGTCTTACTTGTTTGGTTGTAAGTAGCAACTCATTTGAGCTTTCTGCTACCATTGGGTGTCTTACTTGTTTGGTTGTAAGTAGCAACTCATTTTAACTTTCTGCTACCATTGGGTGTCTTACTTGTTTGGTTGTAAGTAGCAACTCATTTGAGCTTTCTGCTACCATTGGGTGTCTTACTTGTTTGGTTGTAAGTAGCAACTCATGTTAGCTTTCTGCTACCATTGGTTTTCTTACTTGTTTGGTTGTAAGTAGCAACTCATGTTAGCTTTCTGCTACCATTGGGTGTCTTACTTGTTTGGTTGTAAGTAGCAACTCATGTTAGCTTTCTGCTACCATTGGGTGTCTTATTTGTTTGGTTGTAAGTAGCAACTCATGTTAGCTTTCTGCTACCATTGGTTGTCTTACTTGTATGGTTGTAAGTAGCAACTCATGTTAGCTTTCTGCTACCATTGGGTGTCTTACTTGTTTGGTTGTAAGTAGCAACTCATGTTAGCTTTCTGCTACCATTGGGTGTCTTACTTGTTTGGTTGTAAGTAGCAACTCATGTTAGCTTTCTGCTACCATTGGTTGTCTTACTTGTCTGGTTGTAAGTAGCAACTCATTTAGCTTTCTGCCATCTTTGTTTTCTTACTTGTTTGGTTGTAAGTAGCACCTCATTTGAGCTTTCTGCTACCACTGGTGTCTTACTTGTTTGGTCGTAAGTAGCAACTCATTTTTGCTTTCTGCTACCATTGGTTGTCTTACTTGCCTTGTTGTAAGTAGCAACTCATTTAGCTTTCTTTTACCATTGGTTGTTTTACTTTTGTGGTTGTAAGTAGCAACACATTTTAGCTTTCTGCTACCATTGGTTTTCTTACTTTTCTGGTTGTAAGTAGCAACTCATTTTAGCTTTCTGCTACCATTGGTTGTCTTACTTTTCTGGTTATACGTAGCACCTCATTTTTAGCTTTCTGCTACCATTGGTTATCTTACTTTTCTGGTTGTAAGTAGCAACTGATTTTTAGCTTTCTGCTACCATTGATTGTTCTACTTGTCTGGTTGTAAGTAGCAACTCATTTTAGCTTTCTGCTACCATTGGCTGTCTTACTTGTCTGGTGGTAAGTAGCAACTCATTTTAGCTTTCTGCTATCATTGGTTGTCTTACTTTTTCTGGTTGTAGTTAGCAACCAATTTTAGTTTTCAAATTTTATTTACAGTAGTGTGATACGCTGACAAACCATACAATCCTTCTCTGACTTACGACATTGTCTCACTCTGACATGTGATGTTATCAGACTGTGGCATATATCATACAATAAATCGCATTGTACTCAAATTCTGACAAAGATGTTACATAATCTGGCTTGTAATGTTTAGTTTAAGCTGATCTAGTTAAATCCAATACCATGCATCTATAGGAAACAATTGCTCCTTACGCAATATAGTTTATTATAATTTTATTTTACTTTGAAAATTAAAATTATAATTTGCTTTGATTAAATATTATAAAATGGCCGATGTGGAAAAAGACACATACAAGTGACCCCAAAAATCCAAAGATGTTTATATTAGACCAGGATGCTTAAAAACGGATAGAAGAAAACACAACTTATCATGGATGAGAAGTTAGAAAAGTTAATCAAACCCTAAAGACAAAGATCTTTTGTGTAAATGATATATTTGAATTTTTAAAAAAATTATTTTATTTTTATTACTTATCTCTTGTCCCACTCAATTTACATCGCAAATTATTTCACCATTTCAGAATAGAAAAATGAAAAATTATGAACCAAAACCCATTTTATATTCTTACGAATCTCGTTTATCTCAGTTTTAGGGAATATTACTTCGTGAAATCAGTGACTACATATGCATATGTCCTTTATATTTCCCTTAAATGAAAAACTTATTTTTGGGAAAGCGCTTGGGGGTGGGGCTGAAAATGCTAAAGAAATGTTTTGTCATCGGCAACAAGTCTGTGTGACAGATTTCAGCTTGATACCTTGACAGGAAGTTGGGGAATTAGATGTCGGAAGATTTTGCTAGCACCCAGTGAAACACGAGCAAAAGAGAATTGTATAAAGTATGAAAAAGAGGACATACAAAATACAACATCTTCCACATATGTAGATGCTATTGTGTCGATGTGTATATTGTCCGATAGAAATGACCACCAATACCTTTTCAAAAACACTAATGTATATTTTTTGTATTAATGTTGAAATATAATAAACACATTTTGAAAAATCCTTTTATTTTATTTACCTAATGCTAGGCTAGTTTTAAGGGCAAAGAAAAGTGATCACGTCACGCCACTAATTCACTCACTTTATTGGCTTCCTGTATGGGCAAGCACTGATTACAATTTGTCTGTTATCTGTCAAAACTTGCTCGTGGGCTTCTGCCCTTCCCATCTTAATAAACTTTTTACAGTCTATTCACTCCTGTGAAAGCTTCGTTCCTCCGCAGACGCGCGTATTCTTTCTATTTCTTGAAAACCGTACCGAAACATATGATGAACGATCTTTTTCTTTCTGTGCCCCAAAACAATGTATATCTCTCCTATAAAACTAGTTCTAAAACAACTTTTTGCTTATTTAATTGACCACTCTCTTCTCAGTTCTAATCAGTCGGCCTATAGACATTTCCACAGCACAGAGACGGCTCTCTTGAGAGTGACAATGACCTCTTGCTCGCAATTAACAGTGGTGATATCTCCATCCTGATCCTCTTAGACCTCAGTGCTGCCTTTGACACTGTTGACTATGTAATCCTTTTCAAAACCCTTGAAAATTACTTTTGGAATTTCTGGCTCAAATGTGGCCTTGTTTAGGTCCTACCTCTCTGAAAGAACGCAGGCGGTCTCTGTCGATGGCTGTCTCTCAGGCAGTACTGATTTGGTGTAGGGAGTACCACAGTAGTCCGTTTTACGCCCGATTCTATTCACATTGTATACAAGACCACTGCCCCTCTTGCTTGAGAGGCACGCTGTTGAGAGCCAGTCATTTGCAGATGAAACGCAGCTATACAAGCATCCCCATACTTCTCTTGTTAAATCCGCTGTCCAGACTTTGCGGGGGTGCATTGATGATGTCAAGTCATGGATGACACTGAGCAAGTTGAAGCTTAATGATGACAAAACGGTAGCACTCCTCATCCACAATGACACATCATCCTCTACCTCATTGCAAGTAGGTAACTCTGACGTACGGTTTACACCCTCTGCTAGGAATCTTGGTATAAACACATATCTCACATGTGTCGTTCAGCATACACCACTATCCGTCAGATCAGCTCCATACGCCACTGCCTCACAGTTAGCGCTACAAAAACTCTAGTCCGTGCTCTTGTTCTCTCTCGTCTTGACTATTGCAGCTCTCTTTTGTTAGATTCACCAAAACACTGCATAGAAAAACTGCAGAAAGCTCAAAACTCTGCTGCTAGGCTAGTTTTAAAGGCAAAAAACGTGATCACGTCACTCCACTACTCCATTCCCTTCATTGGCTACCTATACAAGCACGCATTGATTACAAGTTGTCTGTTCTCTGTCACAACTTTTTCTTGGATTGCTGCCCTTCCTATCTAACCGAACTTCTTTCTGTCTATTCACCCGTTCGACAGCTTCGCTCCTCTGCAGACAGGCGTATTCTGTCCGTTCCCAGGACACACACTAAAACATATGGTGAACAATCTTTCTCTTTCTGCGCCCCCAAACAATGGAATTCTTTGCAACTAAACATACGCAATATACCAACCACCAAGGCCTTGAAAACTGCACTCAAAACATATATTTTTAAATTATAATACACTGACTGATTCCCCTCCTCTGACCGATAAACGATCTTGCTGACTGCCGTCCATGGTTTGCCTTGTAAAAGTTATGTGGTGGGGTGGGTTCTTTATGTCATAAAGGTACTTTATTTTAATGTCATGATTATGTCTCTTTTGATAAAATTTTTATGTACAGCGCGGTGAGCCCAGCCCTAGTCTGGGGTACCGCGCTATATAAGACCTCTTATTATTATTACACATCCGCAATATAACGACCATCACAGCCTTCAAAACTTACCTGAAGACTCTTCTCTTAAAACTTTACCTTGACGACTCATTCTCCCCCCCCCACCCACTCTAACCATAAGCAACGCTCGATGCTGCTGGGCGCCGCCCATGGCTAGACAGGGGTAGATACTACTTGGGTGTTTGAGCTCAATCTTTTCAACTGCTTTTGTTTTTAAATGTAAACTTTTCTGTAATTGCTAATTTTTACGTGAAGTTCAGTGAGCTTGGCCCTGGGCGGGGGTACTTAGTTATAAAAATATAAACCACCTAATGATAATCATCATCCGTTTCTTTCTATCTCTTGAACTCATAGCTATTTATTATAAAAGTTATTCCATGCTTTTAGTATGTTATGAAATTGAAATGTAAATAAAATATATTTTAACACATTTCAGTTGAGTTTGATGTTTTTGGGTACACTTACTAAAGATAATTAAATAGCGGTCCATATATTCTCATTACAGATATCTGATCGTAATGAAATCTCCACCCCCACAACTAGTGCCAGAACTAGAGAAACCAAACAGGAAAGAAGGAGTGAAGCCATCGATTGGGATTTGAATGCATACGTCAAGACGTAATGAATTGATGCGCCTAATACGATCTCACTTTATTTCGATCGTTTAAATTTAGAATAAAACTTAATTGTATAAACCTATTACTTATTGTTATGTGTCCGAAAACACTATAATGGTATTTTTTGTTTGTAAAATGCATTATCATTGTACGTCTTAGGCATCACATGTATAGCATTTATGTTTGAAATCCTCTGTATATTAGAAAATATTTGAAAGCATGATATTATTTAAATGTATTATTTCCTCACATATTATTAAATCGAACAACTTTTAATTTGTTTTAGATTTGACAGCATTTTGAAATTCCATTTTTCATTGAAGGAGTTCATTAAACAAGGTCACGTGAAAACGTTTCCAATTATTACATTGATAAAATGATAATATATATAAGATACGGTTTTTATTTGAAGCAAAAAAAAATAATTAAAATATGATTTAATTACATTGTATATAAATCATTTTAGTTTTATTGTTTAAACAATCTTATTAAGAGAACGAGGCTATTAAGAGACGATAAATATTGTTTAAACATAATTAAAGTAAACTATGGAATTGATTTCTCAATCGCAAAAATATCAGCCACATCTTACGACCCTACTTAAGTAATGACAATATTGACTTAAAAAATGAAATTATAACCCTTAAAGCTATAAATTCATTTTTGTTTTTTTTTACCGCTGGGAGCCCCTTGTAATTTTCTGACATATTTGGGAAGAGAATAAATTTATAAATTTTTAGTCTTTATTTCAGGGAGCTAATTTTCATAGATCCATCAGATCTTCATATCTCTCTATAATGAATTGATCTGCTGTAGCCTCCAAAATAGTAATAATTGTACAAATGCGTTTTGTTTTAAATAATTCTTGAAGCAATGGTACTTAGGTTTGTTTGATTTTACTAGGGAGCTTGACAAAACCCATTTAATCCGTATTTGAGGGCAAAGGATTATCATCCATACTGGCCATACCAGCAATTTTAAACTGGGGCTAAATAAGGCATACAACTTTTACACGTTAGAAGATCTTAATAATGTGTTAGTAAACGACGGAAATGTCTAAATTTTTTAAAGAAATTTAAAAACAAATTATTTGAAAAAAGATTTATTAGAAAAAAATCTTAAGATGCAATCAATGGATTCCATTAAAAAAAAATAATTAATAAATAGTCTGAGTGACGTTCAATTTTGTCTTATACAGAAGGACGCATACATGCTTTTATGTGTGTCTTTTTCTTCTATTGCTGGACTATAACATATTTAAAATACTAGTTCACGAAAATGTCATGTCTTTATTAATTTTGAGATAAAACAGGCAGCACACGACTTGCCAACATAAAATCCAAATGGTTTCTTAAGGTCAAATGTTAAACAAGGACCTTGCGGCTCATTGCAGCATACTTTAAATTATGTACTAAAATATTATTTCCATTATATTGACATATTCGGATGTAATCATACATATAAATTATTGCTCATCGATTTGCGGAATTGGGTTAGGTTCTATGATTTCGCAATATTTTCAGCATAAGCGTCTATTGAGTTTTAACACCACTAGCGTCATGGAAGATTTTTTTCTTTCTGAATATTAACTCTTTTTATCAACATGTACATCGATACATATATTATAGTTCATATTTTATTTGTAAAAAAGATTGTATGGAAATTTCTAAAACTAAATTTTGGATACGCTACACAATAAGATTGTTCAATAGGACCTCATGTACGCCAGCTGATTATGGCAGTGATTCTTAAAACGTTCGTCAAAGACCAGAAATGTTGTTAAAAATAAATATTTCTTTTAAAAAAAATTATAACATTAGATTTAATGTAGCTTCAAGGATTTCGAGGCAGTCTAACAAGTACAAATTGAAATATGTTTGTTGAAAGCAATGTCATAAAACTTGATCCAATGGATTGAAACATGGATGATAATTCTATAGTTATTGTATCTTTAAATTTAACTTAAATTCCTCTTTTATTCCTTTTGAAAGCATGCCAGTTTGTAGCTCTACTATTCACTGTATAATTTATAGTGTACCAAATTTTTTTTTTTTTTCAAATTTTGAGTATAACTGATTGTGTCTTTCCTTGAGATTGGAATTATTTTTATTGTAATAAGAGACAAGAGCAGGTGCAAACAACGGTGTAGACAACAATGCGGCTAGTACAAAGGAAACCATCCCATATCTGCATTTTTAAAAACATGTTTTTGTTTGCCGAAGGAGGCTTCCTGTTAACACCGTCGTTCTTTTGTTGTGTCCCTTTTTTACTTAAGGTTTACCCGTACTTAGTTTCACTCATTTCCTTGTACTGTTTCAGTTGCACTGAGAACAAACATAAATAGGATTACCCATTTGATATTCTATATAACAATTTATTATTTCAATTAAAAATGTAGGTATGTAAATAATTATAAAAAGTGTTGGACTGCGATAAAGCTTTAAAATATATTAATAAGACACAAACAAATTGTGTCAATAGAACAATATGAGTTAGCTTTCATAATAATTATACATTATACACAATTAAACGTTTCGGCACATGCCTTCATCAGTACAAACAAAACACATTTAAATAAGTTTTTAAATGTTGTTGTTTCTACAACTCCCGTAACGGAAAATGAACCAAACCTAATGGTTTGTATACCGCCAGATCTTTCACTATCTGAACAAGAAAGATCTGTTTTGAGTAAAGGACTAAAATTTATCCCACTTCGATCATCTAGTGACAAATATCAATTAATGTCAGACGCACATCGTTTCTTTCGTTCATTGAGACTACAACTTTACTTTCACGAGACTCCCTCTAACCAGGATGAGGATTCATTTCATGTACAACGACAACGCAAATCTACATGGACACCTCCACCTGATCAATCTAAAGCACTTGACCTTTACATGAAATGTACAGAGAATCAAATAAAAGATCTATGCCAAACTCCACTCCATAAATCCAATTAATCTAAACAAGAATGGCGAGCACACTCCCATATCAAAACACGTCAGGATATCATTATTAAACCGGCAGACAAGGGCGGGGCTGTTGTTGTTTGGGATAAGAAGCTCTACATTGAAGAGGCCTCCAAACAATTACACGCCGGGGTCCAATGACCCCATTGTCCAGAATAATGAAATTGTCAAGGAAACTATCGAGGAACTTATTCAAGTTGGCAAATTACCCGCGTCTGCTTCAAACTTACGTATTTATGACAGTGATTTTGGTAAACCATGCTTGTATTTGCTACCAAAGATTCACAAGGAGTGAAGTCCAGGAAGACCTATTGTCTCAGCTTGTTCTTGTCCTACTGAACTGATTTCGGAGTTTTTAGATACAATTTTCCAGCCCATAGTTGAAAATTTACCATCGTATATTAAGGACACTAACCACATGATCATATCTCTCGAATCCTTGGTTTTACCTAATGAAACCCATTTACTTTTTACAATGGACGTTTCTTCACTGTACACCTCAATTCCCCACACAGATGGACTCAACGCAATTTCTATTTTTTAAAAATATGAATCCTAATCCCAATTTTCCAACAAGTGACATTGTACGTTTGACTGAATTGGTTCTACAGCTTAATTCGTATGAATTCAATGGCGAATTTTTCGATCAGATCAGTGATGTTGCTATGGGAACGAAAATAGGGCCAAGTTATGCATGCTTATTTATGGGCCATTTGGAACATCTTTGGAGAGAACACTACCAAGGTCCTTTCCCAGAATACTACAGAAGATACATTGTTGATTGTATAGGGATTACTAGTATGGACATAACACAACTAGAAAGTTTTATTTACTTCATTGGAGATTTTCATCCAACAATTAAATTCACTTCAATGATCCATAAAAGCTACATCAATTTTTTTGACTTACGAATTAACCTTCATGAGAACAAAATATCTACGTACATTTTTTATAAACAAACAGACAGTCATAGCTTCTTGCTATATTCATCATCCCATCCTCAATGGTATAAAAACTCCATCCCATTTTCTCAGTTGCTGAGACTCAGAAGACTATGAAGTAATGATGAAGATTTTGGAGAAAGAATTCTGAAATGTTGGATTTTTTCCGACGCAGATTATACCCCGACGAAATTTTAAAAGCAGCTGTCACTCGAGTTAAAGGTATGACTAGACAGGCTTCTTTTAAAGCTACTCATTCTGACACTAGCGATAGGTCTAAATTTATCTTAACCTTTTCATCCCCACAACCTCAAAGATCGCTCTCTGGTTCTTAAAAACCGCTCAATTCTTATGGCGGACCCTGTCACAAATGAGATTTTTAGAAAACCTCCTCTTTTCGCTTTCCGGCGGGACAAGAGCCTTAGAAATATGCTAGTTAGAAGCCACCTCCCTGCTATTAAAGCACATAAAGGCACACAAAGTTGCAACCGTAGCAGTTGTAACTCATTTTCCTACGTGATCGAAACTGATACGATCACTTTCGCTATGGAGTATTCAGAATAAAAGATGGCTTTACCTGCACAAGTCGAAACGTGATTTACACCATCATTTGCAAAAAGTCTGGTAAACTATACATAGGAGAGACAGGTCGTCGCCTTGGGGACCGTTTCAGATAGCACCTCTATAACATAAATAAACACGCTCTCTGTCCGGTCTCCAAACATTTCAATAGCCCTAACCATAATGGTATCTCAGATATTGTAGTTACTGTTATACTCTATACTAGTAACGTTTGTGACGGGGAATGCTGGAGATGATTGACCGTTGTCCTGTACTCGAGCCATCATGCAGCTGACAGATGATGTTTGTGAACTTGTCTGGGCATCCGTATTTCTTCATGCTTTTCCACAAGCCAGCTCTATTGACCCTGTCAAAGGCCTTTTTCAAGTCGATAAATGTAGTATATAGGTCTGTATTTTGTTCCTGGCATTTCTCTTGAAGCTGTCTAGCAGCAAACACCATATCGATGGTTTCGCGTTTTTTGCGGAAACCGCATTGACTTTCGGGTAGGAGACCTAGCTCCAGATGTGCATTCAGGCGGTTCAGAAGGGCTCGGGCCAAGATCTTGCCTGCAATGGACAGTAGTGAAATTCCGTGGTGGTCGTCGCATGTCTGGCGGTTACCTTTGTGTTTGTACAGGTGGATGATTGAGGCATCCTTGAGGTCTTGTGGTACAGTTTCCGTCTGCCAGATGATTTGGAATAAGCCCAATAGCTTATCCGTCAGCGCTGGTCCATCCTCCTTGTAGATTTCTGCAGGAATCATGTCGGGGCCAGGTACTTTGCCATTGGACATTTGGCGGATCGCTGTCTGTATCTCATCAAAAGTGGGACGGCATGCAGTGAATTGTTCGTTGGGACCTGGTTGTCCAGTGTGATTGTATCAAGGCGTTGATCTAGGCTGTCAAGAAAAGTTTGTCTCACATCAGGGATATTCAGCCTATTTGTGTTGAGGCGTTTCGGAACGTTCGTGGCCTGAGGTCATCTCTTAGGTTGGATATGAATTTTCGTCTTTGAGACGATGAGGCGGTGATCCGTCCAGCATTCAGCGCCACTCATGGCCTTAGTCACCCTCACATTCTGGCGGTCCCTATTTCTGACTATGACATAATCAATTAGGTTCCAGTGTTTAGAACGGGGGTGCATCCAGGAGGTCCGGTTGCGCGTTGGCAGGCTGAAGGTGGTGTTCGTTATTAGAAGGTCATGTTCAGCACAGGTCTGCAGTAGCAGTAGGCCATTGCTGTTGCACTGACCAACACCATGCTTCCCAATCACTCCCCCCCCCCAGGAGGTGTAGTCACTGCCGACACGTGCATTGAAATCACCAAGTATAATGAGTTTGTCAGCAGATGGTGTGAAAGAGATAACTGTCTTCAGGTCTTCATAGAATTTTTTTTTCGTCTCTTCTGTGTTTGTCATGGTGGGTGCATAGGCACTGACTCAGGTAGCATACTTCTTACCATGGCAGAGGGGGATTTTCAACGTCATGAGACGGTCATTTATACCTTTTGGAGAGCTGGGGAGCTTGCTCACAAGAGAGGTTTTGATAGCAAAACCAACACCAGCTTCTCGCCTTGCGTAAGGGTCGCGCCCGCTCCAGAAGAAAGAATAGCCAGCAAGCCTTTCTGTGATTTCACACTTGCCAGAGAGTCTGGTTTCACTGAGGGCGGCGATGTCTATATTGTATCTCGCAAGTTCATGGGAAATGAGCGCCGTGCGACGTTGAGGTATGTTGGAAGTGTCCCTGTCAATCAGTGTGCATATGTTCCATGTGGCAATTTAAGTGAAATAGTGTTTATCCTTGATTTACGAGCGCAAAGGTTGTGTTCTTGCTCCCACACTCTTCAGTATTATGTATTCCGCAATGCTGTCTGATGCGTTCAAGGACTCCATCATGGGCTTGCCAATCCGGTTTCGTACTGATGGATCAGTATTTAACCTTAAAAGGCTTCAAGTTAAAACCAAGGTCAAACATACCACGATCAACGAGCTTCTGTTTGCAGACGATTGTGCCCTTAATGCTCCATCAGAAGCCGTCATGCAACACAACGTTGGTATCTTCTCAGAGACATGCAATAACTTTGGCCTCACAATCAACACAAGGAAGACTGAGGTGATGTATCAGCCAGCTCCCAGTAAGCCCTATGGTGAACCCAACATCATCATCAGTGGACAGCGTCTCAACCCGGTGGATAAATTTACTTACTTGGGGAGCACCCTCTCTAGATCTGTCGTCATGGATGATGAAATGAATGGCAGACTGGCAAAAGCTAGTTCCCTATTTGGTAGGCTCCGCAGCACTGTTTGGGACAGGAGAGGTATCAGTCGAGAAACAAAGCTCAAGGTCTATAGCGCAGCAGTCCTCCCAACACTGCTTTATGGATGTGAAATGTGGACTGTCTACCAGTGTCACGCCAAGAAACTGAATCATTTTCAAACTACCTGCCTCAGGAAACTCCTCGACATCAGGTGGCAAGACAAAGTCCCCGACACTGAGGTCCTAGCTAGAGCCAACCTACCTAGTATCTTCACCACTCTGATGCAGTGTCAGCTCCGTTGGATGGGACACGTAGCCCGTATGGCAGACCACCGGCTCCCGAAACAAATATTCTTTGGAGAATTTACGATAGGCAAGCGCTCCCAAGGAGGCCAAAGAAAGCGTTACAAGGACTCACTGAAAGTGGCACTAAAGGCCTTCAGCATAAACCCTACTCAATGGGTGCAGACAGCCCAGGACAGAGCCAGATGGAGAGCTGCTGTCAAGAAGGGGGCTAAATCCCATGAAGCTAAGAGAATAACCACAGCTGAGACACGCAGGCTTGTCCGAAAGAAAAACATTATGTCACCGTCTGAATCAACTATTCCATGCCCACTGTGTCATAGATTATTCCGAGCAAGGATCGGTCTAACAAGCCACCTAAGAGCTCACCATAATCTTAACCCCCCGCCCGCCCCTAACCGGATGATTCGATGGTCCTTGTCGACTTCGACGGACGAACAACATATACTAGTAACACTGCAGATAGAATCTATATGGAGAACAAATTAATAACTAGATTTGGTACGTTGTCTCCATATGGATTGAACCAAATCCATAGTTTTACTTAGCTGCCATGTCTTTTTCCTGTTTTTATATGGAGAACAAATTAATAACTAGATTTGGTACGTTGTCTCCATATGGATTGAACCAAATCCATAGTTTTACTTAGCTGCCATGTCTTTTTCCTGTTTGGTTTTTCCAATTATGTTAAAATCACTTCCTTTCTACTTCTTTTTACTTTGTTTTTGTCTGGTTTTAGCGCCCTCTCCTATATTTTTTCTGTTTTAGGTAGGATATGTATATTGATATTATGTAAATTTAATTTATACTTATTTAAATGTGTTTTGTTTGTTTGTACTGATGAAGGCATGTGCCGAAACGTTTAATTGTGTATAATGTATAATTATTATTAAAGCTAACTCATATTGTTCTATTGACACAATTTGTTCGTGTCTTATTCATCAGGTATGTAAATAAGCTGATTCCCATACTTGTTGCTTTTTGCAAGCCGACAAGCTCAACAGCGATGTTCTTCGTCCGTCGAGGATCGACTAGGACCATCATTTCGTCCGGTGACTGATGACTTGCGCTGGTGACTTTTGTTTAAAATGTGGAAGAGTTGAGCGCCGTCAACCCCACTCTCTCGTCCGGGCCCACCATATGCAGTGTCAAACCTTACGTCAAAACGACCATTGATGGGTTGGAGGAATTGGCATTGTATGCGCCTTACGGGACTCCGGGTTTGAATTCAGAGTTTCCTTCTCTTAGATAAGTTGCCGACCTAGGTTAACGAGTCTCATCCACCCGGGGTGATGTTTTTGCTTGACTGGCCTTGACAGACCATCAACTTGAGGTTTGCTCAGTTTAGACCATTCGGCCACCCAGTCAACAGCGATACTCTCCCATTCGATAAACTCCAATTCAATACTCCACCATACAATATTTCCCCATTCGAAACTCTCCCATTCAATACTCTCCCATTCGATACTCTCCCATTCGATACTCTCCCATTTGATACTCTCTCATTCGATGCTCTCCCATTTTACACTATCCCATTAGATACTCTCCCATCGCTAATTTCAATGCTAGCCGCCTTCGTGTCTGTCTTACACACGTCATTACAGCCCACTCAATGTGTCTGGCCCTTAAGTCGATTCTTCATAAAATAGGTCTTTCGTAATAAGATTCACCATCATTCTCACTTTTCGCTCTAATCTGCTACATTGCGTCTTGAGTGGAGACCATGCGACATATTTTGAGTCGATCCAGAACCACTGTGTACGGTCATGTAATTATCAGAACTTAATGTTTAGTAGATTGGGTCGATAGATACTTTAGGTCTAGTTAAAATGGCTCACTTTGTATTTACCTTTAGGTTTAATAATATTAAGTGCATAAATTACAAATTAACTAGTTGTCAAGGAAGAAGGATGCAAAGGAGGCGGTTTTCGGCCAACTGTAGAAGTTGTTTTTATAGAAAAATAGGAAAAAGTGGGGGGGAGGGGGGCTGCGGAAAGCTTTGTTTTTTTAGTGTTGTATTTTTTTACGAGGTGCAGGGGTGATTCACTTCTTCTGGGTGATGGTCACTCCCTCCTGCAGGTAAGATGTCTGAAAAAACACTGCAATTAGGTGTGCATTTGTAATGACGATTGGAATAATCCTGAATCAACTAAATTATTAGTTGGTGGTTTCAAAGCTAAAATGCAACATCATGCAAGTGACAGATTTTATCCAAGGACTGATTTCTCGTGATAACAAATGAAATACGTTCCATATATTGGTATCATAATTGAAAGTCATTGTTCTATAATAAATTATCCCCCAAAAAATCTAAGTAGTAATATTAAGATATTTTGAAGCCTACAAATTTAATAAACGTAAGACTTAGAAAAATCTATTTTTGCCCCTAAAATGCTTCAAACATTAAATAATAGTGGTTGAAATACTTATTTTGTCAACACATGCATATCGTTTAACAATAATAAGTAGTAGGGTAAACAGGACCGAAAGTCTTTAAAATAATGCAGCGGAGAGAAATGATTGTGTACGTCTTACCCTCATTGCGATCTTATTTATTTGTGTACATTATTTTTGAAACACTTTGTAAAGGTCTACTGGTGGCATGGGTGCCCGCAGGGGGGGGAGGCAAGTGCCCCCCCCCCACCCTGGATTGATTGGATAAAAAAATTTTAATCATAAATAGACCAAAAATGTATTAAAGCAAATAGAAAATAAAGAGAAAGTAACAAAGCTGATGTCCTGTCTGTTCGTTCACCATACACATATGCTACAGTAAATTAAAACTACATTAAAACATTACTAAAAAAATGTTGCCCCCCCCCCTGCAAAGTTAATCGATTTTTGGCCCCCCCCCCCCCCCCCACTAGGAAGTTTTCTGCGGGCGCCCATGACTGGTGGGGGGAGTTTTGGAAGGCCATGAATGATTATTCCCTGAGATTAGGTGTGGATATGATTGTGAATTATCTCAGCGTATACAATGACACGTATATGTTATGTTTTACTCAAGTGAATGCGCCTGGGAAAAAGGAGGGGTGGCTTGGGGCAAATCTGTTGTAGTAAGAATTGAACAACGATTTATGGTAACATTGGTGACTATGGGGTACCAGGGCGGGGGGAGTTCGTGAGGGAACCCTTGGGTATATAAACCAAGCCATATTCTGTTACTTCAACAACGACTCACCTCCAGTCCTGACATGCAACGTTCTTCATGTGTGTAGACTTAGACCTAGCTTTGTAACTGTTGTTGCTACTGAAGTCTACATAAAAGTTAGTACATTTATGGAGTTAGAATGCAGAAAATGTAATTGACTTTGCACTAGTGAGAGGTGACTGGAAGATATGTTAGAAAGAAAAATAGTTATATCTTGTAATAACCATGGTAAGCAGATAAGTAAGGCTTTGTATAATAGTATGCAGTATAGCTGATATTTACTATTTTTTACAGAAAAAGTCATCCTTTATCCTTTGTTAGTTGAGACAATGCCTTGCATGTGTTAACCCGTGTTCACTTGGGCAGATACCAACACTTTGCGACCACAAGTAGTAAGGAGAACCAGGAATAACCATACGCGATAGTGCCATATTAGCCCCTTATGTAGAGAAAAAGTAACAGTCATCCAGGACTAACAGGTTAATGAAGTCTAGCGTTTGCTAGCGTTATAATTCATAATGTTGTTTGAATAAGAATATCATATGTATTTTACACAGACCCATAGAACTATGTTATTTTATGTTTCAATAATGATGTATATTTCATTTTTTTAAATTGAAATAAATTAGCTGTCCATGTTTTGATTTAAATTGAAGATTTCTTTTGTTTTCTTATATTAATATTGCGTTTCTTGGGAACATCGAAACAAAGTGGTGTCAGAAAAAATGTAGAGTTTTAAGGAAATAGTCCAGAGCATAAGAGATATCATGATAAGGGGAGTGACATGTCCTGAGAAATCTATTCTTTTCTCCATCACAGGCAAAGGAGCTGAAGCAGCATTTGCTTTCTTTTTCTATGACAAGGGGAGGGACGTGGCCATGTTTCCAGGGGCCTTCGCACAAAAATGGTAGTCAATTGTAAATCAAGATGTATGGTGATATGTTAATAGATACTATGTATTATAGTTGACCGATGCGTGCATTGACGCACTGATATATATTTTAATATCATTGATCCGTCCTTAAAAATAATAATAATAATTAGTGGTCTTATATAGCGCGGTACCCCATCGTAGGGCTGGGCTCACCACGCTGTACATAAAATTATTATCAAAAGAGACACAATAGAGACATTAAAATAATAAATATTTATGAAATAAACACGGCGAAATAAGTAGTTTACTTGGCCCTCGAGATGTACTATATTTTTTTATTATTAATACCAGAAGACGGAACACGAGAGATGGATTTTGATACTGTACAATTTTAGACCAGGAAAAAAGTCCCAACAGTACTAGGAAATATTATTTATAAATTCGGTGAAAGAATAGAAAACGGAGGCGTGATTCAAAGTGTTTGTTCAAGTGCCATCATGCACGGCTTAGTCATCAAGCAATATATGTACGCGCATCGTGTCTCAGGAACAAATAACCACCATAAAATAACACTTGGTAAACAATATCAACTTTAAGTAACCACAAAAATGGCTAAGTATTTTAGTACACAAAAATTGGAGATATTTTCGATTGTAGTAGTTTTATATATTATTATACAAACAATGAAGGCGGTGGTCTTTGCGTATAAACGTAACAATATCCTCTATCCTACATTCTTTTCTTTTACCCCACATCAAGTGATAATTCATAATTCACCCACAGTTATCCCACCACTATTCACACGTTTATACATAGACATTTATGAGAACAACACAACAAGTCCATACAGTCCACATGACCAAAACACGTGACAGTCAGATCACTGTGGGTCACCGACGATAACGATGTTGGTCAGACAAACGGCCACTCTTACTGTCACAGACTATACATGTTTTGCCACGCAGTGTCGTGTGACCATCATCTGACAAGGAAATATATTTTCAGGATAGTGAAATGAGATTTATTCTTAGCGAGAAGTCTTACATTGCAACTATCTCATCTGTTGCTCTCTTTCAATGTGTAGGGTGAGGTGGTCAGGAGAGCTATTATACTTTACTTCACTTCTATGCACTTTCCTATGTGTAGGGTGTGGTGGTCAGGAGAGTTATTATACTTTACTTCCTTTCTATGCACTTTTCTATGTGTAGGGTGTGGTGGTCAGGAGAGCTATTATACTTCACTTCACTTCTATGCACTTTTCTATGTGTAGGGTGTGGTGGTCAGGAGAGCTATTATACTTTAATTCCTTTCTAAGAACTTTTCTATGTGTAGGGTGGGGTGGTCACGAGAGTTATTATACTTTAATTCCTTTCTACGCACTTTTCTTTAAAACCGTTTATTGGTATATTCTCACAATTATTTTAGGGAGCCTCATGTAGGGACAAATTCGAAATATTAGAGCCGTCGCATGTTTTTTGGAGGTTGCCTCCTTTTATCGGTTTTGGTTTGCTAAACCAACCCCACTTTAAAAAAAAAGAAATAATATCACCATAGATATTTCCTTTGCGTCCTTCTTTGGAAAGTAAAAAAAAAAAAAGATACAAATTTTAAAAAATCAAAATATCTAATTATTTGATGGTTCACATTAATGGTAACATGACCCTTTTTGCTTCTCCGGAAGCTCTCCATCAATTTAATCAGGCAAAAGCAGTTTGATTGCAATAATAGCGCCGTGATGAGCCTTGGTTTTGCACTTAAACCAGCATCTGTTTGTGAATATTTGAGCTTGTTTTAAAAGGTAGTTCAAGCTCACTCCAGTCTATCATGATCTTTTTATGGCTCCTTGACTTCTCCATAGTGTTTAAGTATCGACAACTGCTGAAAACTTTAGATTTTTTTCGCATTATTGTTCAATCAAAGGATATTAAAAAGGAAGCAGGTCACATTGGGGAACACTGTCTGAAACACGTGGAGTCCTCAGACAACACTCACCATGTGAGCCCTGCACTCTCCATTCGGTTGTTATTGAAAACGTCTTGAATCGTGAAATTTCTTCGAACCCACTTTTTTTTTTCTTTTGTCTTTTACTTTCATAAATGTCTCATTAGGAGATGAAGACTTTTCTTTGTCAGTGTGGCGATTGAAATACGGTTCTGACTGAAATAATTCAAATCAGTTAGACTTCGGTTTTAATGGGCAAGCATGTAAGGCAGACTAGATTGTGATAACAAAAAAGCTACGAAATTTGAGTTTAATTTAAAGATGTAGCCAAACAGTGTGTCCCTTTGTCCAGCCGATTTTAGAGTACGAGCCTTGAGTCTTGGACCCACTCACTCAGAAGAGCATCGACTGTTTGGAGGCGGTAAAGCTACGGTCAGCATGCTTTGTCCTGAACCAGTACAGAAACACTTCAAGTGTTGGCATCATGCTGGAAAGACTCGTCTGGTCACCGTTTGAGAAAAGACGACAAATATCTAGGCTATCCATGATCTACAAGATAAAGAAATGGGCTGGTCCCTTGCTCCAGCATTAAACAGAAACTCGTCCCCTTGACAGCGACGAGGTCATGGCAGGCAGCTTCGGCGCATACAAACAAGAACTCAGTACAGGAGCTCCGCATTCCTGTCAAAGACAATAAGGGACTGGAACACGCTTCCAAAGCAACAGTTTAGGCGACTACACCTGTCATATTTGCGTCTATTGCCTCCTGTCTTCCAACCTCCAAATCATAGTTTTATCGCTTTGTAGTTCCAGCAACCAGTTAAGTATCCCATTAAAAACCATGCACAGTTACATCACGAACCCCACTAAAACATATGAGGCAGAATAATCAATAAATTGTCATGGGCTCTCAAAATTTGGAAGAAGAAGAAGTCGCTGCAAATTACGACATATTCGGTCGATTTTTTGACCCCATCGTAAACCCCTAAACTCCAAATATTAAAGGTTCCTTTTCTTTAATGGGAAGCTAATTGACACCTTTCCTGTTTTTCTATGAAACTAAAACTAGGCACATAGACTCATTGCACATGAGATCACATAATTTCAAACATTCAGCCCTATTCCCCAGTTTTACACTCAAAGAATCATTTTCTCCAGTTTTCAAGGATGGAATGAATGTTGATTATTTTTTATATGTGCGTTTTTGGTGTGCCGTTCAATTGCGTTGATGTTGCTATTTGATCTGCTCGCAATTCTGACGTATTTGGGTGTAGGAGATCCCGTTGATTGTTGTAATGGATTTTGTTAGTTAGTTAAAGTGAGATTGTGGAGGGAAAAAGATACACCACTGTTTGTAAAAAGAAACAAAAGTAATGTAAATATAAAATTTGTTTACTGATTACACCAAAACTGTTCGAAACCACTGGCCAGCTAATAAAGAATTTATACAAAAAACTTTTTTTTTTTGGGATTGTTTTTAAAATTCCAGTGAGAAATTTCTGATCAGCTCTTCACATAGAAAAATGTGCACACAAAATGCCTTTACATACTTAACATCCCAAGTGAAAAAAAAATAATTCTAGTTGGTAATTTTTAAGTGTGAATAGAAAGACAGGGAAGTAATACATTTGAAGTATAACACTCGAAAAGAGGAAGGGAGTTTCCCCAAGTTGCCATTAATATCAATAAGAAACATACTGTTATTCAGATGTGAATTTTCTTTAGAGCTAAACATGTGCAATTTGGCTTTTTGGTTTCTTCTCTTACTGGTGAGTTGCATTCGAAAAATGGTGCTTTCAAACATAATTATCACTTTAAAGTTGTTTTTATAAAAAATCTGCTATCTACAACGAGAGAGAGAGAGTGAGTGAGAAAAACATGGGGAGAGAAAAGGAGAAAGAGAGAAAGTGAAAGAGACTAAGAGAGAAAGAGTGAGTGAGAAGAGGGAGGAAGAGAGACAACGAAGGAAAGAGAGAGGGAAAGAGAAGGGAGCAGGATTTCTTTCAGGCATACCTCTGAGGGGACACTGTCCCCGGAGCAGGTCAAGTGCCCCCGCGGGGTAAAATGTGTAAGAAAAAATATATTTTAAAAAAATTAGTTTTAATTAAAAATAATTGTTTTAATATTTTAAAAAGTAATATAAATATGTGCCTTTCCTCGATTACAATTAATGGAACTAATAAAATATCTTTTTTTAATACATATATTAAATATTCATATCGTTCAAGTTAATCTTGTTACAGGCTCACAGATTTCGATTTTAATATCGTATTGTTTTCAAAATTAGCCGCTCCTGATATTATGCCAAAATAGTATTTTTTTTTCTTATTCTTATTTCTTGAAATTTGTATTTATTCATTTTTTTTGAAGCTATGCAAGTTGAACGACTTTTTTAATAACACTGTATTAAACTCCCTTTACATTGATATAAATGTTTATCAATTGAAAATAGTTATTGCTAAGTAATTAACAACATGTGCAATATGTTTTCCAATTATATTTCATTATAAAAGCATGACGGTTAAAGTAGAGATGAGTGTTAATGATAAAATGTATAATAGCATCATGTTTTGTTGTTTTTTTTAAACGTTTTTAGCTAGCATGTTAATGTTTTAGATTCCATACAATTACAATGAGTTAAAACAAATGAAAACTTTTTTTAAAAAAAGTTATTTAAAAAAAAAAAAAACATTAGGCATTTACCGGTTGCATACATATAGTGGACATTTCAGCCATTATTATTTAATCGAATGCCTTTCTAATTTTGTAACACAGTTTCGGGAATAACAGAGTAAAATGATTTATTAAAAAAATGCTTTGCATTTATTTATTAAATCCCCAACAAATTTTCTCTGTTCAATTTGAGAATAATAAAAAATTTTCCCCACCTTTTTCAACTATTTTTTTTTAAAATTCATTTTTACATGATAATTTTGTAGAAAGAATATATAATATATTTAAACAAAGTATTTTTTTTTTAATCTAGTTTTTCGATTAATCTTGTAAATTCCACTTTATGTGGTAGTCAAAAATAAATACAATGGAATTGGCAAAAAATTATTTTGAAGTAAAATATCGAAGAGCCCAATTGTATAGTAGCTTGAAAATCTAAATTAACATTTCAATCAACTGAATATTGATAATTTAAACTATATTTGATACGATTTTCTTCACACAAAAACTGACCCATTAATAAAAAAAATGATGTTTTTGTAAACAACTAATGTCTTCTTAACAATGTTGTAGGTTCCATACGATTGATAAATAAATACCAGTTTGGAAAAACTATGTAAATGTATCGCCCATTTTACTGAAATTTTTTTTTTTTCCTTTATGACTTTGGTAAATCTTGGACATATTTAGAAATGTCCAGGGCAGTCTACCTTTTTATTGTTGGTACAATGGATGGGTATTTGTACAATTGATATAGCTTCTTGTTTGTACGTATTCCTAAAACAAAATTGTCTATCATCGGGCCATATATTGAGCAGGTTCTCTGCTTTTCTGGTTAGAACCAAGTCTCACTTGCTAACGTTACTACTGGTCCTATGATAGTTGCGCCTACTGCCCCTTTGTTACCCAGGAGAGTTTTTTTTTTTGATTCGTGAATAAACTTTTGTAAGTTGAAATAAGAACGGGTTGCATGCTGTTTTCCTTTCTTTCACCGATTGAATTTCCTTTCCTTCTTAATAGTCACCCCTAGATATTTGAAAGTAGCTATTCTCTCAAAGATGTGGTTGTTCATATTGATGTTGTCATCAGTAATATTTCCTGACATTTTCATATATATATTGCCTTCGATTTATATACACCATGACCAGCTTTGACCGTGACATCTTCAAGTTCCCTGAGAGCTTTAATTATAGTATTGCTGTTTCTACCAAGTAGCGCTATATGGTCTGTTTATGCCAGGTATTTCAGTGGCTGGCTTTATAAAGTTCCTTATGGTTACTCTGCACTACCTCTCTGGAGCTCACACTTATGGTTCTAACGGGATGTTGAAAAGGATACATATATTTGCTTGCTCAGGCCATGATTAATTGGAAACTTCGTCAAGTACTCTCCCTATGCTTTGATTCTACTTTTAGAGTTTTCCAACGTCATACGTATGAGTTGGGTTAGTTTGTTAGAGACTCCAAGTTCCAGGAGAGCATCGTACGTGTATTTATTCCTGTATATGCTATCATAAGTTGATTTGTAGTCCACATATAATTGGTGTATGTTGATGTTGTATTCTTTTCATTTCTCCACGAGACATCTAATAATAAATACATGAAAGTCTGAAATCACCATTCACACATTGTCTGAAAGATACATTGAATTTGCGCCACAATGCATTTTAAAGGGATCCCTACACTTGTTTTTACTCAATTTATGCTACTTCCTTTCTTGACGTCGACCAATGTGACTTTACGGAGTTAAATCTAATCTTGTTTCAAATGATTATCTTATCGCACAACAAACCAAATGAATTTAGTTTTTGTATAGCATTGGGTGGCATCATGCCTCCAGTGACGCTTGAAAAATTATTTTCCCTGATCAATAATAGTCTTTTGGAGTATATAATGTATATATCACCTCAACTGTTCCTTTTCAAAGCTTGTTCCAGTCCCTGACTGTCATGGGCAGGAATGAGCGGCTCCTATACTGGCTTTTTGCTGGTATGAGCCTGAATTGCCTGTCATGGCCTCGTCGCTGTCTATGGTGGGGAGAGGGACAAGTTTCTGTTTAATACTGAAACTGTGGACCAGCATATTATTTATCTTGTACATAATGGAGAACCTGGATGGTCGTCGTCGTTTCTCCAATGGTGACCAGCCTAGTGTTTCCAGCATGCTGCCAACACTAGAGGTATTCCTAAAGCGGTTCAGGACAAAGTGTGTTGCCCGTCGCTGGACCGCCTCCAACCTGTCAATGCTCTTCTGAGTAAATGGGTCCCAGACTGAAGATGCATAATCTAAAACTGTGCGGACAAAGGCTTTACATGCTCTTTCTTTCACAAAGGAGTGACCAATCTTTAGATTACGCTTTAAGAACCCCAGGGTATTGTTTGCTTGTTTACTTACATTGGTAATATGCTCGTCCTAGTGGACCTCTATTTGAATAGTAACACCCATGTACTTTACGGAGGAAAACGGCTCAAGAATATGGTCATGCAGTTCATATTGGGTAGTGTAGAGTTGTACAACTTCTAGAGACTGATAGTGTCTAGAACTTAGCAGGGTGAAATTCCATGTCCCAGCTCATCTCCCAGTCAGCTAACAGATTGAGATCCTGTTGTAGCTGGTTCTGGTCAGATCTGTTGGCGATCGTCCTATACACCGCTGTGTCATCAGCGAACATTCTTGCTTGGGATGTCAGTTTCTCGGGTAGGCCATTAATGTATGCTAGGAACAAACAGGGGCTTAGCACTGATCCCTGGGGGACCCCTGACTTCACATCGACAAAGGAGGAACTTGTACCGTCAACCACAACTGCTTGGCATCGGTGACCGAGGAAGCTGGAGATCCATGTTTTAGTGGTGCCTTGGATCCCATTTCAAGATGCTTCATGACTGTGCTTACGAGTATGTGCTGCAACAGTTTGAAGACCACGCTTGTTACAAACCTCTTCTTAGTTAATAGGTTTGTTGGCTTCGTTATCTAGGGGTTTATTATAAACACTTCACAAACTATAAATTCTTGTATAACATATATTTATTCATCCAACTAAGTCTTCAACTGCCATTTCATTACACAAAAGAACAACACTCTACAACCATCTACAATACTATTACGTCACATCCCTTTCTACACAATACGTCACAAGATACTAAGAATAACAGATAAAACAACACACATAATCTCAAACCAACACGCAATCACACTATACACTCAAGTCCCTAACAACGCTGTTGAGGGATATCGGACGATAGTTGGCAGGGTCGGAATGCTCCTATTTCTTATAGATTGGAGTGACATGCGCTGTTCTTCAGTCTGCTGGAACATTTCCTGTGCACAGCGACGATTGGAAGAGGATTGTCAATGCAGGAGAGATTTCTTTGGCCAATTCTTTTAGCACTCGTGGTTTTATGTTGTCAGGACCACAGGCTTTGTAGGGGTTAAGTGTTTTGAGGAGGGCGAGCACACCTTGTTCTGATATCTGGATATCTTCCAAGAAAGTGTAGGCTCTGTTCATCATTTTGATCTTCAGAAGGAAATCAGCCTCTGAGTAATATTTAAATATATTTTCTTCTCGTTTTTTCCGTCTTGTTCGTACACAATAAAATTAGAAGGATTTTTGACGCGTGAACAGGCCACATACAGCTGTCCACGTGAACAGGCCACAGACAGCTGTCCACGTGAACAGGCCACACAGCTGTCCACGTGAACAGGCCACATACAGCTGTCCACGTGTGTCACGGTCATTTCGCGTGAGTTTGTCTGTGTGAGCTTTTACAATGTTAATTTGGGTGAGTTTCTTTTCCCCGTGTGCCACCGAGGTTTTATTTTTCTTGGTCAAGGTATGACCGGTGTGCTGTGTCGGGAGGAACCACGTGAGAATAAGAGTGTGTGAGTTGAGTTTTAAGGAGTAAACAGTGGCGAGTGCTGTGGATAGGGTGTATGATTTTTGTCTTGTGAAGGCAGTGAGTTTTTTCTACCGATGGAAGAGGACTTGTGTAACTGTTTTGTATAGTATGTGGAGTTTCTTTTGTTCTGAACACCAGAGCCTATTTCTCATAAATTTTCCATTGTTAGGCGCACATAGCCAATAAATAAGAAAACCTGAATCTCTGAATTGTTTGTTGATACTTGGAGCAAGAGTCAGCTCTGTAGGAGCTTGAAATAAAGGGGTTCTAGACCCTTGAAAAATTGTTCTGTGGCTAGTACAGAGGGGACCGACCCTTAGACAACGTACGTCACGTCACAACGTGAACAGGCCACATACAGAGTCCACGTGAACAGGCCACATACAGCTGTCCACGTGAACAGGTCACAGACAGCTGTCCACGTGAACAGGCCACATACAGCTGTCCACGTGAACAGGCCAAATAAAGCTGTCCACTTGAACAGGCCACATACAGCTGTCCACGTTAACAGGCCACATACAGCTGTCCACGTGAACAGGCCACAGACAGCTGTCCACGTGAGAAGCATGGATTATCAAAATTTAGTCCACACACTTGTAGCGATTGATCCACCCGTGCAGCAGTTCTGTTTGAAATTATATTCTTTAAAAAGCCCCCGGCTCCAAACACCAATAATTATAAAATGGTTGCACTAATTCAGAAATCTAATTATTAGGTCACACAAACTGACATGTCGATTGTATTTTATTCCATCCAACCTCATCATTTTTGTTCTATACAATAGATAAAACATCCCGTGTTATGTGTCAAGTATAACTTTGTTTCAATACAAAAGGTCATAATTTGTATCTATACAGTCGGTCTCGCATCACTTTGTTTCTATACAATAGGTCATGCATAGCTTTGTTTCTAAACAAAAGGTCACACGAAACTTTGTTTCTTGACAAAAGGTCACACGTAACTTTTGTTTCTACACAATAAACAAAGCAACACATTGTTTCTATATCCTATGGTTGCAAGTTACTTTACGAATATACAATTGGATGGCGTGGAGAAAAAAAAAATTGGAAACTGTGCATTGCCTTATATTTTATTTCTATAAATATATTTGGAAACCAATAATTACTTTTAAATTGAAACATTCTTAATTTATACTATGACTAATAGTTGCGTTTTTTTTTGTTGGTTTTTTTAAATTTAGCTTTAAAAATGGTACTTTTAATTTTACTTAAAGGCGTGGCCTCCTGCTGCAGGCAGTTTCAAATGTAGGACTCCTTCCCCATCACTGATTGGTTATGGAGGGAAATGTAGGAGTGCATCAGACTGCGTTACTTTCTCCTGTAATAGCGGATCGTGTGGCTGTCCCAGTAACACGGAATACAACTACTGCACTGCAACTTGTGTGCCTGGTAAGTGGTATTCAACGTTTTTACACACATATTCACAGTTTTATACAGGGGCACACAACCAAATTCACATAAAGGCTTTTCCGTATGTAATTTACGCAGAGAAATGCTATATGGTACTTGAAGGAAATCTTTATTTGTAGATCAAATTAAACTTCGCTTTAAACAAAGCGTTTCCTATAAATCTTTAACCAATGTAATATTGAGCAATCAAAATTGTCCGTTTTAATCCATCATAAAATTCAATATTGAGTCATGGATTTTAGGATAAAAATAAAAAAAACAAAAAAAAAACAAAAAACAACAACATGTATACAATGTAATGCATTTTAAAAGAATTCTAATCTGGGCTCCCCACTCCCACCCCCACCCCCAAGTCTCACTATGTCAGTATATTTCCTACAATTTCCCCTTGAATAAACAGCAGACGCTGCTTTTTGGGGATTGGGGTTAGGGATGGGGCTGAACACTTGAAATAATGCGTTGTCATCGGTAACTCGTCTACGCGCCAAGTTTAAGCTCGATGGGTTGGCCGGAAGTGGGTCAGTTAGCTAACCACGAACAACGGCGAAGTAAATATAAACGATTGAAGATTGAGAACACTTACAACATAAATACGATTTTAGCCCTTTAAATAAGAATCTTCTTAGCATTGTGAATGGAACCATATGGGTAAATTGAAAATAGCTCCTCGTTATTATAAAGGGATTGAAAGAACAATTTGACATCTTTGAAAGAATAAAATATAGTGTGTTGGATAAGGTATGAACAGTTCTAAGAATGCAGTGTTATCTTCAGTCAGATTAAGTTCCTAAAAGTTTATAAATCTACTTACACAATGCACACGATCAAAAAAAGTTTCAATACAATTTCAAAGACACGATAAGATTTCTTTAAAGCAGGCCTGCACAACATAAGGCCCACGGGCTGCATTCGGTCCGTTAGCACTCACTTCGCGGCCCGTAAATTAACACAATATTCTTAATTTGTATAATTTTCTTTTTCCTCCGTCCTAATATCTTTTTCCCGTACAAGTTTTTCATAAAGTATTACAGCCCATTGACGTTTGTCATAAATATTACGGTCCGCAAAATGTTTTCATTAAGTATTACGGCACACCTCACATTGTGAGCTGTGCGGGGTAGCTTTATTGCTTAGTCTCATTATTATTTACTTATCCACAAAATCTTGATTTAAATAATGCTTACAAATAAATACCAACAATGATCGAGTTGTAAATAGTTCAAAACTCAAGTTGAAAATTCTTTTTTACCATAAAAATCAATATTTACAAACAAAAAAAAACAAAAAAAAAAGAAATAGCCTTCAATCGTGTAGCATTGCTGGCCCATTTAATTAAAGGAATTTAGAAATGTATTGTTTCGCCGTAAAAGATGGATGGCCTTATGAGTAGAATATTGTAGAATAAATCTTATCAAAACACATATTCTTTCAGCACATCTTGTTACACCCTAATGAAATATCTGACATTGTCGTATGTTATAATAGATAAAAATCTCACATATTCAACACTTCAAACAAAAATATTCCAAAGATGAGCCATGTGAACGTTGAACATAAAGGCAAAAGTTACTGTAAATAGCATCATCTAACTCTTTGTAGGTATAACTATGAGTTTGATAAGTTGACATATTAGATTTAGTTTTGTTTAGATAGGATTTTAATGTGTATGTGTAATAATTATCATTATTCCTTTATTATTATTTTTATAACTGTGGTCTTATATTGTGCGGTACCCCAGCCTAGGGTATATAAGTCAGGGGCTTAACAAGTTTTTTTCTAATAAAAGTATTTATTTAAATTTAAAAAAAAAACAATTCATTTGCTTTGTTCAATGACTATAGGATCATGTTATTTGATTTTGTTTCCAAATTTTTTAACGGTTCATTGCCAGTTTTATATAGTCCTGTTGAACAGCATTTTCGGTAATATGGGAACAATTAAGCCAAACTAAATTTTAGTTACAATTATTCTTGACTTATAACAAGTTAGATTTTTTTTTCATTAAACCCATCTCACGATCTGACAAATGTAGCGCTTGGCTTTATTTAGCTGACCTATTTTGTCATTGTTGTAAGGTTTTATTTTCTTTACTTTATTAAAATAAAAGTTTTAGCTTGTAAGAGAGTGTCAATAATTGTATCGGGGTCCGACACATTAGGTGTAATGTAAATGGAATTGTGTTCAAACGGATCTCTGTCTCTTTGTCTCTCTCTCTCTCTATGTCCATCTTTCTCTCTGTTGATCTCACACTCCCCATCTCTATCTGGCACTCTCCCCTCTCTCTTAGCCTTATTTCTATACTTTTGACGTGAATAATTATTGTTATAGAATGATCTTTGTATACCACGTATCATTGACAAGTAAATGTCCTTTTTCTCGCCGTGCTACCACGCAGTATATTTCCCTAGAGATGAATTAATCCAAATGTATTAGAATCATATATTTAACTTTTGAATGTTTATTATAGGATTTGATGCCACCATATACTCAGGATCGGGCTATCTGGTCAGCCCAAACTACCCCAACGATTACAGCGCCAACGTTTTCTACACTTGGACATTTTGTGGACCACAAACAGGCAACATCATTACGTTCGGGTAATTTTATTTTAAACATTTTCAAATGTTTGTAGATATGATACTTTAAAAAAAATTATTGTATTTTAACAAAAATGTTGTCAATGTATACAAATAAACAAAGAATCAATTTAGATATTATTATACATTACTTACATTTGTAGATATACCATATTTGTAGATACGACAGTTTTATTTTAATTTTAAATTGATTTTAATAATATTTTTTTTTTGTAAAAATTTACAAATAAACTAAGAATCCATTTAGATTTTATTGTCTTTGTCGTATAATCGTAAACAAACTTGAAGAGAAACAATCATGAAACAAATTAAAATATATTATTATTTCATTGTCCACATATTAAATGTATATATAACACATATTAATCATAATGAAAATACTTGTGCACACCGACATATTTTGATTTTTATTATTTATTCATGGGTTAAATACTAATCGTTGAAAGAAATCAAATTATATTAAAACCAATTAAACAACGTGTATTTTGCAAGCGTTGCACTTTATGTACTAAGCTTTGAATAAAACAAAAAATAGTTATTTTGTGCAGCATATTCGCACGACATGCTTCAGAAAGGTCTTTAAAAATAAATGGCGAGACACGATCCCAGAAACCACGGCACTCTCACAGGCAGGTCGTCCAGGAATATTTATCATTTAAGTCAGTCCCAGATTTGCTGGATGGGACCTGCTGTGAGCAGCTCAGACAACATCTAGCCCAAAAGAATGTTCTTATGGCAAGCTGGAACATGGAAGGCAATTTAGCTGGTGGCAAGTAGAAACGCTTTCAAGACAAGCTAAAACCTTATCAAAAGATTTTGATTTAAACCAAAGACGTGGTAAAATTCGGAATACGAGCGAGCATCATGGTATTCCCCCATACACAAGTTATCCATACAGCATGACGAAAACAGAACAACTATTGCCGAAAAATAAATACGACTCCAGAAAAGCACGCAGTTATTGTCTAGCATCACAGTGTACTGTCTGGCCTGAAGGGATATAGTCTGGACTGGATGGGTATTTTCTTGTCTGGATGAGTATAAGTTGAATGATTTAGTTTGGACTGGATTAGTATTTTTTTGGTCATGATTGAGACAGGTTAAATGGATATAGTTTGAACGTGATTAGTAATTCCTTATCTTGATGGGCATATGCTAAACGGATATAGCCTGGACTTGATGGGAGATTTTCTTGTCTGGATGCTTATGGTATGGCCTGGTGTGTAATTTTCTTTTCTAAATGTATATAATCCACATTTTCGGGGTATGGCCTGTGTTGATTGGTACAGTCTGGCCTTTATGGTTATAGACTGGACTGGAGTGTACAGCCTGGCCTGGAAAGGTATAGTATAGAGGATTTTTGTCTGGCTACAGAAGTATGGCCAGGCCTGAAATGTTATAGCCATCTCTAGAAAAGGTATAGCCTGTCATTGAAGGGTATTTTCTGATATAGATGTGTAAATTCAAGCCTTAAAGAAGTGTCTCTATTGAAGGTATTATCCAGTCTAAAAGAGTACTGTCTGTCCTAGAAGGGTATAGTCTGGCCTATAAGAGTATAATCTGGTCTAGAAGGGTAAATTCTGTCCATAAGTGAATATTTTGTCCTAGAAGGGTATAGTCTGGCCTAGAAGGGTTTAGTCTGGCCTAGAATGAATATTCTGGCCTAGAAGGGTATAGTCTGCTCTAGAAATGTATAATCTGGCCTATATGGGTATAGTCTGTTCTAGAAATGTATGGTCTGGCCTAGAAGGGTACAGTCTGTTCTAGAAATGTATGGTCTGGCCTAGAAGGGTACAGTCTGTTCTAGAAATGTATGGTCTGGCCTAGAAGGGTATAGTCTGTTCTAGAAATGTATGGTCTGGCCTAGAAAGGTATAGTCTGTTCTAGAAAGGTATATTCTGGCCATTGGGTTTTAATATTTAAAACATCTATCTCACCTATCCTACCTGATCAAGCTTAACCTCTATAAAAATGTCTTTAGTAATAATCAATTCATTTAATGATCACAGTACACTACTGATATCAGAGGGGGGAGGGAGGCTATAGTCTAACCGTGAATTTTTACACTCCTGAGATAAATTCTGGTTAGACCAGGTTAACCTCTGGATGGGGTCTGGCATGTCTATATCTTGGTTGACTCTGTTTATTGGGAACACTTGACTACTACACCTGTTAACTCTGCACCTGGAGATGTCCCTTCCATCCTTTGCACCTAGTGCACAAGACCATTTCTTATCAACGTCTATCTCATCAGCCTTCTGAGCATTCACTGATAGAATTAGAACCAGTTGAAGTCCGATGATTGAAATGGTTTTGATCGATTTCAACGACAAAACTAAAGATGGCCATGTCTAAAAAAAATAGAAGGTCTATTTCTCTCGAAATGTTCACGTCTTTTCAAATATTTTTTTCTATTAATATTTAGATGATTGCGATTTCTCTAAGACTGATACATAGCTTTAATCGCGAAATGTTGACTATATTTGCCAACTGAAGTTAACATTGATTTTGTTTGAAAATTTAAAATGTATGTAAAAAATCATTAAAAAATGTTCAACATAATGTTCTTATCATTGTCATTTGTACCGTTGTGATATCAATGTACAAAAATGTCAAATATGATGTGTGGCTTCTAACAGGTGATCTGGGATAATAGGTTTACACAATTTGCATCCATAATTTATTTAAAAGCAAATTTAAAAAAAAAGAAAGAATAATATATAGCTACTTATTATGAAACAAAATACAGAAATGAATGAATGTACACATATCGTTTCGCCTATCGGCGCTTAAATGGCCAGAAAAGTAACAATTACAAGTTTAAATAAAATTTAAAAAAATATTTTTTGACCCATTAAAAATAGCGGGGCACGTGACGTGTATTTACAGGTATTTACGTTTTTTATGGTTGCATACATTTATGTTTTTTCAGACTTTTTGAAACATATTTTGAAAGTGAATCCAGCTGTGCATATGATTACATTGCTGTTTACAATGGCGCCAGCAGCTACTCTTCGCTACTTCACAAAGATTGTAGTCAAAACGATGAATCGTATAGAGCATTCAAATCTACAGGGAACTGCATGCACATTGTCTTCAAGACTGATGGCTCTCATCATTACAGAGGTTTCATTGGAAGTTATTACATTCAAGGTGAAGTAACCAAAGTAGCATTACCTACATTCTTCATACATTACCTACATTGTTCATAATGGTTTTCAGCATGTTAGGCTTTTAATATTTTTCCATCATGTTAAAACAAAAGGTTTAAAACTTTACAATTGTTTTCTCCCGTTTTTCCAGTAGCATGCGAATTTTAAATATGAAAACAATAAGAAAATGTGTTTTAAGAGCTGCTCAAGGAGGTTGGTGCAGCATTGAATAGTTAATGGACCTCGGCACATAATCTTATACCATGCATGAAAACAATAAGAAAATGTGTTTTAAGAGCTGCTCAAGGAGGTTGGTGCAGCATTGAATAGTTAATGGACCTCGGCACATAATCTTATACCATGCATGAAAACAATAAGAAAATGTGTTTTAAGAGCTGCTCAAGGAGGTTGGTGCAGCATTGAATAGTTAATGGACCTCGGCACATAATCTTATACCATGCATGAAACAAAGAGTTAGCGTTTGCCTTTTTTTCTCTAGATTATAATCGAATCCTGGATGCACCAAATGGAACAATTGTTAGTCCAAACTATCCTGGTAAATACGATGATAATGTCTATTGCTATTGGCGTATTCAAGGACAACAGAACAGCTACATCACATTCAGGTATATAATTAATTGAAAACTTAACCCTGCACGAAACAGTGATGTGTATGCCCAAGGTAACTGATCATCTCTTTCTGTGATGTGATTTACTAGAATCTTATCTAGAATTTTAATGAAAATATGCACTCCATATCAAAATATAAAAGACTACTTTAACGTAAAAAGCTTATATATGCACTCTTCGTTACACTTGCAATACATTAGATGTTTCAAATATTTGTGGTTGTGGAATTGTTCCATTAAAATAACTAAGGTCCTAACACTGGTGAAATGGTAATTGCTTATCTCTAATTCTTCCGTTACTTATACTTAATATATAATATATTCAGTGCTGCAGTTGTGGCATGATGGTAATTCAGTGCTATCTATTTATTAAGATACTTTACTGCTATGGAAGCACTAAAAGGATCTAATGGTTTTCATCACTATATAATTTGTTCACATATTGCTATTCAGAATATGAAGTAATTTTCCAAGTTGAAATAATGTAATTGTTTTGATGTTATAGCCTACCTTTCAAAAACCTTAAAATAAACAAAAATGAAAGAAATCGATCCCGATGCTATAAGATTTATAGTTAAACTAGCGGATATACCCGGCGTAGCCCCCGGAATTGCATTAGGACCCCGATCCTGTTGGGACCCCAAATCCCAAAAAGGCCACGATCCCATTTTGACGTCGATCCTGGGTCAATCCTGTTTCCAGATGTGATCCCAATCCCGGTGAGATCCCATTTTCTTGTGGCTCCGGATCCAGGTGGAATCCAGATCCCGGTGGGATCACGATCCCATCGGTATCTCGATTCCAATGTGATCCCGATCTTAGTGGATCCCAATGATCTACCGATCCCGTTAGGATAACGTTCTCTATGGGATCCCGTTTCACCTAGGGACCAACTTTTCGAATTGTATCCCTCTTCCCAATTGGATCCCGATCCAAGTTTAAACACGTTACCCGATGAGATCGCGTTACCGATGGGTTCCAGTATACTAATGGATCTCGCTCCCCATTAGGATCTTATTCCCCTATGGGCTCATGCTCAGTGCGATTTTGTTCGAATAAGCTTTTAGATCACGTTATATAACCCTTTAGAACAATATAGAACCTTCTGGAAGATTCTAGATTTAATTTAATATTCTCAATGAAACCTGTAAAAAAATTACTGAAATCATATTCTCAAACATAACATTAAATGGGCCCCTACCGGGGCCCCTATTTTAATTTAAATGTATTATAACTATATTGTACATTTAAATTTAAATAGGGCCCCCTGTTGGGGCCCATTTAATGTTATGTTTGTGATTGAAGGAAGTTGGGGGGTTATAAAAATCATTCAGATAAATTATAACGTTAAAATTTGTCCCATTAAAATCGATTCAAAAATGCCGTAGATAAGCTTTTTAAAATTATCGAACTTTCTGGAAAATTCTGGATTGGATATTGTTAGTTTTAAATCTACCGATATTTCAATACGGACTAAGAAGCATAATGAACAAAGCTAGGCTTAGCCATATGTTGTGATTTGACTTTTACTATATATGTGTGGAGTATCTCTCGTATGAGATCTCCTCTGGGCTCTCTGTCTAGGGATACGTTATTTGAGCCAAATTACCACACAGACGTAACACCTATCTAAATACATATAGTATAGACTGAAACGAAGTCGTAGTTAAAGGTGAAATTAACTACATATATTTATTACAAAATAATATTTACAACTTCCTCTGTAAAACACTCGTGGTGCTTACTATACATACATCAAACGGATTTCATCCAAATAGAAAGGTATATCAACACAAAGCAAGTGTCCCTAACATACGGACGGTATCATCATTACTACTGCTATATTGCTCAAGTTATATGCTCGATCTTGGTAAACTTAGCCTTTATGGTTCTGTGGTGGTCTCGGTGGATCACACAGTGTAGGAGTCCCTTCTGTTCCAGAAGCGTGTCCCTGATCGGGCCTTCGTAGCTGTTCCGGGCGTAGCGAAGTCAGAGTTCCCGGTCGTAGATTCCGTGGAATGTCTGAGAGGGGAAAATGACTCTCCCGCGATGAATCGTGGTAGCGAGAGTCACTGGAACTCGAAGTCCTTTTGGTAGCTGACAGGTAGTTTGGTGTAAGATGTAGATCAATCCCCTAGCGTCAACTCAAGGTAAGTCGGTCCAGTAATGGAAACCAGGTAGTACTCTAGGTAGCAGTCGCAGTTAAATATCTCGCTAGTGAAGTACTAAGTCCAGTTACTTCAAGCGTTCACTACTGAGAGATCAGATCTTAAAAGACGTGTACTTGCTAAGTCCTAGGTTGCAGTTATGAATCACGCTAGATAAGTTTCTAAGTCCAGATCCTTCAGGCGTTCACGGTCAAGTGAGCATGATCATAAAAGACAGACTGTTGCTTGTTCAGACTATTTATTCGAGTTGGGTGGCGATTAGGTGATAATTCAATTGGGTGATTCAAATGTTCTATGTTTTTCCATCCAATGACAATCACTTTCGATGTAGCGGGTTTGACCTCCTACCCTCAAGGTTTTTTATTAGGTGATAATTCAATTGGGTGATTCAAATGTTCTATGTTTTTCCATCCAATGACAATCACTTTCGATGTAGCGGGTTTGACCTCCTACCCTCAAGGTTTTTCGGGGTGAAGTGAAAATCCAAATTCACGCTTATGCGTGAGCAAACTGGTACAGAAATGAAATAACAACTAAGGGGCGCTACTCCGCTTAGTTGTCTCCAGGGCAGAAATGAGGGGGGTGACGGTATTAAATTCTCAAGGTTCAGTGTCCAGGAGGAGTGAACACAAATTTCACGCTTTTTGGGATGAGCGGCCTTGAGTAGAAAAGTCATAACACAAAAGGGAAACCACTCGGGTTAGTCTACTGCGGGGCAAAACATAGGGAGGGAATGGGGTTATAATACAGGGTATTCAAAGGCGTAGTTGAGGGGAAAGAAATTTTATAAAGCATAGCTCCAGATCATCACATTCACTTGGATCCTATACTGTTGTCTAACCCTATTGATATTTATATAGCTTATGAAAGGAAAAAATGAAATGGGGCCCCCGGCCCCAGAATAATGGATATTATGATTTTAGTACTCATTAGTATTTGAATATGTATAATAAAGTATATGTGTGCAAAGTTTGGACAATATCCATGTACTCATGTAGGAGTAGTTCTTTCTAATTATTTTATTAAAGCTCATATAGGAAAAAACGACATTTTGGGCCTCCGGCCCCAAATGGAATGTTATAAAAAGTTCATAACCCCGAAAGAGTTCCTTCCGGATAATGCTGGATATATGTGCCAAGTTTGATCAAGATCCATCAATCCATGTAAAAGACTTTGTGGAACAAACACCGCCCGCCCTCCCGCCACACACATTCACTTATAAATATACAGATGATTATTTCAAGAGCAAACCTTATCACAATATGAAATCCGTCTTGCGCATGACATTTAAAAACTTTCCCTTAATACTACGAAATGACGAAACAAATATATTTCTATAGTTATGGGGCTGTTTAAAAGGGTAATCAGATGAATTGTGTATAGTGACATTGTTCATGTTATTTTCAGTCTATATGAAACCGATTTTGAGGAGACGACTTCTTGTAGCTATGATTATGTTGCATTTTATGACGGTGGGTCTGACAGCTCACCAATCATCCACAAAACATGTAACAAGGACGACTCGACGCCAAGAATATTTGTATCTACAAGGAATACGATGTATATAGTCTTTAAAACAGATGGTTCTGGTAAATACAGAGGATTCCTTGGCTACTACCACATTCGAGGTATGAATGAAAAAGTAACAGTGTGCTTTGTTGCTTGTAAAATATTAAGATTAATTTAGCAAGAATTCAGCGTCTCGACAAAATTTTTTTTTTTCATTTATTTTGTTTACCTCATAACAAACTTAAGTAATAACAGAGTTCACGAAATATATAATAAAATAAAAAAAAATCAATGCTAGTTTTGTATTTCTTCTAAAGTAGGGGTCTCAAACTCAAATTAGCGAGGGGCCGCAGGAGGTAGAGTTTGAGTGAAACTGGCCCGCTTTAAGTAATCCACACAAAAATTGATTACAAATTCAAATACAGGTGTTACAATCTGCACAAACGTTATTCATAACTAATCAACCGTTAAGGGTTCGCAAGAACTAGGCTTCACTTATTTTCTTCTTCTACTTGTTGTCAGAGACATGGCAGCGCTTCTTCTTACACAGCTGATCATCCTTGCCTTGAGTGAGGAAGCAACTGAGACCCTCAGTATAGCTTAAAGATGCTCATCAGTAAGTTTCGCCCTGAACTTTGACTTGTTAAAGTTCATAGTAGAAAAGAGCTTTTCACACAGATAGGTACTCAAAAAAAAGCACATGATCAGCTGAAACAACCTGGAAATCTCAGGGANTTTTCACACAGATAGGTACTCAAAAAAAAGCACATGATCAGCTGAAACAACCTGGAAATCTCAGGGAAGGTGGAGGTCAACTCTCTCATAAATTTTTAAAGCTTTTCTGTTTTAAAAGTGCACTGAAGCTCAATAAGCTCCATTTGAAGCACAAACGGGGGGGGGGGGTGTCATCATCTTCCACATTGAAGGAGAAAGTGTCAGCAAAAATGTGAAAAGTGGCTCAGTGTGTTTTGAAGTCTACAAATATGTGATCAAATTCTTACTGTAGCTTTTCAATGACATCAGTATACTTACTACTGAATGGTGTGCCCGAGTCCTTGAGTACTTTGCATGTTGGGAAATGCCAGAGGTTTCTCTCAGAAAGCTGGGCTTTTCATAGCACAAGTTTTGTGCATATATTCCTGATATTGTCATGGACTACACTGACAAGCTGCCCCTGGCCTCGTAATTCTTTTGAATCCATTCAGTTCCAGTGTATTTTCAACAAGAAAAGCCAAGTCCATAAGCTATTTGGGATCATTTAGTTCCGAAACAGCAATCTCATTCTTCTCGATGAAGGATTTGATTTCTGCTTTCAATTCAAAATATCTTTTCAAGAAGATTCTCCAACTAAGCCAACGTACCTCGATGAAGTAAATAACATCCTCATATGCTGACTCAATTTCCTCTAAAATGGCGTGGAACTGACGGTGCTTCAAGCTCCTGGATCTGATATGGTGTATGCATTTCACAACGTCAGACTTCACAGTGTCAAACTTCAGGCATTTACTGCAAACGGCCTGCTGATGGATAATGCAATGTAGTGCAATGGCCACTTCCACACCTTCCTTTTTCAGCTTTCTTTGAACATGTGCCACAAGTCCATTTATTATCCCTGTCATTGATGGGGCTCCGTCTGTTGTTATTCCTGCAAAATTTGTCCACTGTAAACTGGCATCCACAATGGCATTACACAGCTGGCGGAATATCTCCCGAGCTGTGGTCTGGCCATGCATTGGAATCACTTTGAGCAACTCCTCCATCACTTCGAAATTAGTATCAACACCACGGACATATATTGCCAGCTGTGCAGTGTCAGTAACATCTAAGCTCTCATCTAGAGCGACTGAAAATGCTTGGTAATGCATGAGAATGTGGACAACCCGCGGGCCGCATTAATACTAAACTTTTAAGTCAGTGTGCGGGCCGCAAAAAATCGTTTTGCGTGCCGCAAATGGCCCGCGGGCAGCGAGTTTGAGACCCTTGTTCTAAAGCATGTGTAAGAGCTGAGTGCATGCTTAGACTTATAAAAAATGTTATTTCTGTTTGTTTGCAAGATTGCCTCCCCCCTAAAACCGTGCATGTTCTTTAAGTATTTAATTTTGAGCACGTTGAAGAATAAGCCTGCCTGTCGCTAATTCCATTGCACGGGTAGTCAAGATATTATTACATAAGGCAGACTCCTGAAAGGTGCACCCATCACGTATTCTCTCTAAGGCTCCCTCCTGTGTGACATATCCTGCAGGCGCTTCATCATACTTGATGGCAACTTCTTTTTCAACACCCTGCACGGCAGTTTCACTATCTTAGGAGAAATAACCACACACATCTACTGTTAAAATCTGAGATAGACTCTGATATATATATTTAATAAATCCATTTTTTTTTTTCAATATCGTTGGATCTGGAACATTTTTTTTTTTTTTTGAAGTTCATTTCTCTTCCAACAGCGTACAACTCGACCATTACTCAAATGATCGGAACCATTGCTAATCCGGGTTTTCCAGTGAAATACCCTGCACCTTCCTATTATTCGTGGACGCTTGATGGGGGGGACGAAGTGATCGCTGTAAGGTAAATCAGTATGAGTATTTTCTTTTTAAAAATTATTATTTGTTTTTAAATGTATACGTTTCTTTTTTATATATAAATTACGAAATATCTTAAATTAATTTAGATAAAATCTCAACAATGAAATCACTGGTTCTATTCACAATATCAGACATGACGTGCGCAGAATTAGATTGTTTTGCAAGCTTGTCAAAAGTTTATTTAATTTGCTTTTTTGTTTAATGTTGAATAGAAGAGTAAAGTAAATAGTACCGCCCCAGGTTTAACTTACTCTAGTTTCGCACATACTTGTGCTTAAGTTTTTATTTTAATTTTTGTAATTGATTTCTCGTTTTACAACAAAAAATGTTAAATATATTTTATATATGTATATATATATATGTGTATATCAGCTTTCAATCCAAAATGATCAGGAAGATGGAAAAAAACTAATGTAAGCGTTTGGCTTACTACCGTCAAAAGTTCACTTTGGCTCATGATTTTGGGTTTGTTTGATTGTGTTATCGTCTGGTCCATTAATTTAGCTCATCTCTCGATAAGCCAGTTTGGAAAAAATGATAACCAATTTTATCTATTTCAGATTTTTTATTCAAATGCAAGGATTTCCAGACTGTGAAGATGCTGTACTTCGTGTGTACGACGGTGGAGACACGAACGCCAAATTGATTTCACAATATTGCCAGTCCAATTTTTCAGCTAATCTAACATCAACAACTAATTTGATGCACATTGTTTTTAAAACAAACAGCAGTTCTTTGGTTTACTCAGGATTTAATGCATCATTTGTCGTGAAAGGTGAGTTCGACTTAAACATATTTTAACACATATATTACTTTTTTTTAAACATATGCATTTATATATAATATAAATTATTAATATTTCCATATAGAAAAATATTCAATAATGCATGAAAATGTATAAATAAATCAATGACATATTCAAATTAATTGTTTCATTTACAATTTTGTTTAAATTAACAATATTTTATTTTCATGCGTCGTATTACAGAGACAGTTATTGTTGTACTTTTGTTTGTAATGTAAAATAGGTCAATAGTGTAAAAATGTCATAAAGAATCACCCAGGTAGTATCTAAAAGATGTATTACCATAATGTTTTTTGAATATAAGGTCGAATAAAAGATAGCACCTGCTCTTCTGCCTCTGACTGCAACCCACTTTTAACATGCGTGGATGGGATCTGTGGTTGTTTATCTAACAGATTTTATAATGCTTCATTGGGCACGTGTGATAAACGTAAGTTTCTTTTGTTTACTAAAGAATATAAAAAATGCTTTACATTTAGTCGATGATTTGTTTTGAACAACAGTTACACATTCATTTTGTATTTGCCGGCTTCCAAGACAGTAGTCGCATTAACACACAGGACAATCAATTTTTTTTAAAGTTTTTAAGAAGCAACAAAAATATAACAAATCGATTGTGCAATTCTGTCCATTAGATGAAAGGATTGCAAGTCCTGTAGGTCTATGGCGCTAAAATATTTGACGCACTTAAACAAAAATTTAAATGAATCAGTAAAATGACAGAAATGAATCAAAAGTTGGTTAACTATAAAAAAGATCAAATAGTGCTGAAAAAATATGTCTGTTAATAATCGGATAAAATTCAAAGTTTAAACTAACAGAAATAAATGCTTAAAATTGCTCTGTTTAAACTTATATTTATATAATTCATATAAGAAAAAATGAAGTTAGGGCCCAAGGCCAAAAACGAAATAGTTTAAAATGGTTGTACCATTTAAAAAACGTTTCGGGCGGGCGCACATCAATTCACCAAAGTCTTATCGCAAGAGAATAAATGGTATAGTGAAGCATACGGAGATTATATTAACATAGCTCATGTAACAAACAAACAAACAAACAAATATAAGGCCCTCAGCTGCAAACGGAATATTGTAAAATCGTTGCAATAATCACTACCATTCGCGAGTTTGTGGACAACATTCAACAAAGTTCTGTTGCAATCGCATCATAGACATATGACCGTATATGGTATATACAGAAATGTATGAATCTATATATAAAATGGAAGCGAATATAACATATCTTCTGAGATTTGTTGGTATTACATTATTTCATCCAGACGAGTGCTTTGAACATTAAATATATTTTTTTTTTAAATGTTAAAATCTTTTTTTTTTTAAACACAATATGTAATGGTGTGCTACAAAAAGTATCTAAAGAGTATTCACAACGCATTTTATTAGTAAACTTTTAAATCTATTGAAAGTACATGTGATACAAACAATTATATCTTTAACCAGAAATAGTTTTGATCATTGTGTCGTATTTTAATGAAATAGCAAAACGAGGTATGTGGAAGATTGAATCATAGAACAGGACAAAAAAGATATATATAGCCTTCTTCAGCTAACAGTAGAAATGAAAATATCAACACTGATAAATAATTTGAGTAACAACCACATGAGGATAATCGATTTAATATTCAATAAACTGATATTGTTATAAAATTATTTTTTTTTAAATAAGTGCAACTATTTTGCAAAGTTTTTATTGAATTTAATTATTTTTATTTGCTATTTTTTAAGAACCTTTTAACCAAATAATTATAATTCTGTAACTGTTCACAGGGAAATCACACGGTAGCAGCTGCATGACTGATGAATGTGACAGTAACCTGACATGTTTAAATGGAATGTGTCAGTGCACAAGTACTCATTACCATGACGATACTGTCAAATCTTGCAGTCCTAGTAAGTTTTCTAGTATTGCTGTCAAGACACAAAGAAGTGCAACTATTTTGCAATGTTTTTATTGAGTTTAATTATTTTTATTTGCTATATTTTAAAAAACTTTTAACCAAATAATTATAATTCTGTAACGGTTCACAGGGACATCTCACGGTAGCAGCTGCACGACTGATGAATGTGACACTTATCTGACATGTTTAAATGGAATGTGTCAGTGCACAAGTACTCATTACCATGACAATACTGTCAAATCTTGCAGTCATAGTAAGTTTTCTAGTATTGCTGTCAAGACACAAATAAGTGCAACTATTTTGCAATGTTTTTATTGAATTGAATTATTTTTATTTGCTGTATTTTAAGACCCTTTTAACCAAATAATTATAATTCTGTAACGGTTCACAGGGACATCTCACGGTAGCAGCTGCACGACTGATGAATGTGACACTTATCTGACATGTTTAAATGGAATGTGTCACTGCACAAGTACTCATTACCATGACGATACTGTCAAATCTTGCAGTCCTAGTAAGTTTTCTAGTATTGCTGTCAAGACACAAATAAGTGCAACTATTTTGCAATGTTTTTATGGAAATTTAATTATTTTTATTTGCTATATTTTAAGAAAATTGTAACCAAATAATTATAATTCTGTAACGGTTCACAGGGAAATCACACGGTAGCAGCTGCACGACTGACGAATGTGACACTTACCTGACATGTTTAAATGGAATATGTCAGTGCACAAGTACTCATTACCATGACGATACTGTCAAATCTTGCAGTCCTAGTAAGTTTTCTAGTATTGCTGTCAAGACACAAATAAGTGCAACTATTATGCAATGTTTTTATTGAATTTAATTATTTTTATTTGCTATATTTTAAGACCCTTTTATCCAAATAATTATAATTCTGTAACGGTTCACAGGGAAATCACACGGTAGCAGCTGCACGACTGACGAATGTGACACTTACCTGACATGTTTAAATGGAATATGTCAGTGCACAAGTACTCATTACCATGACGATACTGTCAAATCTTGCAGTCCTAGTAAGTTTTCTAGTATTGCTGTCAAGAAACAAATCATGTCCTTTAATCGATCTTATGATAGGTATGTCTAAAGCAGTTGATAAAAAAAGACATTTTCATTTCTTTAAATATAATCTTAACCTAATAGATTAAACTATCTCGTTAAGGTTAGAGTCAGGTAAGAAAAAAAATCAACATATCCTTGAATGGATGAAGTCAAAGTATAACTTTGGTTTAATACAGCTCAAAACTCTCTTTCCATTACTTTCTTGGTGCTGAAAGACATAAAAAATCCTTATTTTATTTTTGATTAAAAAAAGCTCACGATGAAGCAAAGGATCTTTATGCAAACAAAACTCAAATAATTTTATTTAATACCGACTTTATCTATATGAGATTGGTAGTACAGATTTTACATTTAATGGAGATAGAAGAAACACCATCTATAATTATTTTCTAGGAAAGTCCTACGGCAGCTTTTGTACAAGCAGCAAATCATGTGAAACTTACTTGACATGCGTCAGCGGCATCTGTAATTGTTCCAGTGCTTCTTATTACCATGACTCTACAACAAAGACTTGCAACGCAAGTGAGCTTTAATACAATACACTTTAAATATAACTAAAAAAAAGAATTCATTTTTAGATAACTTTAAAAACTATATTTCAATATTACTCAGCATATACCTATTTAGCTTTGTATAAATGACAGTGTGGACATTTAATACTGTAATTTCCTAAAGATTGTTAATTAATTGTAAACCATTTCAGAACTCTCCTACAACAGCATCTGCAATATTAATAGCAGTGAGACCCAATGTCAGAGTAACCTTGCATGCGTCAACAGCCGCTGTACCTGCAGCAGCTCACAATATTATGACTCTGGATCAAATTTATGTCGCAGCAGTAAGATGACCAGCTTTTAATGAAGATGTTTACTGGAATTTTATTTAATGTATACACATAATAAAATTAAAAAAGCTTATGCTAAAGAGGACAATTAATTAAATTAATTCGTTCATTGTGAATAGCATGAAATTTGTTTGGACTAGATAGAAAATATGACCTTCTAAAAAAATGAATTCAATGTTGTGTAAGATTAAAATCACCAAATATAAAGCTAAAGCATTTGTTATTAATTTAATAATTAGGAAAATGAACACAGTTTTTTTCCCGTATGGTATGTACACGAAAAAATTAGAAGGTTTTTAGACTCGTGAGCAGACCCCATACAGCTGTCCATGTATGAAGCATGTATTTTCAAAATTTCTTCCACACACTTTTGTCATTAGTTCACCCATGCAATAGCTGTGTTTGAAACTACAATTATATAGATAATGTAGTAAATATAAACGAATTTAGAGCCCCCCCCCCTGGCCCCAAACGGAATATTACAATATTTTACAAAATGAATTGATACTTTAGAAATCTGCATATTACGTCACATCGAAACATCTGAATTGTTGCTCTTTGTTTGAGTAAAAAGCATCCTAAATTGCTCTGTTTAAACTTATAGTTATATAATTCATATAAGAAAAAACGAAGTTAGGGCCCCAGGCCAAAAACGAAATAGTTTAAAATGGTTGTACCATTTAAAAAACGTTTCGGGCGGGCGCACATTAATTCACCAAAGTTTTATCGCAAGAGAATAAATGGTATAGTAAAGCATACGGAGATTATATTAACATAGCTCATGTAACAAACAAACAAACAAACAAACAAATATAAGGCCCTCAGCTGCAAACAGAATATTGTGAAATCGTTGCAATAATCACTACCATTCGCAAGTTTGTGGACAATATTAACCAAGTTCTGTTGCAATCGCATCATTCGTATATGACCGTGCATGGTATATACAGAAATTTATGAATCTATATATAAAATGGAAGCGAATATAACATACCTTCTGAGATTTGTCGGTGTTATATTATTTCAGCCAGACGAGTGCTTTGAACATTAATAATATATTTTTTTAAATACTAAAATCTTTTTTTATTTAAACACAATGTGTAATGGTGTGCTACAAAAAGTATCTAAAGAGTATTCACAACGCATTTTATTAGTAAACTTTTAAATCTTTTGAAAGTACCAGTGATACAAAAAATTATATCTTTAACCAGAAATAGTTTTGATCATTGTGTCGTATTTTAATAAAATAGCAAAACGAAGTATGTGGAAGATTAAATCATAGAACAGGATAAAAAAGATAAGAACGTTTTAACATATAGCCTTCTTTAGCTAACAGTAGAAATGAAAATATCACACTGATAAATAATTTGAGTAACAACCGCATGATGATAATCGATTTAATATTCATTAAACTGATATCGTTATAAAATCAATTTTTTTTTTTTAGTGCAACTATTTTGCAAAGTTTTTATTGAATTTATTTATTTTTATTTACTGTATTTTAAGAACCTTTTAACCAAATGATTATAATTCTCTAACGGTTCATAGGGACCTCTCACGGTAGCAGCTGCACGACTGACACATGTGACACTTACCTGACATGTTTAAATGGAATGTGTCAGTGCACAAGTACTCATTACCATGACGATGCTGTCAAATCTTGCAGTCCTAGTAAGTTTTCTAGTATTGCTGTCTGTCGAGTATGAGCGTTCATTAGGAATTGTTGCGACTCAATATTATGTTCATTAGTTGTTGAACGCTTTTCCCGCGCTTGACTATTATAGTTAGTGAACGCTCTTCCCGCCATTGTATTTATGACGTATTTTTATGCTGAGTCGTGACGTATTGTCTATGCAGTGTTGTGACGTATGTTTTAGTCGTGCGGCAGTCTTGAGTGGAACCTTGGAGTGATAGGATGTTTATTATATTTACTTAGATATTAAAGTTATAGTTATTATGAAAAGGAGTTGAGTTTGTTAATTGATAGTGAGAATAGTACGACGCTTCAACGTATGAAAGAACTGACGAATGTAATCAATCCAAGAAGACGTATAGGAGTTGACATGGGGGCTCGTCCGGGATTGGTGAACCTCGTTATTGTCATACTTGAGGTAAAGTACAAGAACATTCTCATTATTCAACTTTAGTGAAGTTACAACCATCGTCGCATGTTCCCGTATTTCAATGTCGGAGCCCCGCTGCCACCGTGTGTCAAGTTTATGTGAGTTGCATGTGCCGGTAACTCCATCAACCACCTACGTCCTGTATTAGGCTGGTTATGTCCTAACCTGCAACAGGCTAACTACGCCCTGCCAGTTATCAAGTTACTAACCTCGTATCCAGTTCCAGTGAAATAACTACGTCCTGCCCTGTATGAAGTTAGCAATGTCGTGTCCAGTTACAGCAAATTAACTACGCCCTGCCCGTTATCAAGTTGCCAACGTCCTGTTCAGTTCCAGTGAAATAACTACGCCCATCGCCTCATCGAGTTATCTACGTTCTTTCGGTAGTGAGCTACCAACTTCGTGTCCAGGTCCAGTGAACAGCCCTGACCCTCATCAAGCTGCCAACGTCCAGTTGAGTTCCAGTGAATTAACTACGCAATTCCCTGTATCGAGTTATCTACGTCCTGTCGGTGATGAGCTACCAACTTCGTGTCCAGTGAGCTGTGATGTCCTCTGGCCCTGTCCGGTCACCCAGTTGAACAACGCCCTGTCCTGCTTCAACGAGCCACCAACGTCCGTCCTGCATCAAGCTGCACATGCCGATCCTGCATTGGCGAGTTACACACAAACTGTCCAGTGTCGACGATTCGCCTACGCCCTGTCCAGTAAACTCGACATCCTGCGATCTTTCCGGCCATCTAAAACCCAATGACTGTATCCCGTGATTTACCAGGGTCTATTAACAATTATTGTTCATGTGTGACCATTGACAATTGATGCAAGAACCTCTTGTGTGGAACATATTGACATTTCATTAGCCCACAGGACCTGTGTGTGTGCTCTGTGTTGGTTATTAATATTTATTTTACTTCAAGTAGGACATTTCACAATCCAGGCAAGTTATTATTTTTGTTATATATTTTTATGTATATTTGATTAGTTTGTACCAAGAATTTATTTATAGATACCGAGGTTGGTCCTAGCAAATCAAATCAATTAATGGAAACCAGAAGCAAAGCAAAAAAAATGAGCACAGAAGAAAAAATCGCATCTATTAGGAAAACGGGGGAATTACTCTCTTATTCGGGAGAGAACCTAGAGGAGTATATAAGAGTTAAGTTTGAAGAACACGTACGGGAAGAGAAAGAGGAAGAACGTATAAATAGACAGAGAGAGGAAGAACGTATAAATAGACAGAGAGAGGAAGAACGTATAGATAGACAGAGAGAGGAAGAACGTATAGATAGACAGAGAGAGGAAGAACTTAGAGCTAGAGAGGAAGAACGTATAGATAGAGACAAACAGAGTCAGAGACAATTTGAACTAGATAAACTTGATAGGGAAATTAGACTTGCAGAAATGAACAACAAAACGGAGGTTGTTCAGGTGAATAATAGCGAGACAAGAACGAACAAAAGTTATCATTTACTCAAAAGTCTACCAAAGTATGACGACAGTCACGAACTTGACGAGTACATCGTTAATTTTGAACACATAGCCACTCAGAATAATGTTCCGAAAGATGAGTGGATCACCGAACTACAGGTCAGGTTGACCGAGGAGTTGACGTATAGGAGTTGACACTGTCAAGACACAAATCATGTCCTTTAATCGATCTTGTGATAGGTGTGTCTAAACCAATTGATAAAAAAAAGACATTTTCATTTCTTTAAATATAATCTTAACCTGACAGATTAAACTATCTCGTTTAGGTTAGAGTTAGGTAAGAAAGAAAAAATCAACATATCCTTGAATGGATGAAGTCAAAGTATAACTTTGGTTTAATACAGCTCAAAACTTTCTTTCCATTACTTTCTTGGTGACGAATGACATAAAAAAAATCCTTTTTTTATTTTCGATAGCAAACAGTTCACGATGAAGCAAAGGATCTTCATGAAAACAAACTCAAATAACATTTTATTTAATAACGACTTTATCTATATTAGATTGGTAGTACAGATTTTACATTTAATGGAGATAGAAGAAACACCACCTATAATTATTTTCTAGGAAAGTCCTACGGCAGCTTTTGTACAAGCAGCGAACCATGTGAAACTTACTTGACATGCGTCAGCGGCATCTGTAATTGTTCCAGTGCTTCTTATTACCATGACTCTACAACAAAGACTTGCAACGCAAGTGAGTTTTTATACAATACATTTTTAAATATAACTAAGAAAAAGAATTCTTTTTTAGATAACTTTAAAAAACTATATTTCAATATTACTCAACATATAAGTTATTAGCTTTGTATAAATGACAGTGTAGATATTTAATGCTGTAATTTCCCAATGATTGTTAATTAATTGTAAACCATTTCAGAACTCTCCTACGACAGCATCTGCAATATTCATAGCAGCGAGAACCAATGTCAGAGTAACCTTGCATGCCTCAACAGCAGCTGTACCTGCAGCAGCTCACAATATTATGACTCTGCATCAAATTTATGTCGCAGCAGTAAGATGGATAGTTTTTAATGATGATGTTTACTGGAATTTTATTTAATGTTTACACATAATAAATATTCATAAAGCTTTTGCTAAAGAGCACAATTAATTAAATTAATTCATTCAATTGCAATAGAAATTTGGTCTAGAAATAAAATATGACCCTCTAGAAAAATGAATTCAATGTTGTGTAAGATTAAAATCACAAAAAATAAAGCTGAAGCATTTGTTATAAATTTAATAAATAGAAAAAAGTTCTAATTTTTTTTCCCCGTATGGTATGTACACGAATAAATTAGAAGGTTTTTCGACTCGTGAGTAGACCACATACATCTGTCCATGTATGAAGCATGTATTTTCAAAATTTCTTCCACACACTTTAGTCATTAGTCCACCCATGCAATAGCTGTGTTTGAAACTACAATTATATAGATCATATAGTAAATACAAACGAATGTAGCCCCCCACCCCCCGGCTCCAAACGGAATATTACAATATTTTACAAAACGGTTTGATACTTTAGAAACCTGCTTATTACGTAACATCGAAACAAATGAAATGTTGCTCTTTGTTTGATTAAAGTTCATCCAAAATTGATCAGTTTAAACTTATATTTATATAATTCATATAAGAAAAAATGAATTTAGGGTCCCAGGCCAAAACCGAAATAGTTTAAAATGGTTGTGCCATTTAAAAAACGCTTCGGGCGGGCACACATCAATTCAACAAAGTTTTATCGCAAGCGAATAAATGGTATAGTAAAGCATACGGAGATTATATTAACATAGCTCATCTAACAAACAAACAAACAATCAAATATAAGGCCCTCAGTCACAAACGGAATATTGTAAAATCGTTGCAATAATCACTTGCATTTGCGGTTTTGGGGACAACATTCACCAAAGTTCTATTGCAATCGCATCAATCGTATATGACCGTGTATTGTATATACAGAAATGTATGAATCTATATATAAAATGGAAGTGAATATAACATATCTTCTGAGATTTGTTGGTGTTACATTATTTCAGCCAGACGAGTGCTTTGAACATTAATAATATATTTTTTTAAAATACTAAAATCTTTTTTTTTTAAACACAATATGTAATGGTGTGCTACAAAAAGTATCTAAAGAGTATTTACAACGCATTTTATTAGTAAACTTTTAAACCTATTGAAAGTACCTGTGATACAAACAATTATATCTTGAACCAGAAATAGTTTTGATCATTGTTTCGTATTTTAATGAAATAGCAAAACGAGGTATGTGGAAGATTGAATCATAGAACAGGACACAAAAGATAATAACTTTTTGGCATATAGCCTTCTTGAGCTAACAGTAGAAATAAAAATATCACACTGATAAATAATTTGAGTAACAATCGCAGGATGATAATCGATTTAATATTCATTAACCTGATATTGTTATCAAATCATTTTTTTTTAATTAGTGCAACTATTTTGCAAAGTTTTCATTGAATTTATTTTATTTTATTTGATGTATTTTAAGAACCTTTTAACCAAATGATTATAATTCTCTAACGGTTCACAGGGACGTCTCACGGTAGCAGCTGCACGACTGACACATGTGACACTTACCTGACATGTTTAAATGGAATTTGTCAGTGCACAAGTACTCAATACCATGACGATACTGTCAAATCTTGCAGTCCTAGTAAGTTTTCTAGTATTGCGGTCAAGACATAAATCATGTCCTTTAATCGATCTTGTGATAGGTGTGTCTAAACCAATTGATAAAAAAAAGACATTTTCATTTCTTTAAATATAATCTTAACGTGACAGATTAAACTATCTCGTTTAGATTAGAGTTAGGTAAGAAAAAAATGCAACATATCCTTGAATGGATGAAGTCAAAGTATAACTTTGGTTTAATACAGCTCAAAACTTTCTTTCCATTACTTTCTTGGTGACGAATGACATAAAGTAATCCTTATTTTATTTTCGATAGCAAACAATTCACAATGAAGCAAAGGATCTTCATGAAAACAAAACTCAAATAACATTTTATTTAATAACGACTTTATCTATATTAGATTGGTAGTACAGATTTTACATTTAATGGAGATAGAAGAAACACCACCTACATTTATTTTCTAGGAAAGTCCTACGGCAGCTTTTGTACAAGCAGCGAACCATGTGAAACTTACTTGACATGCGTCAGTGGCATCTGTAATTGTTCCAGTGCTTCTTATTACCATGACTCTACAACAAAGACTTGCAACGCAAGTGAGTTTTTATACAATACATTTTTAAATATAACTAAGAAAAAGAATTCTTTTTTAGATAACTTTAAAAAACTTTATTTCAATATTCATCATCATCATCGCCTGTCGTCCCGTCTGGGGCATAGGCCACAAACAAAGGCTCTCCAGGCATCCCGGTCTTGGGCAAGTCTCTCCAACTGTCCCCAGTTGTGCCCACTCTTTTTGATGTCTGCCTCCAGTTCCCTTCTCCAAGTTGTTTTGGGTCGACCTCTTTTTCTCTTACCCTGGGGGTTCCAAGTCAGGGCTTGTCTCGTGATACTTGATGCGGGCTTTCTGAGGGTGTGGCCAATCCATCTCCATCTGCGCTGGCAGATTAACTTATTAGCTTTGTATAAATGACAGTGTAGATATTTAATACTGTAATTTCCCAATGATTGTTAATTAATTGTAAACCATTTCAGAACTCTCCTACGACAGCATCTGCAATATTCATAGCAGCGAGAACCAATGTCAGAGTAACCTTGCATGCCTCAAAAGCAGCTGTACCTGCAGCAGCTCACAATATTATGACTCTGCATCAAATTTATGTCGCAGCAGTAAGATGGATAGTTTTTAATGATGATGTTTACTGGAATTTTATTTAATGTATACACATAATAAATATTCAAAAAGCTTTTGCTAAAGAGCACAATTAATTAAATTAATTCATTCAATTGCAATAGCATCAAATTTATTTGGACTAGAAATAAAATATGACCCTCTAGAAAAATGAATTCAATGTTGTGTAAGATTAAAATCACAAAAAATAAAGCTGAAGCATTTGTTATTAATTTAATAATTAGGAAAAAGAACTAAGTTTTTTTCCCGTATGGTATGTACACGAATAAATTAGAAGGTTTTTCGACTCATGAGTAGACCACATACATCTGTCCATGTATGAAGCATGTATTTTCAAAATTTCTTCTACACACTTTAGTCATTAGTCCACCCATGCAATTGCTGTGTTTGAAACTACAATTATATAGATCATATAGTAAATACAAACGAATGTAGCCCCCCAACCCCCGGCTCCAAACGGAATATTACAATATTTTACAAAATGGTTTGATACTTTAGAAACCTGCTTATTACGTAACATCGAAACAAATGAATTGTTGCTCTTTGTTTGATTAAAGTGCATCCAAAATTGATCAGTTTAAACTTATATTTATATAATTCATATAAGAAAAAACGAAGTTAGGGCCACAGGCCAAAAAACGAAATAGTTTAAAATAGTTGTACTCTTTAAAAAAACGTTCCTGTTGGGCGCACATCAATTCACCAAAGTTTTATCGCAAGAGAATAAATGGTATAGGAAAGCATACGGAGATTATATTAACATAGCTCATGTAACAAACAAACAAACAAACAATCAAATATAAGGCCCTCAGTTACAAACGGAATATTGTAAAATTGTTTCAATAATCACTACCATTCGCGAGTTTATGGACAACATTCACCAAAGTTCTGTTGCAATCGCATCATTCGTATATGACCGTGTATGATATATACAGAAATTGATGAATCTATATATAAAATGGAAGCGAATATAACATATCTTCTTAGATTTGTTGGTGTTACATTATTTCAGCCAGACGAGTGCTTTGAACATTAATAATATATTTTTTTTAAATACTAAAATCTTTTTTTCTAAACACAATATGTAATGGTGTGCTACAAAAAGTATCTAAAGAGTATTCACAACGCATTTTATTAGTAAACTTTTAAATCTATTGAAAGTACCAGTGATACAAACAATTATATCTTGAACCACAAATAGTTTTGATCATTGTGTCGTATTTTAATGAAATAGCAAAACGAGGTATGTGGAAGATTGAATCATAGAACAGGACAAAAAAGATAAGAACGTTTTGGCATATAGCCTTCTTAAGCTAACAGTAGAAATGAAAATATCACACTGATAAATAATTTGAGTAACAACCGCATGATGATAATCGATTTAATATTCATTAAACTGATATCGGTATAAAATCAATTTTTTTTTATTAGTGCAACTATTTTGCAAAGTTTTTATTGAATTTATTTATTTTTATTTGCTGTATTTTAAGAACCTTTTAACCAAATGATTATAATTCTCTAATGGTTCACAGGGACGTCTCACGGTAGCAGCTGCACGACTGACACATGTGACACTTACCTGACATGTTTAAATGGAATGTGTCAGTGCACAAGTACTCATTACCATGACGATACTTTCAAATCTTGCAATCGTAGTAAGTTTTCTAGTATTGCGGTCAAGACACAAATCATGTCCTTTAATCGATCTTGTGATAGGTGTGTCTAAAGCAGTTGATACAAAAAAGACATTTTCATTTCTTTAAATATAATCTTAACCTGACATATTAAACTATCTCGCTTAGGTTAGAGTTAGGTAAGAAAAAAAACTACATATCCTTGAATGGATGAAGTCAAAGTATAACTTTGGTTTAATACAGCTCAAAACTTTCTTTCAATTACTTTCTTGGTGACGAATGACATAAAAAAATCTTTATTTTATTTTTGATAGCAAACAGCTCACGATGAAGCAAAGGATCTTCATGCAAACAAAACTCAAAAAACATTTTATTTAATAACGACTTTATCTATATGAGATTGGTAGTACAGATTTTACATTTAATGGAGATAGAAGAAACACCATCTATAATTATTTTCTAGGAAAGTCCTACGGCAGCTTTTGTACAAGCAGCGAACCATGTGAAACTTACATGACATGCGTCAGTGGCATCTGTAATTGTTCCAGTACTTCTTATTACCATGACTCTACAACAAAGACTTGCAACGCAAGTGAGCTTTAACCAATTTGTGCTAACTGTCCCGAATTTGTTTACATTTAATTTAACATTTCGTGTATCCTCTTAACTTCATTTGAATTGTAAGTTGCTTTCAACAGGTTATATGATGTGGGTTTTTAAGCTTGCTACATTTTATCTTAAATTGCGTCCACTATATAGCTTTAAGTGTTCTTCTAAGTAATTCATTTTAACTGTTTTTCATGTTAGCTAGTGCACAATATAACTAAACAGATGTCTGAACATAGTGAATGTATATATGTCTTATTTACTGATCCATATGTGGCTCTACAAACATTATGAATATCATACTAGGCATTGATTTTATTAGTTTAAAAAATAGGCTAATCTATATTCGTCCCAATTATAGTTCAATATACATTGGGCTTTATATCAGATTTTATAATTTTGCCTTCAGACTGAAAAGAAATCTTAGCATTACATATAATTTTGTATCAGATTCATTTGGATATGTGTATTATTTGTCACTAGATGACGGAGATAGAAGTAAAGGTAATATGTAATTTTATGATAAATAAACAAAAAAACTAACGCTTGGTTAAAAGTTAGGGATAAAGGAGCATGCATACGATCACACCAGGCATGCAAAATGTGAGTCAAAATAGATGTACATATGGCTTGAATTATTATAGTGTAAAGCATGGGGAAGTTCAGTGCGGCTAGATAACATGTAAACAAAAAGCGTTTTTTTTTCTCTGTGAAGTTACAGCTGCAAAATCTGAAATAGAGAAACTAAAAGAGCTCTTTGCAGAAACTGTGCCAATCTGTCAATACCGTAAGGTATGAAGAAGTACAACGTGTTTATCGAAAGAATCGATAGAACGGATATAATAGAGAAACACTTCGAAATAAACATCCGCACATAGAAGTGGTATTGGCTCCTGTCATTTTAATCACTGTATTAGTGAGCAATGCAAACCAGATGTAGCAACTGAAATCAACATATCAATCAAATCAAGCGGATCTTCTCTAATACACTAGATAAATCGTCATGACATATTTTTGGAAGTGCTCCTGCCACGAGGCTGTCAAATGCGAAATCCTAAAAATCAAGAGTAGATGATGCATTACTCTATGAAGAGGACAGTCATAAGCTTAATGTGGCAGGATAGCACCATTTAAGCACCATTTAAGTGTTGAAAACCAGTCCTTGAGACCATTTAATCTGCCTTAAAAGTTTTAATTTGATTTTTGATATATTGGATGTGTCTACTGTCCCAAAACATTGTCGCTCTATATTTTGTATCAGGGTTGTGGGTGCTGAAAAGAAAAATCTTACGGAATGGTCATTAACTCATTAAAGATCTTAATATCAATGTTTATCTAAATATTTTCATTGTAAATCATTTGGAAAATAATGGCTTAATTTGATGCTGTCACAAATTTGGTGAGAGTGGTCTATCATTTACTAAATAGGGAGTAATAAGGCGAGAGACTGCAATCAGATTAGTACAAAATAAAATGATTAAAACAGAGTAGGGTTAAACCTGAAAAAATACACGCAACAAAACAGCGAACTTGTCGGCAGAAAGCCTTCGTCAGCGAACAAAACAACAGAAAAAACGGTATACAAATAAGAAATAGCACTTAGCTAGAAAGTATTATCTGTTGGCAGCAATAGAATTGTGGCAGAAGGAAAATGAGTGAGAGTTTAAATAAGCAGCGGCGAAAAAAAGGGGATAGAAAAAAGTTCACTGTGATAGGTCAGAACGTGGAGGGGCGGAACTAGGGTCAAGCTGTGAACAGAGACATAACATTAATCCCATCTGGCGTCAAAGTGCCGTAAGTCAGGGTAAGTCTGTTCCAAATTGACCCGGCTGGCGGTGTTCGTGCTAGCCACAATCGCACTTATTGAAAAGTCCGCCTTGCCCTGGTGGTCACTACTATTGAAGTGTTTGGAGACGGGACACTGTTTATCTTGTGTAATGTTTCGGAGGTGTTCGGTACACCTGTCAGAGAGACGGCGTCCAGTCTCCCCTATGTATGTCATCTGACAGCGGGTGCAGACAATGGCGTAGATAACGTTGCGGCTTGTACAGAGGAAACCGTCGCGTATCTGAAAACTGCCCTTGGGGAAACGTATGCGTTCAGTCTGGACGACAAAAGGGCACGTGTTGCAACGACTGCGTCCACACGGCTTGGTCCCAAAGTGGGAGGGGGGAGCATTGATACGACTGCGTACAAGGAGGTCTCTCAGATTTTTATCCCGTCTGAAAACAATGAGAGGTGGGGAAGAGAAAATTTCTCGTGTGTCGGTGTCTGCCAGTAGTATAGATCGATGTTTAAGGAAAACACGTTTAGCAATCAGACTGTGAGGGTGATAAGTTAAAATGAGTTTTGTCCTGTCAACCTTGTCGCTCAGACGTGGTCTGAAGGCATCAGCAAGTGTAATATTCTTAACCCTTTGGAGGGCTGATGAAAGTACTGTCTCCGGTAAGACCTACACCGGAAAAAGTCTATCATTTCAAGTGCCTTGTCCCAAAAGTCCTCATCCGACCGACAAAGTTGACGAAGACGGAGTAATTGAGAGAATGGAATAGAGTCCTTACAGGATTTAGGGTGGGATGAAGAGTAGAGTAGATAGCTGTGGCTGTCAGTGGGCTTAAAGTAGGCAGAGGTGTGTTGGGTGTCTTTGTGAAGAGTGACTGTAATGTCCAAGAAATTGACTGAGGTCTCAGAGATATGAGATGTGAATTTAATGGAGGGGTGAAAGGAGCCTACAAAGTTAATGAACAGGTCAAGTTCACTCCTCTCAATAGTGGTGACCCCTATACCAGCATCTATGTACCTCTTATAGAATTGAGGGAGGCGTCGCATCCTTGGTATTAAATGGCAAGAAAAAGTGACTAATAATGAGGTCCTAATGTGTGCGAATACCCAAAGCATGTTTACAATCCTTAGTGAAAGACGCCTGAGATGGCTAGGTCATGTTAAAAGAATGAGTCCCGGCCGCATTCCGAAAGACCTCCTATATGGTGAACTTGCTTCGGGAAAAAGGAAAACAGGTCGCCAACGTTTGCGATTTAAAGATATTTGTCAAAGGGACATGAAAGCAGCCAAAATACATACACGTGACTGGGAGTGTAAGGCAAAAGACCGATCTACGTGGCGCACAGTTGTCAAAGAGGGCGTCATGGTAGCCGAGGAGCGAAGAATGGAAGAGGCTGCAGACAGAAGAGCTAGGAGAAAGGCCAAAACATTTAGAAGCACGGAACTCGTGTGTAAAAATTGTGGTAAAGACTGTCACTCAAGGATAGGACTGCACAGCCACTCGAGAAAATGCAACCCAACTCAACGGTGATGCACCATCGTCTCACGAGACGGAAGGATGCCGATATATTGATATACAATATTTTAATTCCTTTCACTTATTTCGAATTACTAAAATATTATCAAGAAAATAGAACAAAAAATTATTGTTATTGTTTTTCAAACGGTTGCTTTGAGCTTGTTATCATTTGTCTTTTTTTAAAGTATATTCTTTAATTGATTCATATTTTTTTTCTTTACAAATAACATGTAAAAGCAGAGGTTCTCAACCTGCGTGTCGTGACCCCTTGGGGGCGAACAACTCTTTCACATAGATCGCCACCATTGAAAACACATTTACTCTACAGTTATGAAGTAGCAACGAAAATAATGTTATTGTTGGGGGTCACAACAACATGAAAAACCGTATTTAAAGGGTCAGGGCATTAGGAAGGTTGAGAACCACTGATCTAAAGAAAACAAACACATAAGAAAAACAATATGTTACATATGTTTTGTTATTTTAATTTTTAAATTATAAACTTTCTTTTAGGGAAATACAAATATGTATCTTGCATGTTACTCTATAATAGTAGGCTTCAACTAGAACTTATTTTAAATTTACCTAAAGTGTGCTTAAAGATTCAGAGGAAATTGTTTCAACTAATTTTAAACATCAAATGTTCAATAAGTTTCAGAAGCGAAAGAGATCAATGTTATACTTATCGTTGGAATAACTATCGGCGTACTGGTTGCTGTCAGCCTTGTGTCTCTTGTAATTATCGTGGTGAGAAGACACAGGAAGTCACACGATCAAAGGTGAGGTAAACAGTTATGAATGTGAAGTGACTGTAGGCAGCCAATGGGTAGGCATTCTTTTTTTTCTCTGTTTTGTGTGTTCAGAAATTGTTTATCGAGGACTAATAGGACGTTTTCACCAGTTAGGATTACAATATGTGTGTGTAACCTTCATCATCAATCAGATCAAGTGTTACTTTGGGCCTGTGACCTTAGGCCTGTGTCCATGGTGAAGAATGTACAATATTTCCCCAGATGTTCTTTGAGGGTATATGAGGTGTTGTAGTCTGATATTTTTAGTAGATGGTTTATGTTTAAGTCTAGAAGTGTTCGGTAAGAATAAAAGGTAATATATCATCGTCTCATTTGGATGTTTGCAGAGTATGGCACACTTTGATTAGGCGGCTACTTCTTACAGGACACACTTTGATCAGGTGGTCCCTACTTCCAGGGCACACTTTGTTGAGTTGTCAACTTCTTACAAGACACACTTTGTAAAGGTGGCCACTACTTCAAGGACACATTGTGATTAGACGGCAACTTCTTACTGGACACACTTTGATTAGGCGGCAACTTCTTACAGGACACACTTTTATCAGGTGGTCCCTACTTCCAGGACACACTTTGATGAGTTGTCAACTTCTTACAGGACACACTTTGTAAAGGTGGCCACTACATCCAGGACATACTTTGATGAGGTTGCCACTACTTCCAGGACACATTATGATTAGGCGGAAACTTCTTACAGGACACACTTTGCTATGGCAGCAACTTCTTACAGGACACACTTTGATCAGGTGGTCCCTACTTCCAGGACACACATTGATGAGTTGGCAACTTCTTACAAGACACACTTTGTAAAGGTGGCCACTACATCCAGGACATACTTTGATGAGGTTGCCACTACTTCCAGGACACACTATGATTAGATGGCCACTACCACAGGGACACATTTTGATGAGTGGGCAACTACTTCCAATACACACTTTAATGAGGTGATCACTTTTTCCAGGGCGCACATTGATTAGGTGGCGTTTAAAAGAAATTATCACGATTAGTAAGAAGCAACTATCAACATTTGTACATCTTGCTATGAATCCTTCATTGTGTAACGTCCAGTGTAAGCCTTTCAAACACACTCTGTAATAGAGACATTATGCCGTTTTGTGGTTTTGTCTTGGAAACAATTTCGGGTCCTTTGGCTTAGGCTGAAGAGTTGATCATAATTAAGCTGTCCAGCTTTGAAGCCAGCTTGTTGTTTTTTGAGCATGTCAGTTGTTTCTGCACAGCAATAGATGCGATCGTTAATCATTCTTTCTCAACGTTGTCCAATGCAAGAGGCCGGGGATGCAATATCTTGTGAAAAAAAACTTTTGTGATAAAACCTTTCTTGTCGCGTGATTTTTCACAAACTTTGTTTTGCGGGACATTGAAACCAAGTGATTGAGTTTGTCCACTTAGCGTATTTTTTAAAGCTTGCCCTAGGTGCTGTCAACCAACGTCGCCCTGGGTGTTGCCAAACAATACGGCCATTCATAGTCTTTATGTTTTCATCATGACGGTTATTACTCCTTTTGTCTGTGGCTTTCCATCCCATCAAGATCTAGAAGATGCATACAACATGTCTCAACATGGCAATCTGGCGCTGGGAGTCAAAGTTTACAATTTGGAAGTCTTTAGTGTCGTACCATGGCTCAGTCACCTGGTCCAGGCATGATTCAATATTTTCCCATTCCCCGCCACACCCATTCTCCTTGCACTCAATACAAATTTGTAGTTTTATGCCATTTGTCTACTAGACTAAGCATGGTCACGTACTGGATCAATTGTGCATGTGCGAGTACGCCCTGATCTAATAGATAGACAGGATCCACCAGATATTTCAACCACAGTATTGTAATATGTTTCATACCACGACTGGTCAATCGTGTACGTCCAAGACGAGCCAGCTTTTGGTTCAGACACAGATTAGCTATTGAAAGAAGTAGAATAAGACTAGGAGGAGAAAACTACCCTAGTAGGAGTAGGGGAAGATTTAGCGTAGCGTGACATGTTTTACTTTTTGCCATTGAAAATTGTGGGGGGTGGTGTTCAAACAGAATATTTATTATTTCTTTGGCAATTTTTATATTCATAAAAAACTCAATGCTGCAGCCTGAGAGATGTGAGAGTATTTACACTTCTACAAACATGTGTAAGTTGCTAATACAACTCTTAAAAGATGACATTTTATAGAGAGCCATTTATGATGCAAAGACATTTTAAATGAAATAAAGCTAATGTCAAACTAAACCGGGGGACATTTTTGAGACAATGCGCAAAGTTGTAACACAAAGACGTACCAAAGCTGCAACCTGCAGATTTCTTGTACACCAGGACTACATAATGTTCTTGTACACCTTGACTGCTTATACTGTGCTTAATTCCCTTCAGTAGCGAATGCCACTGAATTCTACCAGTATTATTTTGTGCGAGGTTTTTCTTTCAATGAAAAAGTTACGAGCTCATAAAAATTTCATAATTAAAAAGAGTACTTGTATCCTTTCATCATCCCAAATATAGTATCGACGGCACGGGGATATCGCAGAGCTCTGGAACGAAGTCATTAGGCAAGAATGAGAAGAGAAGCGAAAACCAAGGCAATATTTACAATCTAATGACATTGACCTCACCAGCACGAGAAAGCAGTGATGGAAGCCCAAACGCTCAAATTCAGTCAGACATAGGTAAAACAACAATTTATTTTGTTAAGAATATACTGGAACTTGCGTTATGTCATGAGAAAACTTCTTCTTGGAGCCATTTTATGCACAAATAGGTATTTTAATGGGGGCCCATATGGTATTTCTTGATGGGACAGACTTGTATCTATTCACTAGCTATAGCCTGCCATCTACACCATTGACATGCGTATATGTAATGCAATTACATAAAAGTTCTAATTAGTCCTAACCCACCCCCACCCAGTTACACCACAGCGCCCATTTTGTTCGCGAATCTGAACTAAATTAATATTATGACGTCCTAACTAACTTTTTTATTGTTGTTTGTATCCATCCATCACAAAGTGACGATGAGGTAGATTGGGCAGGAGAAAATCCACAAGGCCCGTCAATATTCTTTTTAGGATTATTATGTGGTTCCCTTTACACCAAATCGCCTCTGGATAACCCAGGGGAACATCATTTGTAGATGATACAGCGTGGCAACAGTGGCGTCGCTCTTGTTGTCGGAATTTTTCATTGCGACAATGTTATCCGCCTACGGGACTCCACCTCCGGGTTGTGAATTCAGATTTTTCTTTCTCTGAGATGAGATACCATCCATGGTTATCGAAACCCATCTGCCTGGGGTGCTGGTCATGTTTTTTCTTGCCTGGGCTTTGGTGGGTATTTCACTCCAGATAACCAAATTGAGATTGACTCAGTTTAGAACACTCGTCCACACACTACCTATCTTTTTTAAACCGAAAAATTATTACAATTAAAAGAAATTATATTTAAAATGAGGCTATTTCCGCAAACTCTAGTAATTTTTACATAAAAAAACATACACATATATTAATTTTTTTTTGGGGGGTGGGGTAATTGAGTTGAGTAATTATGATACTTTTATAGTTACTTGTATACATGTTTTGTCAATTTTTCAAACCCCCTTCCCCACCTGCCCCGAAATCTTTGATCTTAAATTGTATATTGAATTTATTCAAAAAAAAAAACATGGTTTTTAAAGGTTGTTCAATGGTTGGTTGTACATTTTTTTTCCACAGTTGATGAAAACATTTACGCAGACTGTGATTCTCACGAAGAAATCTATGTGAATAACGTGGCGTTACAAACTCAAGACAACCCATCCGATGGGAAGGCTAACGATGGGTTATACGATGTCTTCAATGTCGTGAGCACAGATCTCGTGGCAGATGACGAGCTTTATCAAACATTTGCAGATGTGAGAACGAATGAAGATACGGCCTATGGCAATGTATTTTTTGCAAGAAATTAAAATACCAAATTAGGAATAAATGGAAGTGACAAGCACATTTAGTCCAGCAGACACATGTAATTACATTACTGATTTAAGGTTCAAAGCTTATGTAACTCTCAAGTAGTAATGATATCTGTCTTCTTTAAGTAATGAACTATTCTTGTTAGTTACATTATTTTTAGGGCAGTTTTAAAATTATACTATTAGAAAAGGATTCAACTGTAAAATATTTTGTTAAATGTTATAAATAATATGTATTAAAATATGAAACATAGTTAGTTTATGGCCAATGGTTATGATTCGAAGCAAGAAGTGTTTGCTATTTGTACAAAAAAACAACACAAAAAGTGCTCACTCTTCATGACTAATCCAGACATTTTAAGGGACTATTACACCAAGAGAAAATTCTTTAAGTTTTTGTGTTGATTTTTTAACGAAAACCAGGATTATTTCTAGGAATTTGAGAAATAGATGTCGAGACGGTAAGGAGTTCAGACGTGGTCCGTAATTGTTAAATTGACATGATGAAGTTGAGACAAGCATTTAACCCAATAGAAAGAAATATTATGTAAATGAAAACATTAATGGTAAAAATAAACATTTTTTTAACAAAATATGTTAAGCTCTTAAACGACACTTACATAATGCCAAGTGATTCCGGGGATTAGAACAGCTGCTTTAAATATAAAATTATTTGAGCCAAGTCATCGACATTTTAAGTAACAATGGACTGAAGAATTGATAACGTCCAAGCTCTGTTTCGTAAAGTTATTTGTTTAGTTATCTTTTGTTGTGATTTTAGAAATTTTAATTAGCAGACTTTTCATTAGTCGGTGATCAAATAAACAATTAATATCAAAGATTAATCTGAACATGGGAGTTGTGTACATAGTATGTTCTTCTTCTTTTTTTATTTGTAATGGAAATGTGTTTACTTTTGTCCAGGTACGTTATTTGGACTAAGGCATGGGTGGTCATTTGCGCTGCTCCTGGATTTTCAGTTTTTATTTAAATAGCTAAGTACAGTGGCGTCTCCAGTAATAAACAACTCCCCAAGCCGATCAGATTTTGGTTCCAACCCCGCCCCCCCCCTTTGACAAAACCTGAAATGACATGACGCCACTGCCTTTATTTCTCTTTTAAGTATCGAAATTGTTTTCCAAATATTTTAAGCGCTCGAAATATAGTTTTCTTTTGACTGATCAAATGTTATTTAATATGGTTTAAAATCATTCCCATTCACAATCATATTTACGGAGGCAGTTTAATGTGGTCGGGTAAAAAATAATATCGTTTCGTACTAAAAAGCGCTTCAGAATTCAACGTCCGAATGCGCTTCTTTCTCTAAAAGATTTTATTTTTTATGTTCATACCCCAAACTGTGTAATTGCTAAGTGATCTTTACCTTGTTGATACTTAACCTTCTAGCCTGATATCGATTAGTTTTTACATTTATACATTAACTTTACTAAAACTTCTCATATAGTGAATGATTTTGTCAAAAAATAAGTTTTCAGCAAAAAATTCGTAAAAAATAAGACCCATTTGAATTATATTGAAAGTATATTATCATCTTTAAAAGTGATTCAGTCACATATTATTTTTTTATTGCATTTAAACGAGAAAAAAAGCAATTGTTGATTTTAACAAAATAATAATAATTAGCTTATACGTGTAACTACAACCGCGAACTTCATAAAAATTAAATCCGTTTCGTCGTACAAGGCTGATATCTATATGTTTGTCTTACAAGGCTGCTCTCTATATTTTTGTCTTTTACAAAATCCATTAAAATGATCACCCGTGTAAATGCTAAACTTAATCGTTCTATAAAATATGTAATTTTTCCTCTTTTGAACTAATAACAAATTGAAAGATTTTACTTTTGCTATGAATTCAATATTATATCCGCTTGATGATTTTCAAATGTTATTTCAGTTTTGCCAAGTTATTCATCTCTTTTATTAGAATTACGAACTATAATTGTATAAAAATATCATGTTAAAAGCCTACTGTTGTGAACCTACAATAGAACACTTAAAATAGTAAACGTACTAAAGTAAAACTACTAGAGTAAACAAAGTGTAAAATGTTTTAGACAGCTTTCATATCTTTAAAATATATGTTTAAATAGTTAAAGAATTGAGGTAGTAAATAATTAGGTGAGAGATTATTATGATGTCCACTTAAATACTACATTTCAGCCAAGTGCTTTTTAATTTAATTCTGTTTAATTGTTGTTTGTTCGCTGACGAAGGCTTTCTGCTGATAGGTTCGTTGTTTCGTTGCGATCCGCTTTCAGGTTTTCTCATACTTTGTTTGACTCTTTTCCTTTTTTCTTCACCTGATTGCAGCCTCACCTTATCACAATTTTAAACACTTATTTTTTCATTAAAATAAAATTTTGTAGGTATACACATATTGATTTCACTTATTTATTTTGTATAAACTTAACTAATGACTTTATTATTTATGGGAATCTGAGCAAAATTTAATGGAATAATAAATCATTTTTTTAAAAATGTATTCTTCTTTTATTTACTTTTTCTAGCCACACATTTACAAAATCAAACATTGTTTTTTTTTAGGTAACTACAAAAAGTAAATTTCTAAAGCACTAGGTAATATTTGTAATAATACCTGTTCAAACTTCTCATCGTCTTGTGTAAATATATCCTATGAAATCGGTTTGTTTGTGAGAATTCATAATGAGCTAATGTTCTTTTTACATTTTCATGAAGAATATCTCTGCTTATATGAATGTTCTGTTAAGGTAAGGAACTTATTTTTTCTTAGGCAGTCATTTAACCTAGAGTGCAATCAGGTGAGATCCTACTTTTGGTGTTGTTTGTTTAAAATAACCGTGAAGAATTTAATTTGTATGAGGTCTGTAGCTTCTCTTTTAATGTAAACATTCCCACTTAGGACGTCACACAGATTAGTTTTCAAAATTGACCTTGCAGTTATAGAACTTGACATGATATATGCTTTTATAGAACTTGACTTGAGATCTGCTTTTATAGAACTTGACTTGAGATCTGCTTTTATACAACTTGACTTGGGGTTTTGCATGTTTAAACTCAAATTGTTTGAATTAATTATTTTTATTTCCTGGTAAGGCATTGAGAAGTATTTTAACAGTATATCTTTAATTGTTGAAGAGAAAAAGCCATGGTAATTTAACGATTGGCAAGCTACAATAAAGTCATCAACCTAAATTACAAAATAATGTCTCAATTTTCTACTTGTTATATCATTTCTATTTATAAACGAATCACATTTTTCAAAGAATCAAATGTAAATGACTTTGACCAACTTAAATTTAACCATGGCTTTAGTAAGTTTATTGCGCGCAATAAAATAATGTTTGAAAATATGATCCCTCTTATTTTTGTTTTCTTTGTTATCTTGATTTAATAAGTTTATCTACGTGTTTTATATTTGTTTCTGATTGATGGATTAGACCCTCTGTTTAGTCAGCTTCACTACAGTTTATTAGCGACGTTTTTAACTCCATAGATCATCAGAGGTTAATCACGGTAAATGCTACAGTTTAAAAGAAGAATGAGCTACCGAATAAATTATTCGCTCGTGTACGTGTAAATCTGTCTTAAAAGACCAAGATAATATATAAAAAAATATTTACAATATATTTTAAAACGAACCTATAAAATGTTGTTGTGTCTGTAGATTCACTAAAATGACAACCAGATTTAAAATTTTTAAACTGGCATATCACATATTATGTATCGTAAGGCTGATCACACAATTCTGGCTAAGTGGCGAAGCTTGGAAACATTTTTCGCCGCCAACCCACCCCCACCTATTGTTTAAAAAAATTTGCATTTAGCCGAAAATGCACCCTTAATATAAAGATATAATTGCCACCCTTCCTGGACCACCTAAATTCCAACGCCCTTGATACTACAACCAAATTAAAATCTACATTTGTTGAAGCATAATTGGCGTTGTGATTTTATCGTTGCCTCTATAACACATTACCTGCATTTTTTTTCTCAAACATGCTTTATTGTTAAACATTTACATCTGCCTGGTAATGAATACATGTATTTTGGATCATATCATCGGATTATTTTTAAATTGAAAATTGTTGGGGGCATCCACACATGTAAGTCAAGATACTGTCGAGTTTTGCTGCCATCCTGAGTAGCTCTCTACATGTCGACCAACAACATTATACAGAACAGTTACGTTAGTCTTTCATACTGTACACTTCATTTGTTGGTTCATTTCTGTTCGTTTAATGTAGGGACCAGTTCCAGAGGTTCTCACATTAACAGGACCACCACTCTTGGATGGTTTCAAGAAAGTTTATGATGATGATTGATTACCTATATGGTGCTTGTATAATTTGATCGGATTTTTGTAAAAAAAAGTGCAAGATACACTCTTGGAACATAACTTCGGAAATCCAACAGAAGTAATGTACCATTTTCAAGACAATATAGTGCGTTGGAATTCACCGACGCTACAACAATGGCATTTGTAAGCAAAGAGAAGTAATCCTTATTGCCACTTTCTTTGGTTTGTGTACTTTGTGACTTTTCAGGCCATCTTATATTTTGTTATCAATAGCTGTTGAAAGACTTGAATGTATTTCTTGCTAGCCCTACTTAATCACTTGACCTGTGTCATTGGGTTGATCGTTTTTTCGGTTGCTGAATAGGATATTACAGCTGTTTTCGTTCCAAGGGACAAACTAAATTAATTCTGGGAATCAAATTTGTTTTCGCATGTTCCACGCTCTGTTCTGTTTGTGTCCTTGTCAGTCGCAATAGTAAACATGTTCATTGTCTTGAATCAAGCAGTAGTTTTTGCCCTTACACCAACATCCTGTAAATATTTTTCCAAGAAGGATCCCATAAAGAAATTGTTAGAGTAAATATTGTGAGCGAGTGGTGTCCATAAAATTTAAAAAAAAATCGTTGTGTTAAAAAAAAGAATCCCCCAAATTGTATTAGTATTATAAGGACTTAGTCTAGAAATAAACTGTAGGTCTACTAACACTTATCCGTAAAAGGCAGAATACAAACCTTATCTTGCAAGAACTCTCCTTGCTATGAGTTTGACATGTCAATAGCTGATTTTTCTTCTTTTTTTTTCGCCTTCTATCATTTCAATTAAACTTGTATATTCGCCGAGGTTTTTCAGCCTACAGATTAATTGTTTTTATTGTATATTTTTACTGTTTTAACCGACACCCAACGATATATTTTTTATCATCACTTCTAAATCATACAAACAACAGTCGCTAAAATTGTACCCAACTTTGTTGCCAGCATCTCTAGTTTTGGCGACTCATTGTGTTTACATTTTTAACCCCTTTTTCTTTGTACTTATTATTAATAAAAAGCGAGCCCGTTTTTCCAGATTTACAAATACAAATAAATGATTTCCTTTGTCGGATTAAATATGTAATTCCCCCCCCCCCTTTCTTATATCTCCCAAGCCCCCATCGTAAAACCAGATTTCTCTTCGTTTCTCAGATAACGATCAAGCGTCTTCTAAAAAGAAACACTAAACTCCCCCTGCCCCCCAACCACACCCCCACCTTCACTTGCTCCTACGTCAGTGGGTCATTAGAAATATAAACTATTTAAAAAAAAAAATTAAAAATGAACTTTGGTTGTCGATCTAATGAAAATCAAGGTAAACAAAAAAAGTATATGAGAGTTAACCCCCCCCCAACCCTTTTAATCCTTGTGAATCGCATGGATGAACGGCCTTTATATTTGTTTTGTTGATAGCCCAAAACTAGTCAAATATTGATCTTTCGAATGCTATTTTAAATACTTATTTTATTGTCTATTCCACATTACACATGTTGGACAATTATTTTTCCGAGCCCGCCTGCGCCCAGAGTTATTGCAGGGCATATGCAACGATGGCTCCGCTTTGATCATAACAGATTATAGAAATCAAGAGGGCATCCGAAAAATGCTGAATTTCTCTGTTTTGTTTCTCTTCAAAAACTAAATCTCTTACCGAAATTTAAGGAATAAAATTGTAGATCAAAGTTTCAACAAATCTCCATTTAATTGGCGACCCGGCTTGTAGTGGTAAGGGAGAACGTTTAGACAAACTGTTAAGGCTGTTATCTTGTTTTCACCCTGAGTTTGTAGTTTTGTTTCTAAATTGTGATTGGATAAAAGGGGATTGCAATAAACAAATGTGATGTATTGAAAGTGTGGGAGATGCCCTTCATTCGAGATCACATTCACACGGATTTCACGTTGAGTTCTGGTAGTTAGTGCACAGTAGCCAAAAGTTTGTGTTTAATGGAGGCTAGTTGATTCTTCGATGTCTAAGACGATATCAACCCCAAAGACATTGTTGTGTACAGTATTATAGTGGTGTAGCTAGGGCTGGTGTCACCCGGTGCGGGAAACCCTAAACCCACCACTACTTCCACGATGCATTTCTTCTTCTTAGAGTAAGTCCACAGTAAAACAATGACAAGATCCAAATCAAGTTAATTGAAGGTCAGGAGGTAAATGTATTTAAGAACTGTAACAACGTAAAGTTATAATTATTTTTACATTACATGCACTTCAAATACAATTTTATTTTCCTGGTCTTGAGAGATGCCAACCTTTTAATCACAAAATCAACATCGTTCACCCTATCATTTTCCTTGATCGTAGAGCCAGATCAGACAGCCGTGACAGTCTGGTACGTACCTAATTCTTGATCTTGAAACACAGATCGTATGTATCAATCGAAGGCTTAGCGAGAGTATTGGTATAGACTCTAGGAAGTCCCATTCCATGAATCTCAAAAATCAACTGCTGAATGCAATATTAACTGCCTTTAGATGTCTTTTAAAAGATCATCTTCTGATAACTCATCATAGGGAAAGTTTAATTTTGAAACAAACACCAATAAATCTTCTTCATTTGCTGATAGTAGATTATTGGGTTGAGCAGACCCAAATATATCTGCTACTTCCCTATCGCTGATGATCTGATCTGGAGTTCAGATAATGAATGCGATCAATACACTCCAAGATCTGCCAACAATTTGCTTTAGGCAGAGGCAGTGCAGAATCTATTAAATTTTCTCCAACCATTCACTTCTTAAAGCTTTATCTTTCTCTCCACCGATTTTCCAATATTGACCTGATTTTAAAAATGCTTTTTCAATAGCATATTCCACCAAGTGACAACGCTTCTCATGCAGAGACAATCTTAAGGCCTTTCGGTTGGTCACCACTTTATTTAAAGAGTAAAACTTTTAATCTGTAGATACTACCTCATAAGATTAACGTCCTCAAGCAGAAAAAATCTAAGGTAAAAGAAGTGGATAAACGCGAAATAAAAGAGAGCATTTAAAAGACCTTGTGCTGTATGACGATCGTGCTCAAATGTTAAGGGACGGTGATAGTGACGTATTGGCGGAAATATTTATATTTGAGTATATCTGAATTTGATATTTTGGGTTTTAATTTATCCTTTTTTTAAAATTCAAATAAATTAAATTAATTTTTAAATGGTATTAGAAAATTTTTTAAAATATTATTCTGTTAACCCATAAATAAGTAAAAGATAATTTTTTAAATAACATAAATTTCTACCCATTCGATTCATGTACTTAAAATCATACAGAAACCATCGTATTTGGTATCAATAGAAGGCATTATTTCTTAGAATTTAGATAAATATATCTTCCTGTCATTTACGAAAGTTACAAAACACTTCAATAGGGGTTAAATCATGCTCAAAATGGTGGTTTTTTTAATCTAAATATAGGGCAACCTCTTTTCTGACGCATAAAACTTTCACTTTTAAAAAAGCACGGATTTGCCAACATGTGGTGTGGGGATAATTTACGTGTGATCAGTTATGCTTTCATAAAATTCAGTTAGACCAAGCAGTGTGTCATCTGTGAATATGCATTTTTTTCAAATTTCTGTCACCCCTTAAATGGTGACACCCTTGTACGGTGCGCATCCTCCGCATTCCCCTTGCTACGCCACTGCCATATTATCTTTTCGTTTTCCCAGTATTTAGAACAAAGATGAACATTATTTTGTTTAATGATATGAGCTGGTCCTAGTGTTTGTTGTGAGTGACTCTTAACGCAGATTTCTGCTGTGCTGTAGTTGAATGTAGACAACGCTACCATTCGCCAGTATAAGTAAGAAAATACTGGCTTTTTTGCTCAGTCACTTACTACAGTTATTTGACAAAAAAAAACAAACAAAAAAACAAATAAATAATTTTGATACGACTTGATCAATTTTATATTAATTTACCATAACCAGATTTTGAAATAAGACAAAATGTTTAAAACATATAGTCAATAGTAGTCTAATAACTAAAACAAAGTTTACATTTTTTCCTAAAAATTGTATATTCAGATACGCATGACTCGCATCAATGTTTGATTCCGGTCATCTCATTATATAGGAACATGTGCGTATATAGAATGTATACGAACTTTGAGCATACCGCGTATAGAAACACGTCACCACACATTTCTTTGAGACAAATTTTAAGATTGCACGCAAAGACTGGAAAGGAATTAAGTTGAAGATAACACTCGAGAGAAATGAAGGGAGTTGCTTAATTTGCAAGGATATGATTGTGAAACTTACATTTTTATTCATATATGAAACGTCTTTGGAGCTATACCATGGGTCATTTTGATTTTTGTTTTTTCTCTTGCTTGTAAGTTGCATTCAAAAAAAGTATTGTTTAAAATATATAAATATTACTTTAAATAAAATATTTTGTTTTGAAACTGGATGGTTAGTGAAAGAGACAAAAAGGAGGAAGAGAGAGAGAGAGAGAGAGAGAGAGAGAGAGAGAGAGAGAGAGAAAGAGAGACTTAAAGATAGAGAGCATGAGAGATTGAGAGAAAGAGAAAGAGAGAGAGAGAGAAGGCGAGCGAGAGAGAAGGAGAGATAGATAGAGGGAGAGGGAGATTGAGAGAGATAAAGAGAGAGTGTGGGAGAGAGAAAAAGGATAGAGAGAGAGAGAATAACACAAAAATGTAAAGTAATGGAATGATTCCTGAAATATAATTACACTTATCGATGCGGGCCTGACAAACTAAACATACAAAATATGTTCCGTGTACTTACTCTCCCATGTTAAAGACTTACTTGGAGTCCACAATTTTATTGAACATTGATTTATGGCAGCACATATAAAATACAGCCTCATAAAATTGGCAATTGCTTTTTTTCTCATAAACTGCCGTCTATAGGGGTCATCAGACATGTTCATGTGGGAAAACAAGGTTTCCTAATTAAAATTAGAAATAAGAAATGACTGCTTCTGTTATCACGAGTATCAAAGGTATCACTGGTATCATGGGTATCAAAGGTATCATATGTATCACTGGTATCAAAGGTATCACTGGTATCATGGGTATCAAAGGTATCATATGTATCACTGGTATCAAAGGTATCACTGGTATCATGGGTATCAAAGGTATCATATGTATCACTGGTATCAAAGGTATCACTGGTATCATGGGTATCAAAGGTATCATATGTATCACTGGTATCAAAGGTATCACTGGTATCATGTGTATCAAAGGTATCACTGGTATCAAAGGTATCACTGGTATCAAAGGTACCACTGGTATCATGGGTATCAAAGGAATCACAGGTATCACTGGTATCAAAGGAATCACATGTATCACTGGTATCAAAGGTATCAGAGGTATCATGGGTATCAAAGGAATCACAGGTATCACTGGTATCACTGGTATCACTGGTATCACTGGTATCAAAGGTATCAAGTAAAGTTAGGCCTGTCTCATTTATTTCCTATTTTACTGACTTATTACCTTCTTATACTCAGGTTTTCAAACCATTGGTCACAACTCAAAATAGGACCGATATAGTTTGTATTTGAATATACGGTAATAAATCCATCTAATCGTGTGGCTCCATAGCCCAAGTAGGGCTTTGGCCTGCCACACAACTTCCTTCTACTCAGACCTAACTAATGCTTTTCTTTTCTATGCTTGGATTCCTAGCTGCTGTAGATCTTATTTTTTACAGCACATTTCCACCTAAGCCTTGGTCTGCTGTTAAGCCGTTTTTCTATTGCGTTTTGATGATGTACTCTCCTCACTTCTCTGTCATTAAACATTTTTTCAAAGTGTCCCCGCCAGCGTAGCCTACTTTTTTTATTTTTACTATTATTGTTAGATCCTGAAATAGACTGTACATTTCTTGGTTGGTTCGTATTAATCAAACTGTGTTAGTCCATATATTTTTCGGAGAGCTCTTCTCACCAATGTGTTAAATATGTTTTCTTCCGTTTTTGTTAGGGTCCAAATTTCCATTGCGTAATGGTACAATTGGTCTGATTATAGTTTTATAAATAATTTTCTTTGTTTCTATTGTAAAGTTTTTAATTTTGAGTGTTTACCAACTATTGAATCATGCCTTGTTTCCGGCTGATATTCTTTCTTTTATTTCATTTAGTAATTTATTTATTTCATTTAATAAATGCCCGAGGTATTTAAATGGCTTTAATTTTTCAAAAGTCTGGTTTCTAATTGTATGGCTTCATCTGTCTGCTTTTCTCTTAACATAGTCATGTCTTGTTTTTTTTTTTGTTTGTTGTTAACTTCCAGTCCTGCTTGTAGTGATGTGACTTCTAATTTAATAAAAGCTTTTGATATGTCTTTACTACATTTCCCTAAGTGTGCTATGGCATCAAAAAATACAAGATAATGAAGGGGTTGATTGTAGAGAGTACCCATTGCTTGTGGGTCTTGAATTTCCCCCATATAATATACTGTTATTGTTCCTCGTGTGTCAATATCTATTCATCTTATAAATCCCTCTAATGTTAGGCTAAATGGGATACAAGACAGTGTCTCATTGTTATAGGCCTAGTCTAATCTAAAACTTTCTTGAATATTCTCCAGGGGCTTTGTGGTTTTTCATAGAATTTATTACTTCTGTAGTTTCTTCTAGGTTTGAGGAGTTTATTAAAGGATCTAGTCCTTAAATTTGATGGTAAACACGCTTCATCTCGTCTATTGTCTGCATGTAGTGTGTCCTAAAAATGTTCAGAAAACCTCGCCATTACTTTACAAAATGACGTGATTAATTTTCCATCATTGCTCTCACACATTTGCGGTCTGTCTTGGTGTCCTTTCTTGTAATATTTTATACTTTACATTCCTCTAATATATCCCTCCCTTGACTACTCTTATATTTCTTGTACCTTAGCTATTTCACATTTCCCTCTTTTTCTTCCTACACATGTGTTGGCTTTCCCTTTTGCTTACTTGTATGTTTATCTTGTCTTAGTGGTTTCTCTGTGTATCCTGGTCATTCCTGTTTTTTTTTCCTTTCTCAGTATTCATTAACAAACCAGCCTACTCTACTCTTGTTTTTTGGAATCCTACTACTTTTTCTGCTGATTGTGTTATAGCGTTTTTATGCTACTTTGTAATAGAAATGAATGACGCCCACCTTCTGTGCCCGGTGTAAGATATCGTTTTTATTTTACATTACACACTGTTTTTATACTTCAATTTCATTATCACTTATTCCCCTTTTCCACGCAAATAAATTTATAACATTCATGAATAAAAACAACTCATCACATCTAGTCAAACCACATAACAACAACACAATCACGTCACAAAGTTCACTCACTACTCACACTAATAATCGATAGTCATACATGCCATCACATATGCCATTGTTCGTTTATATTGTTTTCCCTGTTTATTTCCTCTTGTGATCCTTCTAGTTACGCTTCTACTTTATGTTGGTAAGCTGTTGCAGTTAGTTCGTTACTGGTTAGTTTTGATAATGATATCTTTTTTTTCTCTTTTCTATTTCAGCCATTGTGAATTATGCCTATTCTCTGCTTACACATGACCCTTACAAGGAGATGCCTGCATCTGTCTCTCAATAGCTTATTACATCCAGAATATCTAATCCAAACCTACGATTTATTAAAACACGGTCAATTTGATTGTGGATGATTCCATCTGGTGAGTTCCAAATACTTTTATGTAAACTTTTGTGCTGAACCTTGGTGCTTCTAACTGTCATATTTTTCCTGAAGCATAGACTATGAGTCGGATCCCAGTGTCATTGGCTTTTTCGTGCAGACTTCCCAATTCAATAGTTGGCATGAACACTTTTTTCTTTTCCTATTTTTGGCATACAACAATGTTTTGGATGTATCTTCAGCAACTAACTGACAAAAGCAGCATTTATTGTCCATAGATCATGTTATGGACAAGTTGCTTATCTTGCCTTCATGGAAGATCTATTAAATAAATTTTAATCATTGCCTATCATTGTTGAAATCATAAGTGTCTGTTATTTAAATTGGTGATAAAATTCACCAGCTGCTTTCTTTCTGAAGCTGAAGGAATACAATTTATAAATTATTGAACTGCATCTGTTTTACACAAGAGTACTGCCACGCCTTGGTGATCGCGACTTCTTAACACTTTTCTTTCTTTTCCTATGGTGACTACCGCAAATCGAATGAGAATATTTTTAAATTAATCCTCAGGGAATATATTTATCTTTTTTTTCAAATAATAATAATGACAATAATAAAATACGAATCGATTCACTTAAACATCCGCTAAATTTTTTTCCAAAGATAATCAAAAAGTCAAATATAAGTTAGACCAAAACTCATGCCTACTCAATCACTCAGGACACAAGATGTACTAACTTTTTTTGTAATTTTTAAACAAAATATGTCAGGCACAAGTGTAACTTTACCCCATGGTGAATATGAGACTGATCAGATATCTTAGCTTTATACACAGTATGGCTGGAGGGCAATGTGTTTGTATATCATGGGATCGTGGGTCATTTTGTTTCTATACAATAGGGGAGCAAGTTATTTTACGATTATATTAAAGAACCCCTAAAAAAGCTTTTCATACAATTCCTAATACATTTTTTTTAAAATATATTTAATTGTATGTAATTATCATATATTTAGAAGTGGGATATGTTAATGGATACACCAGAAGCGTAGCGTGGTGGGAGCAGGGGGGGGGGACAGATGTCAGTTAGGGGCGCCAAAATGTGCTTTGATATTATTTTATTGATAAAAATAATGGATTAGAGATTTGAAAAAAAAGAAAAAGGATCTTGGCCCTGGGCGCGAATCTTGTCCCCGGGCGCCAAACACCCTCGCTACGCCACTGGAGTACACATCTTGCAAAAACATGTTTCCCATTTCCTTCATTTTTTTTTTAAAATTCAAAAATATATTTTATTTTTACTGCACATCCAAACCTGTCACAATTACAAAGTACATAACATCAGCTGAACAATTAATCTACATACTTAAACCTGAACCAATTGAATTAATATTTATCCCCCTAACCTGAATTTTAAAAAAAAATAGTAAAACTGATTTTTGGGAGTCCGGAATGGAGGAAGGGGTTGAAAATTTGAAATAATGTGCTGTCATCGGCAATGAGTCTATGGGCTAAATTTCAGCTCGACACGATGACGGAAAATTGGTCTTTTAGCCCATAAAACACACGAAAAACATGAACAAAAATGAAATGAATATATAGTATTTAAAAAAGGGATGCCGTGGACTGAAAAATGTATAGACTGTGTATCGCAGAGTATTTTATAGGAATATATATATATTTGGCATCTAATTATTATTTTACAATTAAATATTCTTATTTTGGTATGTAATTAGAAACAAGGATTACTATAGTTGATTGAAGGAATGTGGGTACTGCTTTAAATGTGTTATTTAAAAAAAAAAATAATAATTTTTTGTAAGACTAAAAAAAAATGTACAATTTATCGAGAAAAAGATGCCTTAAAATCAGGTCACTTACAAAATAAATACATTTTCTCCCATTAAATAAGACACGATACTTTTCTCTCTTATCGCTTCAAAATTATATTTAAGAAAATTACCAACCTTAAATTTCCCTTAGCAGTAAAAAAAGAAATTCGAGGAAATGCAGTTTTGCGTTTTTATTAAAGTTCGCTAAATGCACAATAAGGATTAAGTCCTTAAAAAATTATTACCAAATTTGTTACAACCGTCTCTATCTTGTGAATAGAATCAAGTTAGCCAATTAAAACAAAATTCCCAGGCATACAATTTGAAATGTTTGAACGAATAAAGTGTAGAGAATTTGATAAGAATGTAGCAAGTTTTACGTGTGTCGGTGTCATACCTCAATTCAAACATATACCCCCCAATCAAACATAATCCCAACCATTCAAAAATAATACAGCCATTCTAAAATAATACCCTCAATTCAAATGTGGCACTTTCAATTCAAACATGTTACCTTCAATTCAAAAATGTAAACTTCAATTCAAACTTTTTTACTTTCTATTCAAACATGTTACTTTCAATTCTAAACATGTAAACTTCAATTCAAACATGTTACCTTCAATTCAAACATGTATCCTTCAATTCAAACTTGTTACTTTTAATTCAAACATGTTACCTTCAATTCAAAACATGTAACATCCAATTCAAACATGGTACCTTCAGCTCAAGCATGTAACCTTCAAAGCAAACATGTTACCTCCAATTCAAATATGTTACATTCAATCCAAACGTGGTATATTCAGTTCATACAAAATTCAAATATAAATTTTAAAAGCTGTTATAGAACTGTGTAGACATTACACACAATACAAAAAAAGGGGTCAATACAATTTCAAAAAACAAGATACGTTTGCTTTATAACTTAGTTCCATTTACCTAGCAGAAAGACTCGTTTTATTAATAAGTTGTGCTATTTAAACCATCAGTGACTTAATTGTAAATGATTAATAACAAAGTCGAACGCTCATTTTTACAACTAAAAATTTATTCATTTTCTTGAAATGGCATTACTCTTGTAAGAAATCTAATATATAAACGAGAAAAAAATAGTTTTAAAATTTAGAATCTAGTATTTGAAACGCACCAGAGTCGGAAGGTTAAATTTTAAGTGAATGTTGTTATGGTTGGATAAAAAAAAGCATTTATATCAGATTCGCTGCGTTTCTGGCGTGACAGCGTAGCCCGAGACACACATAGTCAGTGCTAATAAAACTCTGGACAACCTGCTGTAGCTGCAATATATTTACAAAACATTACCTCACTTACATGAAGACAATAGTTTTACACAACTTTTACTTACATATATCAAGTGGAATGTGAGCCTTGTAATATAAAGTAAAATCGTATAGTTGACAATTTATTACTTTTCTATTATACATAAACATATGTAATTATATTAATCAGTTGAAGATAGCTGCTTTTTAAAAAGAAGGTTTTGAAATATTCATATAACCAATGAATTGTTTGAATAGGAGTAAAGATAGTACCGCCAATATTTTTAATTTTTTGTTTGTTTCAAGAATGGTTCATTATTTATAAACAAATTCGAACACACTTCCTGTCGCTCTCAGACGCAGCCAGAAACTGGAGTCTTTCAAAACTGATTTCAAAACATATCTATTTTGAAAACACATGCTGGGGTGATGTTGCATACCATCTTTTCCAGCCTATTATCTCCTATATGTAAAGTGGCCCGTGTTGTTTATGGTTGCAAGGGATGAAAGACTAAGAATGGGTATTCTCGTATGTAATGCTTATAATGTTACGTTTGTATTTCAATGTGGTAATATATAGATGTTTTGCATTTCTCTTTTAATATGGATGACTTTGTACCGCGCTTCGAGCCTTTAGGGCTTGATTTTCAAATAAGCTTTATAATTATTTTTGTTTGCTAGTACTGGGAAGGGCCGGTTGTGAATAAGAGACAACCATACCAGAAGAGAAATTGATATTAGAGTTGTTTTTTTTTTTTTTTAATCATAAGGATGTAAAATAAAATATTCCACCAAATTTTATAGTCTGAGGCAGAGGTTCCCAACCCTGTGCCCGCGGGCGACATGGCGCCCGCGGAACGATTCGTATGTGCCCGCCTCTCACTATTCGACAGAGACATAATTTTTTTCATAAACATTATTTTAAAATATGATTTATTTTTATTCATTTGTTAGAGTTTTAATTTTTTTTTTACTGCCTAGGTTTATTAAATATGCTCGATACTTGTCTTAACTTGTCTAGCGGCGAGCCAGACTGCACTATTTACGCTAGCCTGGAACGGCTAGTGCCATTTGCACATCACAACTTGTACACGCAGAAAACCCGAAGTGAACGAATGGAACGAACGCCACGAACTGATCCGATAAACCCCGAAGGCGCCAAATCACAAGGCACACAACTCTGATTGCTTCAGCGATCATCGGCTCACTTCGGGTTTTCCGCGTGTACATGGAGTGATGCGCAAAAAGCATTCCCCACCTGGAACCGCGTTGTTGTCATTGTGATTGCTGCCCTGTTCGGGTCGCGACAGTTAGATAAGAGACATGTTCGTCAGACGAAACACGAATTAGGAGTTTTATATAAAAAAAAAATTAACAGGCTAAAAGCGAGGTGCGTAATTTATGGTATTCATAAGCGATGATCTATTAATAAACTATTATTATTGAGGAGATAGTTGTAGTTCTTTTTATAATATAAGTATGCATATAATGCAGAACAGACTTGCGCTATAACATTGATATTATATTGTAGTTCAATTATTTTTTTTTTTATTATTTATTTTAGCCCTAAAATGAGTGGACCAAGTAAAAGACAACGAACCTATCATTTTAACACTGACTGGGAGGAATCATATTGTTTCGTTAATTTGAAAAATAAATGCTTTTTTTTTTGTTGCATTGCAGTGCCGAAAAAACATAACGTTGAACGACACTTTCAGACAAATCATGTCACTTTTAATGTGAATTATCCTCTTAAATCTGAAGTAAGAAAGAAAAAAAATTGTAATCTAAAATCAAGTCTAACAGCACAGCAGACTGTTTTCACTAGACATGTGGAAAATTCTAAAAAGGCCACTATTGCTTCTTTCAAAATATCTCATATGCTCGCAAAAAAGAAGAAACCTTTTATTGATGGTGAGTTGTTTAAGGAACTTTTTTTTACTGGTGCCGATTGTTTGTGTGATGGATTGTCTAACAAACGTGAGATTGTCTCAGCAATACAAGACTTACAGTTGTCAAATAACACAGTCACAAGAAGAATACATGCAATTTCAACAGACATACAAACTCTGTTAAAAACTGACTTGGAAATATGTGTCTGGTTCTCGCTACAATTTTACGAGTCAACAGATATATCAGACACCGCACAGTTAGCAGTTATGGTGAGAATGGTGTTTAGTAACTTCACAGTAAAAGAGGATATGTTACAAATCTTACCTATGAATGGACAGACAAGGGGTGAGGATATTTATAATACATTCAAAACATACGCCAAGTCAATAAATATACCTTTGCACAAGCTGTCTGCAATAACCACTGATGGGGTGCCAGCAATGATGGGTAAAAACAAAGGATTTATTACCCTCTGCATGAAAGATGATTCATTTTTAAACTTCATGTCCTACCATTGTATTATCCACCAGGAAGCTCTGTGTTGTAAAATTTTGTCATTTGAACACGTCATGAAAATAGTTACAAAAATAATCAATTCTATTCGAGCAGCTCCTTTGCAACACCGACTTTTCAAGGCCCTGTTAGAAGATACTGAAGATAAAGAACATGATCTTATTCTGCATACTGAAGTACGTTGGCTCAGTAAAGGAAAGGTTCTTACAAGATTTGTGAGTTTAATTGAAGAAATAAAAACATTTATAAACGATAGAAAGGAAAATTATGATGAACTAGCTGACTCTGGCTGGCTGATTGATTTGGGATTTCTCACAGACATCATGGAAAAATTGAATTCTTTAAATTTGGAGTTGCAGGGTAAAGACAAAAGCATAGCTGAAATGATAAGCTCTGTAAAGTCATTTAATTCCTTTGCAACACCGACTTTTCAAGGCCCTGTTAGAAGATACTGAAGATAAAGAACATGATCTTATTCTGCATACTGAAGTACGTTGGCTCAGTAAAGGAAAGGTTCTTACAAGATTTGTGAGTTTAATTGAAGAAATAAAAACATTTATAAACGATAGAAAGGAAAATTATGATGAACTAGCTGACTCTGGCTGGCTGATTGATTTGGGATTTCTCACAGACATCATGGAAAAATTGAATTCTTTAAATTTGGAGTTGCAGGGTAAAGACAAAAGCATAGCTGAAATGATAAGCTCTGTAAAGTCATTTAAAGCTAAATTGGATTTGTTGATATCACATCTGCAGATCAATTCTCTCGTGCATTTCCCACATATGAAGAAAATGCTAGGTGACAATGAATTAAATGGGACATTATTTATTAAGCATCTTCAAGAGTTAAAAAAACAGTTTGAAGAGAGATTTTTGCAGTTTAAACATATTGAGCCAATAGTTTCCTTCTGTATCAATCCTTTTACTTGCCAAATAAATGTTATGGAAATAGCCGCATGTATAGCAGATTTTGTTCAAGGTAAGGCAGAAGAACTAGAGTTAGAAATTTTGGACCTTAAGAATGATATTTTGCTAAATTCCTTAATGTCAGAGGACTTTTGGAATACAGTGGATAGAGAAAAGTTCCCATTGTTGAAAAAATCGGCATATAAAATTGAATCATTTTTCGGTTCGACATATTTATGCGAATCATTGTTTTCAAACATGAACTTAATAAAATCAAGATATAGATCTCGACTCAACGATGAGCATCTTTATGATTGTCTGCTACAGGATTATCGTCATACGCTCCTAATTATGAAGCTCTGGCCAATGAAATGCAATGCCAAAGATCACATTGACTTTATTATATTTTTTAATTAAATGTTTTCTTTGTATTTGTGTGTTTTGTTTACTTTCTTAACTTTTTGTAAATACATTTCTCTGTGTGTGTGTGTGTGTGCAATTGGAACAAAATGCCAAATAATATTATTATTTTGAAACATTTTTGTTTATTATTTATTAATACAATATGACTATAAGAAAATAAGAAAATAAGAAAATAAATTACTGGAAAATAGCAAGTTATGGAAGGAGTTTGTCGATTTAAAATAGGTGGTGCCCGCCACCCTACAGCTATTTTAGAATGTGCTCTAAGAGTAATAAAAGGTTGGGAACCTCAGACTCTGAGGTGTGAAAATAATTTTCCGTTGCAAAGCCTTGGGGGAACTAGAACGAATGGGCATTTTTTTTATAGTTTTGTCAAATGTTACCTCCCACCTTCTATTGCTCTATTTATACGGAACACATTTTTGAGGGGGTTGTTTAATTTTTTTTTTCATTAGTCATCTTCACATCACTTTCTAAACTGCCTTTACATTTTATAAGGATATAAGGTAATATATAACAAGGTAACAAGATATATCAAATATGTAAAAAGTATTTTATTCTAAACAAAATTGGAAAAGATTAATAATTATTTTCACAAAAATTTCTGAGATGTTACAGTAATAGGATTATAAAAGTTTTGCTATGTGATGATTTCGTTGTACTTAAAAAATGTTTCTGTAAGACATATGTATACTTTTTTAATGATGTAAACACGTTTTAAGATACACAATTCTTATGCTGCAGAGAGTTGCATTGTGTACATTTGATTTCTCACAATTGCATTAATGTTGTATGCTCACATTGATATTAAACTTGACAAGTAGAATGAAATTTGCGAATACCGCTGAACTTATGCCTTTGTCATTTGAAAATAACATTGAACTCATGTGCGGCTCACGCTTTTAAGCTATGTTACTGTAAAACACTAAATGTGTATATAGATTTATTAGGCTGACTGGTTGGCCAAATGGTCTAAACTGAGCAAACCTGGAGTTGGTGGTCTGGTTTTCAAGTCCAGCCAAAGACCAGTCAAGGAAAAAATATTAACCACGGGTGGATGAGACTCGTTAACCTTGGTCGGCAACTGATCTAAGAGAAGGAAACTCTGAATTTAAACCTGGAGTTGGAATCCCGTAAGGCGCAAACAATGACAATTCTTGCGACCGAACCCATCCCTGGCCGTCTTGACATAGAGTCTTGCCACTGGGAATGGTGGGCCCGAACTAGAGAGTGAGGTTGAAGCGGCGCAACTCTTACTCACTTTCAACAATGTCGCCCGCGCAAGTCATCAGTCACCAGACGACTCGATGGTCCTCGTCGATCTTCCACGGAAGAACACTAATATAGATTGATTAAAATATTTACATTTACAACTATTTGATGTTTTTAAATAATTCATCAAGCCATTTTCATAACATTTTTAATGTGCATATTGTCTAATTATTATAAAATTGTATGATGTATTGTTTATATACACTAATTGTTTGTGTTTCATTTATCTACTTTAAAGTTGTATCGCTTTCGAACCCTTGTATAAACCCGGGGCATAAAACGCAAATGTACCAAACGCATCAGAGATGGAAAACATACACTACAGTTTAGGTAGACGCTGTAAGTGATAGGGATGTTAGCGATCAGGAAGATAAGACATAAACCACAAAGACGGAGGTAGCAAGGAAATAATGTCACACTGAACATTACACACAAGAGAGACACTTAAGCACTGGTAAATGTATACACCGATGTACAGAACACATTGTCATATAAACCACTATTTGACAACACACTAATACAAACAATGAGATACACAACCAAGAGAGTGAAAGTCATTTTTGGGAGGGTAATATAACTATTGGAATTGTGTGTAATAGAAATGAATATACATTTTAATATGCATAACATAAACTTTGAGCGTGGTATTTTTTTCCAGATTTTATTCGATTAATGTTGTTTACTTTCTGACACACATGGGAAGAAAAATTCCATAAGTTTCTTCAAGACCAAATGGTAAACGAAAAGACACAAGTTTGTAAATGTTTATGGATGTACGCATTAATATTTTGAGCACCTAAAATGGCTAAAGAAACTAAATGTCTGTAATTGTTTATAAATTGTACGTAACAGTATCTTGTGGATCCAACGTTCCAATAATCATACTACTATTGTTGATGTATAATTATCACTGAACTGATTTTTTGTTCTAATGGTAACCTTTGAACCTCATCAGTCAAATAATATAAACAGAAATATTGCAAATGACTTTTTATGGTTAGAGATGAAACTTTTCCATTGATTTGTAAATGTTTGCCATCAAATTACTTAATTGATTTTTCAATCTATGGCATCTTCAGTTGAAATACCAAATACGTATCTATCCCCTTAGAGAACGGATCAACGCAGTAATCTTATCTGCGTGATTAAAACGATTAACTTACAGAAATTATACACACAATAATATAATCTCAGTGATTAAAACTGTCCACATTCAGAACGGGTCAACACAATAACCTCATCTAATTGATAAAAACTATCACTATATAGAATGGGTAAACACATACTCTTATCTCATTGATAAAACTATCACTTCATAGAACGGGTCAATATCGTATCTCCTGGATTAAAACCAACCCCTTATACAACGCGTCAACTAAGTATTATTATATCATTAATTAAATCTATCAACTTATAGAACAGTCCAACACAGTAACCGTATCGCGTTGATTACAACTACCACCTTATAGAACAGTCCAACACAGTAACCGTATTGCGTTGATTAAAACTACCACCTTATAGAACAGTTTAAAAAAGTAATATAATCTCAATGATTAAAATTATGAACTTATAGATTGGGTCAACACAGAAACCGCATCTCAGTGATTAAAACTATTACCTTATAGAGCGAGTCAACATAGTAATCTAATCTCAGTTGTTAAACCTTATAGAAATGGTCAAAAGAGTAATCTTATCTTAATGATTATAAATATCATTTTATAGAACAACTCAACAAACTAATCATATCTCATGTACTAAAAGGATCACCTTATGGAACGTGTGATTGCATTAATCTTATCTAAGTGATGAAAAGTTTCACTTTATAGAGCGATTTAACACCGTAATTTTATCTCAGTGGTTAAAGATATCAATTTTTTAGAACGGGTCAACATAGTAATCTTATCGCAGTGATTAGAGAATGGAACTACCGAGAGGACAGCAAGAGAAATGGGAAAGAAAATCAATAGGTGAAAGATACAAAAGTAAAAGAGGGAAATATTTTATGTCATTTCAGTACAAACAGGTCATTTCAGTAAAAACAGGTCATGTCAGTAGGAACTGGTCATTTCAGTAAGAAGAGCTCATTTCAGTAGGAACAGGTTATTTCAGTAGGAACAGGACATTTCAGTAGGAACAGGACATTTTAGTTGACCATAACAGAAAACATTTTTTAGCAATTAGGGGTTAGCTGCTCCGTAAAAATTAAGAGTATCAATAATTTGTAAACATTTTCAACGGGAAAAGACAAGAGAATACAAACTGAAAGAAAAGAGTACAGCGAGCTTATGCCATCCCTTGTTGTACACACAACAATATGATGTTGACAAGACTGCAGCGAGAAACTGCGCACCGCATATAACATACACAAGCATTATGATGGCGACAAAAGGGCAGCGAGAAAATTGGCACCATTTGTTTAACACACACAATCAATTATACAATGTGTAACACTTTAAAAAAAAGCAACTTTTTATAAGTCATTTTCAATGTAATATCATACAAAGGAGGCAGGGGGGAGAAAGCATTCATAAAACTCTTGCACTTTATAAGAACCAAATTAATGCTCCACCAAAGCCGCGTAACCGCACATTTTTTGTCCCAGCTCTGAGCTCTATTACTGTTACAATGACCTAGACGCTTTACATAGCAGATTTATTTCATCAACAATTTCAGAAAAAAACAAAACAGTACGCACCAAACGCGTTAGCGATCATTTTTTTTTTTTGTTTGGAAGAATCGCTTTTAGCGCAGGAATCGGAAATTTCATTGTATGTTACCGTTGAAAAACTGGAAAAAACGAAATTTTGGGGTGATCATGTGGGTCAAAAAATGTGATAGAATTTGTCATCATGAGCAATTATTCTATGTGCAAAGTTTTAGCTTGATCGGTTGATTGGAAGTAGGGGAATTAGCGGTCAGAATATTTTGATACAAACCAACCCAGCCAGCCACCCAAGTACAAAAGTGAATTTAAAATACAGGATTAAATAAAACTACATTGTTTTTTTATCTGTGGCATAACCCAGGATTTTGTGAACCTGGTTAAATTACCCTAAATTGGATTTTTAAAAAAAAGAGAGCATTAGAATGAAGAAGTGTTGAATAGGCTACAGACCTCATAAAAATAACTTCCTTAGGGTTATGTTATATAAACAATAACAAAAATATGATCTTTTGTGATTTCTCTTTAGTTTCAATGATTGCCTAATAAGATAGAAGTTTCTTTACCTAGCCATATAACAAGTGAAATTCTTGTTGAACACGTAAACTGGACACAATCAGATATCATAGAAAATATGAAAACAAGCATGACAACATGAAATCACGAGACATTGTAGCAAGTATTATTACAAATATTACCCAGGTTCTGCAATATTTTTATTTTTGTAGATATACGTACATGTAAACATTATTTAATATTGCTAATTTTTGTAAAAAAAAAAAGTTAAAAAAAGAAGTATAAATCATAGATTTGATATATTATTACATTAACTCTTGTTCAGACTCATATACATATTCAAGTAATTGGTTCAGTTTATGCAAAAGAAAAAAGCGACATCAATATGTATGTATTCCTACAACTGTTTATTTTTAAATGGAAAACATATAAGTGATTCCGAATGTGATTTACACCATTATTTGCAAAAAGTGCGGTAAACTATACATAGGAGAGACAGGTCGTCGCCTTGGGGACCGTTTCAGAGAGCACCTCTATAACATAAATAAACACGCTCTCTGTCCGGTCTCCAAACATTTCAATAGCCCCAACCATAATGGTATCTCAGATATTGTAGTTACTGGTACACTCTATACTTGTAATACTGCAGATATAATCTATATGGAGAACAAATTAATAACTAGATTTGGTACGTTGTCTCCATATGGATTGAACCAAATCCATAGTTTTACTTAGCTGCCAGGTCTTTTTCCTGTTTGGTTTTTCCAATTATGATAAAATCACTTCCTTTTTACTTCTCTTTACTTTGTTTTTGTCTGGTTTTAGCGCCCTCCCCTATATTTGTTCTGTTTTAGGTAGGATATGTATATTGATAGTATGTAAATTTAATTTATACTTATTTAAATGTGTTTTGTTTGTTGATACTGATGAAGGCATGTGCCGAAACGTTTAATTGTGTATAATGTATAATTATTATTAAAGCCAACTCATATTGTTCTATTGACACAATTTGTTCGTGTCTTATTAATCTATTTTAAAGCTTTATCGCAGTCTACCACTTTTTACAATTAGTTAACGAATGTCATAAGGGACAGACTGCAAAGGTGAGCTCAAAAGAAAATGAATAAAACAATGTATTGGAAGAAAGTACTGAAAAAACGTAACACAACGAAACAACGAACCTGTCAGCAGGAAGACTTTGTCATCGAACAACAACAGAAAACCAGATTTTAAAAATAATAGCACTTAGCCGAAAAGTAGCATCCAAGATGGCAGCAAAAGAATATCTCACCAACTTATTTTCTGACACCGCCCCTCAACTGTTTAAACTTACATTTTAAATATATGAACGTCATCTAAAACATGATTCAGTAAGTTTACTTTAGTAGGTTTACTTTAGTATTTTACTGTTTAAGGTTTTCTATAGCAGGTTTACTACCATATGTTTTAACAAGATATTTTCATACCATTATAGTCTGTAATTCTAATAAAAGAGACTTATGGCTTAGATCAATTAAAATAACATTTGAAAATCATTAAGTTGATATAATCTGGAATTCAACCCGAAAGTAACATCTTTCAATTTGTTGTTTTTTTTTCAGAAGAGTAAAAATTACAATTTGTATAGAATTATTAAATTTAGCATTTACACGGTAATTTTTAAATTAATTTTGTAAAAGACAAACATATAGAAAGCAGCCTTGTAAGACAACTCTGACTGAATTGTTATTAAGTTCACGGTTGTAGGAGTGAATATAAACAAATATTTTTTTTAAAATCCAAAATTGCTTTTTCTATCGTTTAAATGCCATGAACAAGTTTATATATGCCTGAATCATTTAAAAAACATGATTATATACTTTCATTCTATTTCAAATGTTTATATTTTTTGTTGTAGTTGTTGAAAATTTATTTTTTGACAAACATTTACTATTTGAGAAGTTTTAGATCAAAATAATGTTAAGTATAATGTTAAAACTAATTGATATCAGGCTAGAAGGTTTACTATCAAAAAGGTATAATTACTTAGCAATCAGGCTGTAAGGGGCAAAAAAAGAAAAGAAAAGCTTTTAGTGAAAGAAGAGCTTTTGGGCGTTAAATGCTGAAGATCACCGACAAAATGAAACGTCTGCTGATTAACGTTTCAAAAATCATTTTAAAAAGGATAACTAATGAAATAGCCTAACAGAACAGAGTTTGAACGTGATCAAGTCTTTAGTCCATTGCTACTTTCAATATCGATGACTAAATTAAAAAAAAAAAAAAATGTATGTTAAGCATTATTTCTGATGCACGGTATCACATGGCATTGTGTACGGGATTGTTTAATTAAAAAGAATAAATAATGAAATAGCCTAACAGAACAGAGTTTGAACGTGATCAATTCTTTAGTCCATTGCTAATTTCAATATCGATGAATAAATTAAAAAAAAAAAAAAAAAAATGTATGTTAAGCATTATTTCTGATGCACGGTATCACATGGCATTGTGTACGGGATTGTTTAAGAGCTTAACATATTCAGAGCTTTTTCTTTTAAATCGTGCGTTTTTACCATTCATTTTATCTTTTAAATAGTATTTCTTTCTATCGAGTTGTCGGCCTGTCTCTACTTTGTGAATCAATTTAACAACAGACACGATCTAAACCTCATAAGATCTCAAAATCTATTTCTCAATTTCCTTCAAGTAATCCTGGTTTGCGGTAAAAAATAAATTAAAAATAAAATTAAAGACCTTTTCCCTTTGTCTAATGGGCCTTTAAGAAGTTGTTATCGGGGATAAAGATACATTTATTTTTTATTTGCAAGAAATAGAAAACATTTCTTGCTTTGAATCATAACCATTGGCAATAAATAAATAATATGTGTAATATTTTAATACAAATTAGTTCTAACATTTAACAAAATATTTCCCAGTTGAATCTAAATCTAATAGTATAATTTTAACACCGCATTTACAATATTGTAACTAACAAGAATATTTCAGTATTTAAAAAAAAGATATCATTACTGCTTGATAGTTACATAGGCTCTGATCCTTAAATCGGTAATGGAATTATATTTAATTTGATTGGCCTGCTCGAACATAATTTGTTTTTTACTTCTTTTTATTCTTGTGTATTTTAATTTCTTGGATAAAATACATTGCCATAGACGGTATCTTCATCCGTTGTCAAATCTGTGTCACTGTGACCTATGAAGCAATTGTTTGCATAAATCTCGTCATTTGCCAAGAGATCTGTGCTCAAGTCATTGACGACATCAGTGTTCACGTATAACTCATCGTTAGCCTCACTATCGGATATGTTGTCTTGAGTTTGCAACGCCCCGTTGTTCAGATAGATTTGTTCTTGGGAATCATTCTCTTCGTAAACGGGTTCATCAACTGTGGAAAAAAAATTACAATAAAAAATTGAAAATTCTTTTAAAAAAATTTTTAAACTTTAAATCCTTTTTAAAATTTAAAATCAAGTAATTTGTAGGGGGGGGGTAGGGGGCTCAAAAATTAAAAAAAAAACATATATACAAGTAACCTTAAAAGAATCATTATTACTCAGACCCTTTCCACCCACAAAAAAAAAAAAGAAAAATAACAAAAACAAACAAAAACTACATGTGTATGTCTTTTTATGTAAAAAATACTACTCTATAAAGAAATAGCATCAATTTAAAAAATTTTTAAAATTTAAAACCTTTTTAAAATTTAAAAAAAAATAATTTGGAGGGGGGGGGGTAGGGGGCTCAAAAATTAAAAAAAAAACATATATACAAGTAACCTTAAAAGAATCATTATTACTCAGACCCTTTCCACCCACAAAAAAAAAAACGAAAAATAACAAAAACAAACAAAAACTACATGTGTATGTCTTTTTATGTAAAAATTACTACTCTATACGGAAATAGCATCAATTTAAATATGATTTCTTTTGATTGTAATAATTTTGCGGTTTAAAGGAGGATGGGTATTGTGTGGCCGATTGTTCTAAACTGAGCAAATCTTCATTTGGTGATCTGGAGTGAAATCCCGACCAAAGCCCAGTCAAACAACATCAGGACCTCGGGCGGACAGGTTTCGGTGTAAACTGTGATGGTATCTCCTCTGAGAGAAGTAAACTCTGAATTAACAACCTGGAGATGTAATCCCTAAGCGGAGAACATTGACACAATGAAGTATTCCAACAAAACCTGCGACGCCACTGTTGTCAAGCTGAATCATCCACAAATGATGTTCACTTGGGTTATCCAGTAAGGCAATTAGCTGTAAAGGGAATCAGATTATAATTGTGAAAATAATATCCCAGACTCTGTTGATTTTGTCCTGGGAACTTTACATCATCGTCACATTGTGATGGACTGATACCAAAAGCAACAAAAACAAAGGTGATGGGGAGACATTATATTAATTGGTTTCAGGGGCGCGAACAAAATTTGCACTTTGGTGGAAGTGGCTTAGGACAATTTAGAATTCTTATGTAATATGCATGTGAATGGAGTAGATAGCGGGCTATAGCTTGTGAATAGACACAAGTTTGTCCCATCAAAAATGACTAGATGGGCCCCAACTAAAATACACATTGTGCATAAAATGGCTCCAAGAAGAAGTTTGCTCATTGCATAACGCAAGTTCCAGGAGTATTCTAAACAAAATTAATTCTTGTTTTACCAATTTCTGACTGAATTTGAGATTTTGGGCTTCCTCCACTGTGTTGTCGTGCAGTTGAGGTCACTGCCATTGGCTTGTACACATTGCCTGGGTTTTCGCTTCTTTTCTCATTCTTGCTTAGTGACTTCAGTCCAGAGATTTGCGATATCCCCGTACTGTATTTTGGACGATGAAATGATACAAGTACATGGTTAATTATGAAATTGAAATTGTTATGAGCTTCCAACTTTTGCATTGCAGCAATAACTCCGCCCAAAATAATACTGGTAGAATAGGCAAAAACGTGCCAAAGTGTTCTCGTTTTATAGACATTTTAATTGTTTCTATAGTATAGTAGTTACTATCCTAGTGTCTCATTTTTTTATTTTACTTAGTTTACATGTTTTTAATAATTGTAAAGCGCTTAGAGCCTTAATGTAAACGCTATGTAAAAAATGCCTAAATAAATAAATGCAATTCGTTACTGAAGGGAATTAAGAACATTATGTAGTCAGCGTATGCAAGAACATTTGAAAGTCCGCGCGTACAAGAACAATTTATAGTCTGGGTGTACAAGAACATTTTAAAGCCCGGGTGTACAAGAACTCTGCGGGGCGCAGATTTGTTACGTTTTTTGTGTTTCAACTTTGCGCATTGTCTCAAGAAACCCCTTTTTTAGTTTGACGTCAGCGCTATTTAATTTAAAATGTCTTTGGATCGTATTTGGCTCTTTCTCTAAAGTTTCATCTTTTAAGAGTTGTATTTGCAACGTACTCATGTTTGTAGAAGTGTAAATACTCTCACATCTCTTAGTTTGTAACATTGAATAATTTACGAATTGCACAATAGCCAAAACAATAATGAATATTCTTTTTGTGGGCTCCCGTCAAATAGCAAAGTGTAAAACATGTCATGTTACTCTAAATCTGCCACTACTCCCACTTAGGTAATTTTCTTCTCTTAGTCTTTCTTCTACGTCTTTTAAGAACACTTTTTGTGTCTGTAAAAAAAATGGATCCTCATCGATGTACAAGATTGACAAGTCGTGATATGAAATGGATAGTGTCTCTCCGTAAGATCACGAATGTCCTCGCACAGAAACAATTGACCCATGACGTGACAATGCTTAGTCTTGTACACACATGGCCTTAAACTACAAGTAAGAATAGAAGTGGCACGGGAGAATAGGTGGCGGGGAATAGGAAAATATTGAATCATGCCTGGACCACATGACTGAGCGATTGTGGAACACTGAAAACTTCCTAGTGCTAAACGTGGACACACCGCGATAAATGTCCCTGTTGGTATGCAGCTTCTGTATCTGAATGGGATGGAAAGCCACAGACAAAACTAGTAATTATCATCGTATTGAAAACAAAAAAGACTATTAATGCCAGTATCGCTTGTCAGCACCTAAGGCGGCGTAGGTTGACAGCAACCAGGGCAGGCTTTAAAAAATACGCGACGGGCACACACTTAATCACATTTTTAAACATCCTGCAAAATAAAGTTTGTGGAAAATCAAACGAATCAAGAAGGTTGTATCACAAGAGTTTTTATCACAAGATCTTGCATCCCAGGCCACATCCTTTTCGAAAGCATTCAGAAATAATAATTAGCGATCGCATCTATTGGTGTCTAGGAACAACTCATCAAAGTGTGTCCTGAAAGTAGTGGCCAACTAATCAAAGTTTTTTATGGAAGTAGTGGCCACTTGATCAAAGCGTGTCATAGATGTATTTTCCACGTCATTAAAGTGCGTCCTGGAAGAAGAGCTTCAAACAAGTTCCATCATTGTGTTCTACCCTATTCATATTGCTCATTAAATATCTATCAGACTAGAACAGGCCATAATATTTCACCTCCGCACTAGACACATACAACTTAATTCCTACCTTAAATGCATAAAAATCATTTAAACATTGTGTGTACCATCCTCTGCAAACATCCAAGTAACACGTTACCCTTTTCCCTGCCGACCACTTCAAGACTTACACCTAATCAATCTGCTAAAAATACCAGACTAAACCAGCACCCTATATACCAACAAAGATCCTTTGAAGAGATTTCATAAATTCTTTACCATGGCCACAGACATAAGTGCACGTGTCTAAAAGTACAATGGATCACAAAGATGATGAATATCCCACAGCCATATTGTAATCTTAGCAGATTAAAACATCATATTAGTCCTCGATAAACCATTTCTGGACACACACAAAAAGATTTTTAAAAAAGAGTTAAATACCCATTGTTTGCCCACAGTCATATCTATTGACCTCACCTTTCATCGTGTGACTTTGTGTGTCTTCTCACCAAAATAATTACGACTGACACAAGACAGACGGCAACCACTAAGCCGGTAGTTATTCCAACGATCATTATAACATTGATCTCATTCGCTTCTGAAAATTATTGAAAATTTGATATTTAAGTTTATTTTACACATATTCCTTCGAATTACTAAAAACACTTTAGGCACATAAAAAATAATTTTACTTGAAGCCTGCAAATATAGAGTAATAATTATAATAAATCTTTTTATTCCTTTAAGAAAGTTTATAATTTGAAAATTGAACAAGCAAAACTATCTAACGTATTATTTTTACTAATTGATGGAAAATGTTTTAGATGTTATTTTTTAAAGAAAACAACATCAATAATTAAAAGGATGAGCTTAAGAAGAAGACAAAATAGAGCAACCCATATAAAAACAATAACAGTTATTGTTTGCACAAATTGTATGATTATCTTCTTCTATATGGAAACAAATAAAAGGCTTTATACATATTTAATATCATGACAGATACAATAAAAACTGCAAAGCTAAACAAATTGCCAGCACTCAAAGGATTTCACTTTATATCACGACCAGAAAAAAAAAGTCATGTTAAATTACGCAAGGTTGGAGGATATAATAACTGTGAACAACAGAGCACTGTAGCACTCGTGAGGAAAAGATAGAAAACACAAGATTGTGACCGTATCAAATTACGCCATTATATTCCAATGATTTCTAATTGAAATATTTCAATGAAATGTGATCTTAAGATCTTAAATGAGTTAAAGAAAATTACATAAAATACGTTTTCCTTTTTAATTTATAGACGCTGATAAAAATATAGAGCGACAATCTTTTGGGACAATATGACACATCCGGTATATCAAAAATAAAAATTAAACTTTTAAAGCAGATTGCATAGACTCCAGCACCGCATTGCAAAACTTCTGTAGTGTCATCTTGGACTCCAGCACCACATTGCAAAACTTCTGTAGTGCCATCTTGGACTCCAGCACCACATTGCAAAACTTCTGTAGTGTCATTTGGACTCCAGCACCGCATTGCAAACTTCTGTAGTGCGATCTTGGACTCCAGCACATTATTGCAAAACTTCTGTAGTGTCGTCTTGGACTCCAGCACCGCATTGCAAAACTTCTGTAGTTCCATTTGCCACATTCAGGTTATTACATCCTTGCCATAGAGTAATACATGAGGTACTCGTTACTTGTAGGATTTGGAATTAGTCAGCCTCAGGGCAAACATTCAAAAATATGTCATGGCCTTTTATCTAGTGGATTAGAAAAGATCTACTTAAAATGTCTGGTTCGCTGATTTCAGGTACTACATCTGCTATGCATTGCTGACAAAAACATTGATTTGTAAATGCCATCATCCAATACTGCCTTTATTTGCGGCTATTCATTTCGAAATGTTTCTCTAGTTCATCCATTTTAAGACTCCTCCTACAATTACGTTGTAATTTTGCATACGTTATGGTAGGCACACATCATTTACATGCCGGCACAAATTCTGCAAAAACTCTGAAAAGTTTTTAACACTAGATTTTTTCAGCCGTATATCACACTGAAATTCTTTCTTTGTTTTACTTGAATTCCATTGCCGCACTGAACTGTCCCTCGGTTAACACGAGAACAATTCAAGCTACATGTCCTTCAATTTTGACCCATATTTTGCATATCTGATGTGATCGGCGAATTTAGACGTCCAATTAGGCATGTTAACCTAACTGTTCAACACACGTGGGATTCAGTTGGATCCTTTAATTACCTTAAATAAAGATGCATGAATTTTTGTTTTATTAATTTTAAAATCAATTATTTCTTGTATTTATATCGCCATCATCTACTGACAAGTTATGCGCACATCATGTTCATACATGAATTGATCTGATACATGATACACACTTATCAGTAGTGGTAAGATTTCTTCTCATCCTAATGGCAAAATAATAACATTTGATTATTTAAAAACCAATGCCAATTGACCCAGTCTTGGAACGAATAAAACTTGACTTGTTTTATACTAAAGAATCACCCCTAGTGTGATCTTCATAAAGTGTTTATAGAATTACACATTTGGGTCGGTAAAAAAGGCATGTATGAGCCACACTACGTTCAGAAATTTGTAAGATGACACTTACATTGTTCACTAGCTACCATGTCTTCAGTTCATATGAGTTACTTAGATCAACACTTTTAGCTATACGGTGGACGCATTGTAAGAAAAAAATGTACAAGGCGTCAAAAGTTTATTAAATGAATTTGTAGGCCGATCCACGAAATGTTAAATTTAACTAAAAAAACAAAAGAATAACTCGGGGCAGTGGTTAAAATTGTGTCAAGTATTTGTAATTTTTACATGGATATAAACATCTAGCAATCTCAGCTCCAACACTAATTAAAATACTAGTTTAGAAAATATGACTGTCTTGTGTGTCACCCAATATGGATAACAGGGTTGAACAAACAATTACACATTAGAACGATAGCTGCAAGTTTTTAAAGACAAAAAGTTTACCAAAGAAGGATTGAATGTTACTGCAAAAGAAAATCGTCAATGCAGGATTGCACCAAGTGTTAACAAGATAGAAAATCTAATGACACGGCGTTGGGAAGGGCTTTTTTTTTTTAATCCAGCAGGGGTCACATAACGTTACATCGTTAGGAATAGATTTTTCATGTTTTTTGTTTTTGTTTTCTTTTCTTTTTAAAATCCAATTAGGATAATTTTAAGGCACGTCGCTGGAAATGACTTGGTCGTATTTGTTCAAACCGACCAGTGCTCACATCAAGTCACATCGTTGGGAATGGCAGGGTCGTATTTTTTTTTTAAAGCTACCAATTCCAATTTCAAGTAACTACTAAAATGAAAACGACCTCCAAATAATAATGAAACTTGAGACGATGTTAAGTGATACCGTGACTCTTCAGAAAGTCCAAAAGAAGCAGATCTGTCACCAGTTTGCGCGTGATGGCTGAATGAATGAATACATCATAACTATTTCAGACCATGAAAGTTGTTTGTGTAAGTGAGAGCTAGTTTCCTATTTTACAGTATTTTATTTTACTTCTTTTTACGAACGTCTCCGAGCATCAATATAACATTAAATTACAACCATTGAATTGAATAGTTGTCTTTAAAACAATTAATACTTGAATGTCAATTTCTACATTACGATAATGTAGTAGATTTTTTTTTAAAATCCCTGTGAAAAAAAATATTAGATACTTCCTTTAATGCCTGTAAAATAAATGGTCAGAAAATTCCTTTAACCCCTGTGAAATAAATTGTCAGAGACTTCATTTTAATCTCTGTGAAAGAAATGGTCAGAGACTTCCTTTAATCCCTGTAAAATAAATGGTCAGAGACTTCATTTTAATCCCCGTAAAATAAATTGTCAGAGACTTCATTTTTATCACTGTAAAAGAAATGGTCAGAGACTTCCTTTAATCCCTGTGAAAGAAATGGCCAGAGACTTCATTTAATCCCTGTGATAGAAATGTTCAGAAACTTCCTTTAATCCCTTTAAAATAAATGGTCAGAGACTTCCTTTAATCACTGTAAAATAAATGGTCAGAGACTTCATTTTAATCTCTGTGAAAGAAATGTTCAGAGACTTCCTTTAATCCCTGTGAAAGAAATGGTCAGAGACTTCCTTTAATCCCTGTGAAAGAAATGGTCAGAGACTTCCTTTAATCCCTGTGAAATAAATGGTCAGAGACTTCCTTTAATCCCTGTAAAATAAATGGACAGAGACTTCATTTTAATCTCTGTGAAATAAATTTTCAGAGACTTCCTTCAATCCCCGTGCAATAAATGGTCAGAGACTTCCTTTAATCACTGTGATAGAAATGGTCAGAAAATTCTTTTAATCCCTGTGAAATAAATGGTCAGAGACTTCCTTTAATCCGTGTAAAATAAATGGTCAGAGACTTTCTTTAATCCCCTTGAAATAAATGGTCAGAGACTTCCTTTGATCCCTGTGATAGAAATGGTCAGAAACTTCCTTTAATCCCTGTAAAATAAATGGTCAGAGACTTCCTTTAATCCCTGTAAAATAAATTTTCAGAGACTTCATTTTAATCTCTGTGAAAGAAATGGTCAGAGACTTCCTTTAATCCCTGTGAAAGAAATGGTCAGATACTTCCTTTAATCCCTGTGAAAGAAATGGTCAGAGACTTCCTTTTATCCATATGAAATAAATAGTAAAAAAATTCCTTTAATCTATGTGAAATAAATGGTCAGGGAATTCCTTTAATCACTGTGGAATAAATGGTCAGAGACTTCTTTAATCCCTGTGAAATAAATAGTCAGAAAATTCCTTTAATCCCTGTGAAATAAATGGTCAGAAACTTCTTTTAATCCTTGTCAAATAAAATACCATAGCAGTCTGTATGACAACATAAATATCAACACACGGATAATGACAAAATCGTTTCTGCTGAAAGCTTCCAATAGAAAAAACATTAACAGATAAAAAAAAAAAAGAAGAGATTAATAAAAATTCAGTTTCCAGTAATATTTTGACATGGGTTCTAATTTACTATGGGGATAAAGAAACAACAACAAAACGTTGAACATTTTGAAAAAAGGAATAGATTGCACGAAAAAAAAGGAATAGATTGCACGAAAAAAAGGAAAATTATTTAAGTTAATGTTTAAAGTAAAAAAAAAACCCCAAAAAACTATTAATAAACTTAAGGGACCAGGAAGTCTTTAACTGAATGTTAATATAAGGGAAAAAAAACACTTTTATTTTATCCTCCAGATCTGCTCACTATATTTCTGACACAAGTACACCACTTAAAAGTAAATATTAATACTGTTTCGGTTTAACGTCTAATCCTGCTATATTTAATAATAACACCACTGAGACACTTCATAAATACATAGCCATTGCTAACTGTGTCAGCTATTTAATGGAAGTGCTATCAAGTTTATTTGTATCCTGTTTACTAGTAACAATCTCTATAAATACATTCATCTGTTTGACTACATCCGTATTGCGATGCATTAAGCGCTTTTCTCATTTTGTGAAGGCAAAACGAACCTATAAAACTATAGTTTATTGGAGCATCAAACATTTTAAGTTATATAACTAGTTTGATAGAGAAGAGTACATTTCAAGGCATAAACAGAAATAATACCAATAAAACATGTGAGAAAAATGAGATGTTCTATGGTACATTGCCTTTTTTTAATATTTTGAATAAGCCTTACGTATTGTTTAAGGCAGCGTTCCCCAAACGGTGGTCCGTGGACCGTCACGGTCCGCGAGCCTTACGTTACCGGTACAGAGAGCATCAATATTGATGCTTAAATAGAAAGAAAATGCAATTAATAAATCTGGCACATGGTCCCTGGTGCAATTTCAAAACTTGTCCACCGGTCCATGAAACTTAAAAGTTTGGAAAACGCTGGGTTAAGGTACTTATCTTGTACATAAATGGAAATACAATATTGGTAAATATCTTGAAGAGTAAAACTTTGATAATACCTGGTTGTTAAAGGAAAATAAAATTTCCACACACACCTCAGTGCCGATTGTTAAGGACTTGTATTTATTGTGTGATTGTGTGTTTGTTTGGAGAGTATTTGGGTAGATGTTGCTCTAATTTCCTCGGTTGTTGATAAGTACTTTACTGAAGGGGAAATGACGTATTATGGTGTAGTGTGCTGTGATTGAGTCTATGGCGCAAGTATCAGGAACGATTTTATCAATAAAGTTTAGTAATAGACTTGTACAGTTAATAAAGATACGTTCGTCTCTTAATTCAATGGTTTGTTAAGTGATCGTAACCCCCATACAACGAAACTAACAAACCAGATACGTTTTTGTTCGTAACACCGATTAACAAGATTTGTGAAAAACATACATAAAACAGCCTGACCATCTGAGAAAGTTAAAAGAATAAAGTATAAAGCGTAACTGCCACTTTTTCAGTAAAAAATCACGGAAAAGAAAGAAATGTACGCAATTTTTTCCGAGTAGTCTAACACTCTAATGCGTATGGTAGATGTTACAGCATTGATAAAATATAAAAAACAACAATATTTTAAAGCTTAATGGTTAAATCTTAAAATAAAGCCTTAAAAATTGATTTGTTTTTTTCAAAATCTACCTGTAGTCTCTGTTGGTTATCGATTTAATAATGTTTAAATATGATTCCAAACAGATGTTTCAAAATATCTTCAATTTTTCTACTAAACACATTACAAGTAGCGCATATACTACTCCATTAGGAATAACTTAAACAGTTAACTGAGATAAAGAACATACAATTTAGACAAAATTATCTAAAGTTAAAAGCATTATAGTTAAAGTTTATTTAATTTGAATTTTACATCACCGAAGTAGTGACGTCATTTGTACGACTAAACACATTAAACTCTTTGTTCTATTTATTTTTATTATTCCATTGCTACACAGATTGAAAATTAAAAAGTTTACCAGCAGATTAACCAAGGCTTGCATGGCATTCTATAGATCTGACAAAATACTTTGTAAAAAATATAATAAAAAGGACAGTATTTCTTTTTTTCCGGAAAAAAGATCATATCTAAAATTTAAAAAAAGAATATCGGAAATGTGACATTTAATTTTTATATTTTATACAGGCGACATTAATATTTGTTAGGATACATCGACCTTATAAGAGCATTGAATTATGTCTTAAAAATTGCCTTTATATTTAATGTTGGTTAATTTTTTTTTCGTTTTAATCAATTATTGCTGCAAAAGTTTGCAACCTGTGTTATTAAAGGGGTTAGAGACATAGTTTTTTTTTTCCTTTTTAAAAAAAAGATATTTTATTTTATAATTTAAAATTGTGATAAAAAATACCTGTCTGAAGTGTTTTATGTGTTCTCACAATCGTTTGCCCATAGAACAAGTCTGGTCCTAAAATCGTCAACACGGTGAAATTGTATGTGTGTCCAGGTTTCAGACCAGTTACATTGGCCCCATCAGAAGTGGCCATCATGTTTCCTGTTTCTAGAATATCGTTACTTGCCACCCAAGTGAGATTATAGGTGACGTTCGCAGCCAATGTTTCTATTGTCCACATTAGTTTAACTTCATTCGATGAAATCTGAGTCGAGTTGGAAAATGTAACTCGTAAATCTGAAACTAACGGCAAAATCAACCTTTAGCATCGACTTATAGCCATCAACTTAATTAAACAATGAAATTGCAAAACGAGGTTTGTGGAAGCTTGAATTAGAGAACAGGAAAAAACGATCAGGACGTTTGAGCATAAGGCCTTCTTTTCCTGCGCACAGGGCACGTAAATATTTCACAAAGAACAGAGCACAGTAAACAACTCAAGAAATAGGGATTATTGTTAAATAAAAAAACAATGACTGCTTATTATGTCATGTTCTAAGGACAAAGATATTTGTTCAAAATGATATACTTAACTATGTTGTCACTTTGTCAATAGATATAATCTACAATTTAGTCCAAACGAAAAATCTCACTTGGTGAGCACTGTCCTCGTTCGAAGAACATAACATCTTCACACAGGCATCTATGTGTATGTGACACGTCTGGTTTACATACAAAGTCTAAATGTTCACATATCCTGGCAACGAAGGGTAAACATTTCATTCCGTGGCCCAGCACTGAAATAACAAGTTTAGAGCATGAAAAGAAACTTTCAAATTACATTTTAGCATGTTAAATGTTATAAATCCGTTTAAGATGCTTCATACTGGGATTACAATGTGTCATATAACATCTAACGACTAATGTGTAGCATGTTATGTCATTTGATACAATTCTGTTTCACTTCTTATGTATATATTTTGCATTTGTTGGACTTTTTTCACTTGACGAAACGTAACAAAATTGGAATTTATGTTTCTGTCCCATTTTGTAGATCCCAGTATTAATCTAAGGTATTTAAATTATTATTTTTTTAAAAATAATTTTATTTGATATCTTTATTTTTTATGAATTTATGATGTTTCTTAATAAAGAATAAACAATCAATTATTGAAAGAATTATTGAAGAAAGCTGCTGAAAAAAAACAAAAATGCTAAGACATAATACTTCATACTAGACTAGGTTGGGCCTAGAAATGTGTATATTAATGCTTATGTCAAATTGTTATCATGCTCTATGAATCTATTCATATTCAAATACGTTATTTGATCTTTAATATATTTAACCAAGTTTCGAGTCCATTCTGTCATTTTACTAATTCATTTGAAATCTATAATTAGTGCTTCTTATTTTTTATCTTTTTCTTTTACCTTAAAAAAAAAATGTTCGTGTGTGTATCTGCGACTAGTGTCTTGGAAACCAGCAAATATTAATGCATGTACACAAGTTGTCTCAAAATAATCCACATACTACTACTAAATGTATTGCGTCTTTAGTAAACAAAAGAAACTTACGTTTATCACACGTGCCCAATGAAGCATTATAAAATCTGTTAGATGAACAACCACAGATCCCGTCCACGCATGTTAAAAGTGGATTGCAAACAGAGTCAGAAGAGCAGGTGCTGTCTTTTGGTCGACCTTATATCATTTAAAATAAACATATAGTAATTTATATTTATACTGTTACCTGGATGCTTCTTTAGGGCATTCTAAAACTATTTTACCTGTGTATCTAATACGATTCAACTTTAAAATAAAACATTGTTTTAAAAAAAAAAAATGGCATGGAAAGCAAATAATTTGAATGAGCCCTTAATTTATGCTTTAAATATTTGCATCCATTGTAAAGATCAGCCTTTTGTTGTATTGTTTTCTAAATGCAAAATAAAATCGTTTATATTATTTAAAATACGGATATATTATTTTAAAAATGGACATATTATTTTAAATCGGAAATATTATTTTAAAATGACATAATTTTTTTTTTTTTTTTTTTTTTTAAATCAGAAATATATTTTTAATTCGATTTGTTTAAAATGAAGTACCAAATTTGTTCATGACTAACTCACCTTTGACGACAAAAGATGCATTAAATCCTGGGTAAACCAAAGAACTGTTGTTTGTTTTAAAAACAATGTGCATCAAACTAGTTGTTGATGTTAGATTGGCTGAAAAATTGGACTGGCAATATTGTGAAATCAATCTGGCGCTCGTGTTTCCACCGTCGTACACACGAAGTACAGCATCTTTACAGTCTGGAAATCCTTTCATTTGAAGAAAGAATCTGAAATAAATGAATTAGGTGATCACTATTTCCAAACAGGATTATCGAGAGATGAGCGAATCTAAAGGGATGTATTAAACGTTACAAAATTAAACATACCAAATTGCATAAGCCAAAGTTAATTAGCGACCGTTGTAGGCCAAACATTTATGTTTTTATTTCTTTTCTTTTTTCAATTCCCTAGCCTTTTTGTTATCATTCTACTTTGAAATGTGATATGTATAGCTGTGTGTGTATAAAACTTTTTTTTTGTTGTTGCAAAACGAGAAAGTCATTACCAAAATAATTACATAACAATCAGAAGCAAAGCTAGGATGAGTGCAACTTGCAGTGGCTCGGAAAACTTGCATTTTTCATAAAAATATATATTTTTTTAAAAATATATTTGATAAGCATCTATTAATAAACGATATATTTTTTCGCACATTATGTCTGATTTTGTGATTTGAACCAGTAACATTTCATTCTTAAGATTTTCTTTAAATTAAATTATTTCCCATCGTGCCTTTGAAATAAATTTTAAAAAAATTGAAATAGCAAAAAACACAAACTGATTTCTTTTACCTCACAGTGACGACTTCATTCCCACCAACAAGTGTCCATGAATAATAGGAAGGTGTCGGGTATTTTACAGAATAACCTGGATTAGCAATGGTGCCAATCATTTGGGATATGGTAGAGTTGTACGCTGTTAGCAAAAAAATAGGACTTGAAAAATGTTGTTTCTTTTCGAAAGTTTGCATATCAAAAGAAAGAAGAAAACGCAATTGGATAAATGGATCGTCATCACACACACCAACACACACACACACATATATATATTTATATATATATATATATATATATATATATATATATAAATATATATATAATACACACACACACACACATATATATATATATATATATATATATATATATATATATATATATATATAAATTTGTTAAAATATGAATGCAATAAGTTGGATAATATCAATGCAAAATTAATATTCTTTTGAGGGTATTCATTCATGCTAAATGAATCTTGACGTTTGACAAACAACAAAGCACAATGTTACGTCATTATTCGTACATCGAATCTGGTAGTAGCCAAGAAATCCTCTGCGTGTAACAGAACCATCTGTTTTAAAGACTATATACATCGTATTCCTTGTAGATACAAACGTTCTTGACGTCGAGTCGTTCTGGTTACATGTTTTGTGGATGATTGGTGAGCTGTCAGACTCACCGTCATACAATGCAACGTAATCTAAGGAACAAGGAGACGAGTACTCAAAGTCCGTCTCATATAGACTGAAATTATCAATGGAAATAATGTCAGTATACATAATTTGATTCGTTTATTGTTGTTAGGATTTAGTTTTTCAATGCACAAATCCATTACAACAAAATGCTTGAAACATAATATTTTGTAAGTGTAATTAAGTATTAAACTATAAGTTTCCACACTGTTGTAATCTTATACTTTTGGTCTTGGGTTTACATTTCATTAAATTTCTAAAAATAGAATTTATTTCATCCAATTGTGCATGCCAGTCACTAATTCATGCATAGTTAAGTATCAATTAAATAAATGGATTGTATACCTGAATGTGATGTAGCTGTTCTGTTGCCCTCGAACACGCCAATAACTGAAGACATTATTATCGTAATTACCAGGATAGTTTGGACTAACAATCTTTCCATTTTCTGCTGTCAGTGCTGTATTGAAGTCTAGAGAGAATAAAAGGCGAGCACTAACTTTTATTTTCATGCGTTGCAGACAGTTCATTTTCCAAGGTCTAACGATTTTCCAACGATGTTCCATATCGTTAACTCTAATATTTATTTATTTAGGCATTTTTATATAGCGCTTACCTTAAAGCTCTAAGCGCTTTACAATTATTTAAAACATGTAAACTAATTAAAATAAAAATGAGACACTAGGATAGTAACTACTATGCTATAGAGACAATTTTTAATGGCTATAAAACGAGGACACTTTGGCACGTTTTGGCCTATACTACAGGATCAACACGAGACAGAAAATGAGGCAGGGCAAGAAGGGTGCATCACAGGTCATAGGCGGACCGAAACAGATGGGTTTTAAGGGACTTTTTGAAAGAGGACGAAGTTTCACAATGACGGATATCATTCTAGGGTGTCGATGGCATCTTTGACAATCTCATCAACATAATTCCTTTACTTTTAAATAATTACAACATGTTTTTTCTCCCATTTAAAATATAAAAAAAATAGTTTAAGATATTCTTAATATTCATTACACAGGAGTGTTCATGTACTAGTACTCTGTTTCCTCTTGAACACCCTGATATCTATAAGATTAGTAGTGGTGGTTACAATAACTATTCAATGCTTCATTTATTTCTCCAGCAGCTGTTAGAAAAAAATTCCTTTTTGTAATCTATATGCACAATTGTTGTATTACTAGATCAACGTGAGAATAGTTTCGTTCGGTCTTAAACTTTTTTTTTTTAACATAATGGAAAGAAATGTAAAGCCGAAAATGCATCAAACAAATATGCACAATGTAGCTAATAACACGTCGGTTATTTACCTTGAATGTAATAGCTTGCAAGGAAACCTCTGTTCTCGTTAGAGCCATCAGTCTTAAAGACAATGTACATGTAGTTTCCTGTAGATTTGAATGCTCTGTAAGATGTATCGTTTTGATTACAATTTTTGTAAAGCAAAGGAGAGTTGCTGCTGCCGCCATTGTAAATAGCGATGTAATCAAATTCACAGCTCGTTTGACTTTCCAAATATGTTTCAAAAACTCTGAAGAAAAAAAACAGAGGTATGCAAACATCAACAACAACTGTATATACAAGTTCTTTTCGTGGCCATTTGTATTGGGTCAGAAAATAAAATTTAGATTTATATATCATTCAAACATTAAACAGTTACTTTTCTTTCAACCTAAGCATTTAGTGTATGCATTGAGTTTCATAATAAGTAGCTATTGCCATCTAGATCAGACTATATCCTTCTAGACCAGACTGTACACATCTGAATCAGACTTTACCCATCTAGACTAGATTATACCCATCTGGACAAGACTATATCCATCTTGACCAGACTATTGCCATCTAGATCACACTATACCCTTCTAGACCAGACTATACACATCTAGACTAGGCTATACCCATCTACACCAGACTATACACATATAGACTATACTATACCCATCTAGACCAGTCTATACACATCTAAACTAGACTATAACCACAATGGCTAGCCTAAACATATCCAGGCCAGACTTATACCCATCTAACGTTGTAGACAATGTGTAGTAAAAGATTGAGTATCGCCGGAGCTGTAGTTTTGGCCCTGGGGGATTGAACTTTTGTTCTTTTTTTTAAAATCCCATCCACGAATTAATCAGCTCATCAAAGATAATTGATTGTTATTACGTATGATATTTTTTTTTAAATTCTCGTGGAAACTTATTTTCACATGACCTGGTTGTGATTATGCCAATTATTGAGTTTTAGTTTTTACCCACCAGTAGTGTTGTTTTATAAATTAAAAAAAACCCAACTATTTATGTGTTTAATCCACTTGATTAATAACTGATTTGTTTGTTACTTTCACACATATGAAAATGGATGATTCGTAGACTTTTAAATCTCTATGCAATAAAAACATTCCCGTAGTGTCTATTTATTTCTATCCACCAAAATCACTTTTATACGTGATGCTTATACTATCTTATCGCATTTCACGTTTACATAGCTAGTTTCTTTCCCCCCAAATACCCAGTTAACAATCTTGCGTCAATTTTATAACTATAGAAGATCATAGGTATGACGAGATTTTTTTACAATTATGTGCTACAAAAATAGACACATAACGCCTTGTGGATGGACTAACTTCCGCAAGAGAATCATATGAATTCAAAGTCACTTTTTTGTGAAAAAAAGCTAAATAATATCGAGAAAAAGGAGGAATTCATAATGGGTATAGAAAGGGTTGGAAATAGGTTCTGACTTAAAGCCGACTTCTAAATATCCTAAAAATCTGCCAACACCATTTGATGTCAGATGGCTATTTGACAGAGATAAAACCTTATCCAAAAGATCGGACCATTATTTCTGGAACAGAATGATAATTACGGTCACCAACATGTCAAACATTTTTCTCATAATCCCCAAATCTGCAAGAAGGCTCTAATACCCAGTTCCCTTAAAATGATGGAGCTGAGGCTGATAAATACGATCAGTCCCCTTCAGACAATATAAAGTGGAGTTAATCAAATTGTTTCTGCAGCTAAGCATTTATTTCTTCAAGGACTGAGGCAGCAGATGTTTTAGTTAATCCATATGAGAGTGCCAATTAAGTAACAATATTATTTTATTCCGTTGTTTGCCGCCATAACTGTACAAACACTCCATACTCGGGCTTAATCTGAGCAGGGGTATGCTCCGACCCACTACCACGTCCTTTTCTTGGTTGTATTTATTGTTCTAAATAATCACTTATAAACTATAGACCAATAATGTAAATGTTTCATACATATTGTCAAATTTTGATAAGTCATGGATAAAATAACATCTAATTGGATTATTTTATTTAAAAAATTAAATGTATACATATTTAAAATAAAACTGACATATCTACAACTATTTGAAAACGTTTAAAAGAAGAGTTACCCAAATGTAATGATTTTGCCTTGTGGTACACGAAATGTCCAAGTGTAGAACACGTTGCTGCTATAATAGTTGGGGTAGTTTGGGCTGACCAGATATCCCGATCCTGATGCTATGGTGGTATCAAATCCTAAAATAAACATTTAAAAGTTAAACATGTGACTCTAACATAATTGGGTTAATTTAGCTCCAGGCAGCGATAGAAAGGGATAAAGCGAGAGAGAGAGAGAGAGAGCAGCCATAAACATCCAGAGAAGGAGCGAGAGAGAACCGTTTGAACAGATCTGCACAGTGATAAGAGGTAGTGGTTCCCCTGATACAATCATTGACACTGTTACATATTCTAAAACATTTATTTCCATACATTATAATAAAAAAAAACAGGTGGTTTTACTTTAAAAATACGTCTAAAATTTGGTATTATTATTAAAATGGTTTCATACAGTGCGGTACCCCAGCCTAGGGCAAGGCTCGCCGTTCTTCAATTATATTTGATTCATTACAATAATTTATTTTTTTTGTATTCCTTTATTTAACTTTATGTTAGGCTAAATTGTTGCAACACTGCCGAAAATGTGGTACAAAGAGAAGATACAAACTGGCAAACAGCCCTCTCAAGCATTGCGGAGAGAACAATACATACAAATGTTTTGAATTTTAAATAGCTCCTTTATTAACTTTTGTAAAGTTCCAGATACATATATGCTAAAAGAATTATGAAATATATCACACATACAAATTTACAGATATCTAAAAAAATATATTTTACATTGTAGATGTTAGCTTACCAATTTCATAATTATCTACCCACTGAGAGTAATATTATGCTATTTATAGCTACTTTTGCATTTGATAACTTATTGATACAAATGTGTGGACACGATGATTGTAAAACATGTAAATCTGTAATAAATTACGACCAAGCGTTGTTAATTTTTTTTTTTGAGTGTAATACGATCGATTTCTTTTTATCTATTTATAGAAATATGTGCTTTGTTTAGCTATATTTTACAGTACTAAATTATTAAACCATCTATCGTGTATGTCGAAGTAATACATTTCTTAGTTTTTTAGTCAATAAGAGAGGAATGTTACATGTTTAAAAGAGGTAGCTATTTTAATTTTTAAAAATAAAATAATATATTTATTTATTTTTTGTAACAATAGGAACGTTCAACAAAGAGCAACACCTAATGATTTCAACGAATGTTTGCTGCTAATCGAATAATTATTAGCATGCAACTAAGTTATGAAGCTGTCTTGTCGTGCCTTTGAAAATGTATTGAAACTTGTTTTTTTTTTGCGTGTAGCGTGTATACGGTTTAATAAAAAAATCTTATAAAAATTGTGTTTGAATTGTAGGTAACATGTTTGAAATGAAGATAACACTGATACGATCATAAGCTGATGATCGCGTCTCGAATTCTCTATACTTTATACTCTAAGAGATTTCAAGTTTTTCTTTCAGCCTCTTGATATGCCTTAGAAGACTTGTTTCATTCAATTTGCCCACTTGTTTAAATTCAAAATACAGAGACGTTTTCACTATCTTTAGTAATACTTTTACTTAATCTTTATCATACTTTCAGCAAACTTTGAAATTTCAAAATGAATTTTCTTTGAGATTTTTAAACTTGCAAAGTGAAATTTAATAGCCGTGGTTTTCTGAAATCATAAATTCGATCTGTATAAAACGAGTGCAACGTGTTTTATTGAAAAATTCCAAAATGTATTCATTTTGTAAGTCGTCTGTTTCATAAATACTTAATTTTAAATTTGCTTTTGTTATTATGTTGCAAATTATTTGGATGGCTATTTGACCCACTTCTCGTCAACCGATCCAAGTGAACTTGGCACATAGACTCAGTACCAATGACAACACATTGTGTCACTTTTTTTTACATCCACCTCCCTAACCCAATCACCTATAATCACTTTACCGTGATTTTCAAAATGAAGATAAAATACAATTCCTTGTTATAGTGCTAACAAATACATTTTTAAAAAAAGGAAAAAAAACAAATCAAGATCCTTTCATGCGTAACATTTGTTCGTTGTTTTTGTGGATGCAATAAATCAGCTGTGTAAAAGCGGGCGGGTCATTAGAGTAGTAATATAGTTCAAAGGGGACCGGGTGGAAATGAATGTGCGGTTGTGAGCCTTAGGGGAGCTCTAGTTGGTATTCCTATAAAGTTCACTACTTGTTTGTATGTGTTGTCAACTGTTCAGCCCCTCCCTTCACCCAAATTTTTTGCTCGATATAACATTTCATTAATGATTTTTTTTTTTTTAACAAAACGTCTTTTTTATGGGTTGTTTACTAAATTACGTTTTTTGTGGCTACTGGGGCTTTCCTACTTGACCTACTTCCCGTCATTATATTGTGCAGAGACTTTGCACATAGACTCATTGCCGTTGACCTACTTCCCATCTTTATATTGTGCAGAGACTTTGCACATAGGCTCGTTGCCGTTGACAAAACCACATTTTTACAATTGATGATTAGCCCCAAAAACCAAGCCCGACCCCCCCCCCCCCTACTTAGCACATAGACTCGTTGCCGTTGACAAAACCACATTTTTACAATTGATGTTTATCCCCAGAAACCTAGCCCAACTCCCCCTCCCCTAAAAACTTTATCACACCTTTTCAATGGGGACATAAGAAGGAAATATGATGGGGGGGGGGGGTTGAGGTCTAATTGTGATTCTTATATAGTGCATTACTTGTATACATTTTTTTATTTGTCAATTTTTGTTTAGCTTCAACCCGTAACTCGATATTATATTTTATAAGGGATTTAAACACAAGATTTTTATAGCTCAATATTACATTTGATAAGATTTATAGAAACTTTTTTAACGGTTGTTCTTTGTCTTAAAAATTCAGATTTCCCTTTTTTTGCCATATAAAACATGTATCTAACTTTATCGTTTCGCTCCTGATTCAAGTATCGCTGAATGTCTCTTACTTGGCACACACGTTGCAGTGCAACTGTTGTATTCCATGTTGTAGGGACATCCACACGATTCACTATTGCAGGAGAAAGTAACGCAGTCTGATGAACTTCTACATTTCCCTCCAAAACCTATCAGTGAGGAGGATGGAGTTCTACATCTCAAACTTGTTGCACCAGGAGGCCATGTCTTTAATGAAAATAGAATTTACCATTTTTAGACATATAGATATCAAAATTTAAAAAAAAATTAACTTAGATTTAATGTTAAAAAATGTGTAAATTTAAGAGTAATTATTAGTTTACAAATATATTTATAGATATAAAATATACGGGATTCAAAGTTTACAAAAGTTTATGTTCGCGTCATCCCTTTGTATACCCGTAAAATTACTTGCAATCATATGGTAAAGAAACAATTTGATGCATTGTCTATTGTATAGAAACAAAGTGAAGCGTTGTCCACTGTATAGAAAAAAATGTAATGCTAGGGATTTCATTTGAGTTGGTCAGTATGGGGCATTAGCTTCCCCACTGAATTTGAAGTTTTTTATATTATTTGCAATATTCTGTGGCGCTTCCAGTAATAAACTACTTACCAAGCCGAAAAATGTTTAATTTTGCGTCGTCCCCCCCCCTCCCCCAATGAAAAAACCATGAAATGACGCCCCTGTGTTAAGCGTTGTCTATTGTATAGTAACAAAGTGATGCTTTGTCTATTGTATAAAAAAGTGAAACGATCTATATTGTAGAGAAACAAAGTGAAGCAATGTCTATTGTAGAGAAACAAAGTGAAGCAATGTCTATTGTAGAGAAACAAAGTGAAGCATTGTCTATTGTAGAGAAACAAAGTGAAGCAATGTCTATTGTAGAGAAACAAAGTGAAGCAATGTCTATTGTAGAGAAACAAAGTGAAGCAATGTCTATTGTAGAGAAAAAAAGTGAAGCAATGTCTATTGTAGAGAAACAAAGTGAAGCAATGTCTATTGTAGAGAAACAAAGTGAAGCAATGTCTATTGTAGAGAAACAAAGTGAAGCAATGTCTATTGTAGAGAAACAAAGTGAAGCAATGTCTATTCTAGAGAAACAAAGTGAAGCAATGTCTATTGTAGAGAAACAAAGTGAAGCAATGTCTATTGTAGAGAAACAAGTGAAGCATTGTCTATTGTAGAGAAACAAGTGAAGCAATGTCTATTGTAGAGAAACAAAGTGAAGCAATGTCTATTGTAGAGAAATAAATTGATGCGTTGTCTATTGTACAAAAAAAAAGTTTTGTGTGATGTATGGCATAGAAACAAATTGATTTGTTTTCTATTTGATGGAAAGAGATGCGTGACCTGCTTCATAGTTCGCAAATTCTAATTTAAAAAAAAACATTATTAATACGACCGCAAAGAGATGTCCTTTCCTCCTTGCAACCCGATCCCCAGTGGCATAATTCCATTTTGGAATTCCATTCCCCAAGATGGGATCCCGATTTTGATTAAATCCCAAATATAATGAGATTCTGGTTCCGATTCGATATTGGTCCTGAAGGGATTCATATCTCGATTTGATCACGTTCCCAGTGGTATCTATTTCTAAATGGGATCCCATTTCCCTAGAGGAGGCCGTTTCCCGTAGGGTTCTTGACCTCATGGGGATCCCAAGGAGAGCCTGAATGATGATAAGACTTAGTGATACTGAAAAAAATCCACAGGAAAGTATAGAAAACAAATAACAATTTTAATAAGCCGTGAAACAATACATGTTCGGGAAAAGTCTAGACTAAATGTAATAACCTTCTCGAAACACATGACAAATGAATTCCTCCACAACCCCATGTCCCTCAGTCCTTGGACCGTTGGGGCGCCACAGATGACATGTGAAGCATCCTCTTCCACTCTTCTCTTTCTTCAGCACTACGCACTGCATCACCCAGTGTTAGTCCTGTCCACTCTTTGATGTTATCCTCCCTTCTTTTTTTTTTTTTGTCTCTTTCTTCTTCTCCCTCGTCTTGTGGTTCCCTGCAATATTTCTTTGGCAAGCCCTTGTTTCCTTGTTACGTTGCTACATGTGCAGCATCCTCTTCCACTCCTCTCTTTCTTCAGCACTACGCACTGCATCGCCCAGTGTTATTCCTGTCCACTCTTTGATGTTATCCTCCCATCTTTTTTTTTTTTGTCTCTTTCTTCTTCTCCCTCGTCTTGTGGTTCCCTGCAATATTTCTTTGGCAAGCCCTTGTTTCCTTGTTACGTTGCCGTACCCTTGTAGTTTGCGTTTTTTCAGTCACCAGTAGATCATCGTACACCCAAATTGCCCGGCGAACCCTTTCTTTCACAGTATCATTGGAGATATGGTCCCTATAGCAGATGCCAAAATGCTTCTGATGCATCTCATCTCCATCGCCTTTATTTTCATTTCAAGATCGGCTGTTAATGTCCAGGATTCGCAGGCATACAGGAAAATGGAGAGGACTAATGAGGGCATCAGCCTGATTTCAAATAGAACCCATAGTGTTCTCTAAGCGTATTTATATTTGTATAGCTTATATGAGGAACAAAGGTCCGAAAGTAGCATCTATTTACTACGTTTGGTCAAGTTCCATCTATTTATGTAGAAGAATTGGTTTTAATTTTGTAAATAGCTCAAATTAGGGGAAACAACGAATTTATGGTAACGGAACCCAAACAATATTGTTATAGAAAGTTCAAACAATCTTCTCCCCACTTTACAGTGTTTGATTCTGGATAAAGATGGATATATGTGCTAATTTTGATCTTGTCCACCAAGCCATGTAAAAACTTATGCGGAACACATAGACACATTTTTTTATCCTTTATATGAATGCTAAATCTTCTGCTGTGAGTACATACTCATTTAAGTTTTGCAATGCAAAATAAATTTGTTTACATTTCAAAAACGACAACGAACATATTGATGTTCATTTTTTTATCCCTCACCTCTCATTCTCTCCGCATTTATCTCTCTATTCCCCTCTCATATTTATTTATTTAGGCATTTTATAAAGCGCTTACCTTAAAGCTCTAAGCGCTTTACAATTATTAAAAACATGTAAACTAAGTGAAATAAAAATGAAAAACCACAGACACTAGGATAGTAACTACTATACTATAGAAACAATTAAAATGGCTATAACACGAGGACCATAAAACAACAAAATAAATAAGTATGTTTCAAACAAAATATTTGTTTCGAAAGCAACTTACAAAGAAGAGAACCACACTAATAGCAAAATAGCCCATTGTTTAGCTGCAAAGAAGATTCACATCCGTATAAACTGTGAGCCTAACATTCATATGTATGGCCGCTTTCTAAACTCCTTTCATGTTTTTGAGGTGTATCCGTCAACCTTATTACTTCCCTGTCTTTGTGTGCACACTTGAAAATTACATTCTATGAATGGGTGTTGTCGTGTTTGTACACTTGAGATGTTGAGAGCTTCTACAAAATGCATGGGGGTAGCTTTCTTTTTAAAGAGCTGATCAAAAATTCCATAATTATAAAATTAGATGTGAGTCATGAGTGTCTGAACATAGAAATTTCAGGAATTAAATCAACTTTGTTTTAGTAGATCACAATTGACTTTGGAAACAATGTTTTAAAAAAAAAAAAGATATTAACCATTTTGGTTCATAAAGCATTCTGCTTCTGGTAAATTAATATAAAGTTTATTAAGTCCTATTCTGTCCAAAAAATGTAGAGTTGACTGTCAAAGCTGCGTGTAAATACGTCAGTATCTTCTTATTGACTCTAATGTGTGACACCTTTGTCTTCTTTAAACTACGACAGAGCGGCATTCTGCACTGAGAGTCTCGCACACAAAACATCGTACTAGAAGCAGACGCATTTCGTTAAATAATACTGTTTGTAGTTATTCTTGGTAATAGGCAAGATATGAATGTAATAATTTACAAATCATTCAAGTCGGTAACAAATATCATCTTAGGCAACGAAGTCCTAACTTTGATTCTCTTCCATTCACCACAAATTTCTGGTTTCTGTACTACTAGGCTACTCGGAGAACCCACCGTGAGCTCCATCTGAACTAAATGTGAGCTCCATGTGAACTAAATATGAACTCGGTATGAACTAAATTTGAAATCCATGTGAACTAAATATGAACTGCATGTGAACTAAATGTGAACTCCTTTTAATCTAAATGTGAACCCCGTGTGAACTCCATGTGACTAAATGTAAACTCCATGTGAACTAAATGTAAACTCCATGTGAACTAAGTTTGAACATATACTTGAAATGTCTATGTAATATAATAATAATAAAACTTAAAAGTTTTACTAAAATAAAAAGGTTATTATGTTATGTCCGTAAATTATAGAAAATAACTGTAATCGTTTTCAACAATCCAAACGTTTCTAAAACGTTTCTGTTTTCTGGCCTTATGGCAGCATAGCTTATTCTTTGATATTAAATATATATATATATATAATTAAATGTGCTGCAATTTGTGTAAATTGAATGAATCCAAAGGACTTTAACATCTAGCCGGTTATTTATACAATACAATTTTCATCTTAGTTAATGTTATTGTTTTCGCCTCGACTTTTCAAATTGTCATTTTCTCATTGTCTGTTTAAAGACAAAATGATATTCCGCAAAATGACATAATTCGTTTGTTAAGGTGTTGTTGTTTTTTTTTTAAATAATTCATTTTGATTTTTAAAAAAGCTTGATTTTTATCGATTTAGATCAATTCTGAAATGAAGAGTTGTAAGCTGTATTTTCGGAAAATAGCATGATCTCTATCATTATCTCCCTTCTCCGCCCCTAAACACATTGTTTTATACTCCATATTCTTCCCCTGTCTTACTTTTGGGCTTATCTAGGATTAGTTTTTTTTTACATATGCTACGATCTAATGTGTCATGAAAGTTAAGCGCTTCGCAATATAACCCTATTCTTATTTTAAGGACGTTAAATACATTTCAAATGTTAGGATCTTTGTTTTCATTACTGCACCGCTGACTACATTCACCGCCACACAGCTATACTTGTGCCACATGTCTTCGCCACACAGCCATTCTCGTGGAAGACTTCACTGTGACACAGCCATGCTCGTGCCACACTTAAGATTAAAAACAACCTTTCAATTGCTGTTGACTGTAATTTGATGGGACAATGGTTTTACTTTATACAAAGAAAAAGACGCAAAAGAAAATTATGTCAACATTTTTTTTAAGGGGGGAGGGGGGTTAAAATCCAAAAATTGCAGGTGGACTTCAAAAATGACGTGACAGCTCTCATATTATGAAAGTTTTTCCCTTCATAAGACTCCTCACAATGACTATAATGCAAATACAACTAATGGATTTTTAACGAAGCGGCTTTTAAATGAAATAATGAAGTAAAGAAATAATAACTCCCCTGACCAACACCTCCTACACTTTATCGTAGAGCAACAAATGAGACAGTGGAAATGTTGGCCTTCTGGGTAAGAATGAATCTGATTTCACTAACCTGAAAAAATGTATGTGATTGTCAGATGATAATATAGTGACACTGCGTGGCAAAACATTTATCTGACTTACAGTAAGAGTGACCATTTGTCTGACCAGCACTGTTGTCGTTGGTGCTATTTGATCTCAGTGCCCCACAGTGACCTTATTGTTATTGATCATGTGTTTTGGTTAAGTTGACTGAATGGACTTAGTGTGTTGTTTTCGTGAATAAATGTGTGAAGATTTGTTGGATAACTTGAGTAAAGTGTCATGAATATGATAGAGAACACTGTTAATTCTCACCCAAAGACCACGCCTCTATTTTCCATATAATATTATACTATTATTTTCGAAAATATCTTAAACATATGGATACTAATATATTTATAGGGTTTTTAAAATGTAGATGGTTAACTAAGTGTATTTCTGTGTTGCTTCTTTTTTCTCAATCCACAAATTCACGTGTTTGTATTGCTTAATAGATTGGGTTGCCGTGCTAACACTTAAAAGCGCACTTGAAATCCCGCCTTATTTTATGTTCTCTCTCCAAATTTTGAAATAGTTCTTCCTAGTTATGTTAGAAATTTTCTGCTGGTCTAAAAGTGAATATTGTACAGCAGGCTATCAAAACTAAAAAAAAAAAAAAAGGATGGGCCGGAATTCATAATGAAAAACTTGTGCTGGACGTAATACTTTATGAAAAACTTGTGTGGGTCGAAAGATAATATGACAGGGGCAAATGTTATTTTTTGATGGGCCGGAATTCATAATGAAAAACTTGTGCTGGACGTAATACTTTATGAAAAACTTGTGTGGGTCGAAAGATAATATGACAGGGGCGAATGTTATTTTTAAAAAAAAAAAATAATAAAGTATATTTCATTGTTTTATTGGCAGCCAAGTATGTGTTGGGAGCCGCAAGCGGCCCGCGGGCCGTATGTTGTGCAGGCCTGGTTTACATTATCCAAATCTAGCTTCCTTATTTTGCCGTATTCTGATACAAATAATATTAAAATATGTTACGTATTGAGGACCGAGTAAAATTAAAATACTAATATGTACGTGCTAACTGCGATGATTGGTATTAAAATATCTCAGTGATGCAATTTACAAATCGTTAAACTAAAATACGATACAAATATTTCTACATTTTTCACCATAAATCTGTATTTACCATTGACCACATTTATGTGTGAAGGTCTCTACAAATAACTGCTTCCCGGTTGTGTCATAACAACTGAAAGCAAGTGGTGCTTCAGCCCTTCAATCAGTTCCTTTGCCTGCGTCCTAGAGCAGGATAGATTTATCAGGGCACATCGTTTCCTTTATTATGAGGTCTCTAAATCTCAGTAATATTTCCTAAAAAATTCTACAATGTTTCTGACACCAACTTGATCCAGTGGGCCCAAAGAAAACATAATAATAATATCAAAAGCCAAAAGTAATTCTTAATTTCAAACAAAATAAGGACAGCTAACTTATTCCCTAAAAATAATATATGATATACATCATTATTTTAACATAAAATAGAATAGTTGTATGAGCGCGTTTAAAATACATATCAAGTTACATTTCAAGCAACTTCCTAAATTTTAACTCCAGCGAAACGCTATACCTGATAAACAGCGGAGTCCTTTTTGACTTTTTACTTTTTCTATACTTATGAGTCTGTACTATTGCGACTCTATCGTCTATGGTCGTTCCAGGTTCTACTGACTGCTTATGGTAGCAATGTGTTTGTATATGTCTCCTGTCAACACGGGTAAACACTTACAAGGAGTTTTCTCAACTAACAAAGTATAAAGGGTGGCCATATAAAAGAGATCACCGGCAATAAATAATATTATACAACGATAAACCTATCAACTTACCATTGTTCATCCAGGATATAACTGTATGTCTTTCTAATGTATCTCTTGGTCACGTCTCACTAGCGCAAACTGTCACCCAGCTTGTACATCCTAACTGCATATATAATGTAATTTCTTTGTAGAATACAGCAGCGAAAGTTACAAAACTAGTTTTCAGTCCACATAAACATGTAGAAAATGTCATGCCAGGACTGCAGGTGCGTTGTTAGTGAAGTAACTGATTTTTTTTTCTGGTTTATATACCCATGAATACACTCACAAAATCACGACAAAAAAAATGTCTCCGTAGATCAGGGGATCTCAAGATTGCTAGTGCCGCGACCCGTTAATACACATCCTCATGTTTTTGTTGACACATAACCATCAAATAATTTTACTTGCTAATTCATAAATAATTTCTTCCGATGCTTTTAAATGGCCCTGTGTGAGGGTTGCGACCCAAATGTGGGGAACCGCTGCGATAGATCGAAGTAAAAGTCTTACACAATCAGATACAGATGTCCTCTTCTTTATTTCAAGGCATATTAACGCGAGTCAAAGACAAAATATACGTAATTTTGTGAATGGTGAGAAACTTCCACACTCATGCCCCACCAAATGACTGTAATCGCAGAGAATAAACATTGATTACTTTCAGAAACTCATACGATCGGTAGACATTTCAAAAGTGTTTCATCACGTGGGAAGCAAGGCCCGTGGTATCCTATAACTAAAGCAAGTGCTTCCTCATCCCTTTAAAAAGCGTTCTTTTGGCTGTGTTTGAGGACAGGATAGATGATACCCCAGGACATGTCACTCTATAATTTTTTTTTAATATTGTACACACAAAAATGATATCGCAACGACTATAAATCTTACCAAATAATATCTCTCCTCTTAATAGTTTTAAAGACTTTCGGTCGTGTTTACTTTGTTACTGATTATTGTAAAACAATATGTATGTGTTGACCAAGTGCGTGTTTTAACCAATCCTATTAAATGTACAAAAGCATTTTAGGTGAAAACACTTTTTTTTTCATTGGCTTACCTTTATTGAATTTGTAGGCTTCAAAATATCTTATAAAACTATTTTGATTTTTTTGATAATTTTTTATAGAAAAATGACTTGCAATTGTGCTACTGAGGCATGGAACTATTTGTAATTAATAATCCGAGAAATCAGTCCTCAGGAAAAATCACTAAGTTGCGTCGTAACTTCTAATACTCTGGACCGCCTTATAACTAAAAGCGATAGTGATAAGAAAACTCTCCCTTTTGTCATGATATCTGTGACATGTTACCCGTGATAATATTGTGTAGCGCTTCTCCACACTTGGAACACAAAAATAAAAAATGAACCGTCTCTAAGAAAAAACTACTTTGAATTTTTTCTTAGATTGTAAGACATTTTAAATCATTGCACATTTCCTCCATCTTGTCATTCAACTTCTCAAGTATAACGTAAAAATCCGTTTCTAAGACCTCAAGTAGGTGTTGAAACGCTTGATCTGAACCCGAGTTTAACAATTTTCTCAAGAATAGTTAACATTGGTTTCTAATATTTTTATGACCCAAAATCTCCATCTCATCGTCGGCGTTAAAAACTCCTATATCCGCAATACCAGTGAGCATGTAACGGGGAGCTAGGTTATCCGCAATACCAGTGAGTATGTAACGGGGAGCTAGGTTATCCGCAATACCAGTGAGTATGTAACGGGGAGCTAGGTTATCCGCAATACCAGTGAGTATGTAACGGGGAGCTAGGTTATCCGCAATACCAGTGAGTATGTAACGGGGAGCTAGGTTATCCGCAATACCAGTGAGTATGTAACGGGGAGCTAGGTTATCCGCAATACCAGTGAGTATGTAACGGGGAGCTAGGTTATCCGCAATACCAGTGAGTATGTAACGGGGAGCTAGGTTATCCGCAATACCAGTGAGTATGTAACGGGGAGCTAGGTTATCCGCAAGAAATGTCACATTTTTAAGTAGGATTTCTTCATCTGTATGTGTCATACTTGCACCACACCACTTGTAGTTTGAGCTGCGGCTGCTCAAATAAAACTAGCGGTTTCTAAATCTATTACTGTGGTCAACTTTCTAAAAGTCCTCTTAGCTATCCGCTCTCTCGATTTTTATCTTCTCTCTCTCCATTAAATTGCTATTTTTCTCCCGTTCACAAAATATTCCATTCCTCAACTAGGTATCTGTCTAACTTTCCACCCGTGGGGACATCTGGATCTTCTCAAATGGACCTTCTTGATCTTTATTACGAACAAAGTTAATTTCATCCATCCTCTCAAAATCTTTCACTCTACCACAGTTAAGAGTTTTCCCCATTCAAAACCATACAATATCTATCTATCACATAATAACACCTCTTAACTGTGTTGTATTCTCTGTCCACCTCCATCTTTTTTCTTCTCCATCTTTTTTCCAACCTTTCATCTACCATAAAATAGTTTCCCTTTCAAACGTTACGATACCCGTCTACCATATCATAGCAATCTTTAGCCGTATTGCATAATCTGGTCCATCTCCATCTTTCTCCGTCTCAGCTACCATCTCAACATCTTTCATTCTGTCACAAACAATGACAAACTTTACGATATCCATCAACCATATCATAACACGCCAGTTTGCATTTTGAGATTTAAACCAATAACTTTTAATTCACTTTATATTTAAGGATTATGCCGTATTTTTATTACATAGACATTTTTTTGAATTCTCAAAACATTTATTATTGAAAATCTTAAGACTTTGTACGCAATGTTTTATCAGGCACCTCACCTGAGGGGAAGGGCGGGGGGTGCAGTGACCCTCTCAGGAGGATGTTAATTTTCCCTCCTCGCCCTACCTGAAAAAAATGAGCACAGCAATAACATAATTCTATTGGCAATATAAAAGCAGGCTCACCCAGCAGTTAAAAAACTGAAATAATCACCTTCAAAGTCAATTGTATTGCTATGTAACTATGGTCCCAAGATAAGTCTGATTTTTTTTTTTTTTTTTTGACGTTTAGAAAGTGAATTATATAATTCTTTTAAAAGTTTATGTTTTGATCATAATCTTTCTCTGAATAACCTTGATCTCCTGATAAAATTGAGCAGCGATAAGCTGAAAAGGATTTAATATACAATTAAATAATATGTTACTACAATTTTAACAAATAAGAAGCGTATTTTATATTTTATTACTTTAGCACGATTAATGATTGGAAACGTTTAAACTTGATCTTGTTTAATGGACTCCTTCAATTAAAAATCGAAATAATTTTTTTTTTCTTTTTTGGTCAAATCTAAACCAAACTAAAAGGTGGTGCATTAAAAAAATATAGGAGCTACAAAAAGATTTTAATAGAATCTTGCAACAAAATATGTTATAATATGGTATCAAACAGATGCTATCAAACTAAAATGATATACATGTAATGTATAAGACTTACAATGATCATGCATTTTGCAAAAAAAATATCCACATGGTGCTTTCATACACTTAACAATAAGTGATAGCTTCATACACACCGGTAGAAATGAGGTTTTTTCTAGCTTTAAACATTTGAAATGAACAGAGATCATCTTAGGCGCACCACTTCTTTACGCTTTGAAGTTTTCAGTCAAATCACGAAGGATGGCTACGCTCCTTCTTTTCTTGTCAGCACCCACACAAGTACTATCTATCCCTGTGTAGCCATAGAACTCACCTAACAAAGTACTCTCTACTCCTGTCTAGATATGGGCAGCACCCACTCAAGTACTACCTAACCCTGTCTAGACATGAAGAGCACCCTCCCATGTACTAGCTACCCCAGTCCAACTATAGACCGCAGCCAACGAAGTACTATCTACCCTTGTCTAGCCATGGACAGCAACCTCCCAAGTACTATCTACCCCTGTCTAGCCATGAATAGCCCACTCCGATGGACTATCTACCCCAGTCTAGACTTGGACAGCACCTACCCAAGTACTATCTACCCCTGTCGAGCCAGTAGGAACAGGTCATTTTAGTTGGCCATTACAGAAATACAAATTTTTAGGAATTAGTGGTTAGCTGCTCGGTAAAAGCAAGAGTATCAATTACTTGTAAACATTTTCAACGGGAAAAGACAAGAGAATACAAGCATAAAGAGAAGAGTACAACAAGCCTATGCCATCACTTGTTATACACACAACAATATGATGTTGAAAAGACTGCTGCCAGAAACTGCGCACCAAATATAAGATACACAAACATTATGATGGTGACAAAAGGGCAACGAGAAAATTCGCACCACTTGTTTAACACACACAAAATATGCAATTACACATTCAAATGTAAAGAAAGAAGACGAAATACGAATATTCTCTACATATCATTAAAAACATATTTTTTATGTATTCACCAGGAATTTCTTTTTAGTGTATCAATTATACAATATGTAACACTTTAAAAAAAAAAAAAAACTGTTTTAATAAGTCATTTTCAATGTAATATCCTTTAAAAGGAGGCAGGGGGGAGAAAGCATTCATAAAACTCTTGCACTTTATAAGAACCAAATTAATGCTCCACCAAAGCTGCGTAACCGCACATTTTTGTCCCAGCCCTGAGCTCTATTACTGTTACAATGACCTAGACGCTTTACATAGCAGATTTATTTCATCAACAGTTTAAAAAAAAACCAAAAGAAAACAGTACGCACCAAACGCACTTGAGACATTTTTTTTTTTTTTTTTAAGAATCGCTTTTAGCGCACCCATTTAATTGTTTGCTACATGTGAAAAACTGGAAAATGAAGGCTGTTCTCTGTTGACAGTGTTTCTAAGGATGCTTGTAGTATGCGTGTCATACCCAAACCAAAGCATCCCATATTGTAGTCTCTGAAACAAAACATATAAATCTAAAATACATTTTAATTAAGAATCGCTTTTAGCGCAGCCATTTCATTGTATGCTACCGTTGAAAAACTGGAAAAACGAAATTTTGGGGTGATGATGTGGGTCAAAAAATGTGATAGAATTTGTCGTCATGAGCAATTATTCTATGTGCAGAGATTTAGCTTGAGCTGTTGATTGGAAGTAGGGGAATTAGCGGTCAGAATATTTTGATACAAACCAACCCAGCCAGCCACCCAAGTACAAAAGTGAATTTAAAATACAGGATTTTAATAAAACTACATTGTTCTTTATCTGTGGCATAACCCAGGATTTTGTGAACCTGGTTAAATTACATAAAATTCGATTTTTTTTTTTAAAAGGAGAAAATTAGAGTTAAGGAGTGTTGAATAGGCTAAAGACCTCATAAAAATAACTTCCTTAGGGTTATGTCATATAAACAATAACAAAATAATTATCTCTTTTGATTGCTCTTTAGTTACAATGATTGCCTAATAAAATAGAAGTTCCTTTACCTAACAGTGAAATTCTTGTTGAACACGTAAACTGGACACAATCAGATATCATAGAAAATATGAAAACAAACATGACAACATGAAATCACGAGACATTGGTGCAAGTATTATTACAAATATTACCCAGGTTCTGAAGGATTTTTTTTGTAGATATAAGGCTTTAAAAAAGTAAATACAAGAAGTATAAATCATATATTTGAATTAATATTACATTAATTATTGTTCAGACTCATATACATATTCAAGTAATTGTTTCAGTTTATACAAAAGAAATAAGCGACATCAATATGTGTGTATTCCTACAAATGTGTATTTATAAATAGAAAAAAACAAAACAATAAGTGATTCCGTATGTGATAATAGTCAGACTGCATAGGTGAGCTCAAAAGAAAATGAATAAAACAAAGTATTGGAATAAAATGCTGAAAAAATTTATCACAACGAAACAACGAACCTTTCAGCAGGAAGACTTTGTCAGCGAACAAACAACAGAAATTGTATGATTTAAATAAAAATAGCACTTAGCCGAAAAGTAGCATCCAAGAGGGCAGCAAAAGAATCTCTCACCTACTTATTTTCTACCACATTTCCTCAAAGGTTTAAACTTACACTTTAAATATAGGAAAGCCATCTCAAACACGATTCAGTAAGTTTACTATAGTAGGTTTACTTTATTAGCTTTAGTGTTTTACGTTTTCTATAGCAGGTTTACTACAATAGGTTTTAGCAAGATTTTCATACCATTATAGTCTGTAATTCTAATCAAATAGACGAATAACTTGGATAAATTTTTTTAAAAATTAGAAAAACATTAAGCTGATATAAGCCGGAACTTAAACCAAAAGTAATATTTTTCAATCTGTTGTTTGTTCAGAAGAGTAAAAAATTACATATTTTATAGAATAATTAAATTTAGCATTTACACGGGTAATTACTTGAATACATTTTGTAAAAGACAAACATATAGAGAGCAGCCTTCTAAGAGCAAACAGATTGAATTTTTATGAAGTTCGCGGTTACAGGTGCGAATATAAACAAACATTTTTTTTTTTTTTTTAAAATCCACAATTGCTTTTTTCCCTCGTTAAAATGCAATGAACAATTTTATATGTGTCTGAATCATTTTAAAAAATAATGATTATTAACTTTGTTTCTATTTCAAATTTATATATTTTTAACTTTTTTTTTTTTTTTNTCCCTCGTTAAAATGCAATGAACAATTTTATATGTGACTGAATCACTTTAAAAAATAATGATTATATACTTTGATTCTATTTCAAATGTATATATTTTTAACCGTTTTTTTTTTTTTATTTAATTTTTTGAAAACATTCACTATATGAGAAGTTTTAGTTAAATATAATGTTAGGTACAATGTTAAAACTAATCGACATCAGGCTAGAAGGTTAAGTATCAACAAGGAATGATCACTTAGCAATCAGGCTGTTAAGGGTATAAAAATAGAAAATAAAAGCTTTTTGCGAAAGAAGCGCATTTGGGCGTTACATTCAAAAGCTTCATTTGGTCTAAATTTAAAACGATAATTGTTTTACCCCACAATATTAAACTGCTTGTTAAATATGATTACAAATGGAAATATTGTTAAACAATTTTTAATACCGTAATGATATTTTATCAGCCAAACAAAAACTATAATTCGTGCGCTTAAAATTCTGGAAAAAAATTTTGCTACTTAAAAGAAAAATTAAAAAGCAGGGGCGACATGTTAGGTTTTGTCAAAGACAAGGGGGGGGGGTTGGAAACCAAATGTGGTTCGGTTTAATGAGTTGTTTTTTTACTTGAGACGCCACAGTACTTAGCTATTTAATTAATTTTTGTTTGTTAAAGCTGCAATTTCAGAGGCGGTGCAAATGACCGGCCCTACTGTAAAGACGCCCATGGACGAACGTAAAAAAAATAAAATAATAATAATAACATAATGTGTACAGCTCCCATGTCCATACCGAACTTTGATATTAATTTGTTTATTGGATCACCGACATGATGAAACGTTTGCTAATTAACGTTTCAAAAATTACACACAAAAATAGAACTAATTAAATAGCCTTACAAAACAGTGTTTTGACGTGATCAAGTCTTAAACCCATTGTTACTTTCAATTTCGATGACTTAAGTCAAAAAAAAATATTAAAAAATTATGTTAAGCATTATTTCTGATGCACGGTATCACATGACATTATGTACCGTGTCGCTTGAGAGCTTTAACATATTCGTAGCTTTTCTTTTCAAAATGTGTATTTTTACCATTCATATTATCGTTCAAATACTATTTCTTTCTATCGAATTGTCGGCTTGTCTCTACTTTGTGATGTCAATTTAACAACAACAGACGCGATCTAAACCTCTTATCATCTCAACATCTATTTCTCAATTTCCTTCAAATATATTTGCGGTAAAAAAAAAAAAAAAATTTAAACACGTTTACCCTGGGTTTAACGGGCCTTTAAAAAGTTTGAATAGGGTATAAAGAGTGAAAACATTTTTTATTTTGTTTTTTTTTT
>CAXITT010000577.1:497628-511563 GCA_964033795.1 Lymnaea stagnalis | reverse complement strand
TTTTTGTGGATTACTTGATGACGCCCACTCTCATTCCGACCCTACCTCCTCCGCCCCCCCCCCCCTTTTGATGATTTCAGCTTGAGACCCTTCCTTGATCTAATGCTTTACAATTTTTTTTTAAAAAATTAGTATGGTAGGAGAAAATTTGGCAAAAATTGGGGGGGAATTAATGCAAAATATTTATTTTTTTAAACCGGGTCTCTAAAATATGTGGTTCTAAAAGATCGCTTAGTTTGTTGTTAAAGATCGTTTAGTTGGTTGTTAAAGATCGTTTAGTTTGTTTTTAAAGATCGTTTAGTTTGTTGTTAAAGATCTTTAGTTTATTCTTAAAGATCGTTTCGTTTGTTGTTAAAGATCGCTTAGTTTGTTGTTAAAAATCGCTTAGTTTGTTGTTGAAGATCTTTTAGTTTGTTTATAAAGATCGCTTAGTTTGTTGTTAAAGATCGCTTAGTTTGATGAAAAGATCGCTTAGTTTTTTCATAAAGATCGCTTAGTTTGTTCTTAAATATAATTAATTTTGTTCCTTAAGATAGATTAGTTTGTTCTTAAAGATCTTTTAGTTTGTTCCTATAGAACATTTAGTTTTCTGTTAAAGATCGCTTAGTTTATTCTTATAAATCATTTAGTTTACTATTAAAGATCATTTGTTTTGTTCTTAAAGATCATTGAGATCGGTCCTAAAAATCGTTTAGTTTGTTCTATTAGAGCGTTAACTTTGTTATTAAATATCGCTTAGATTGTTCTTAAAGATCGCTTAGTTTGTTCTTAAATGTCCCTTAGTTTGTTGTTGAATATCGTTTAGTTTGTTCTCAAAGATCGCTTAATTTGTTCTTAAATGTGGCTTAGTTTGTTCTCAAACATAGCTTAATTTGTTCTTAAATGTGGCTTAGTTTGTTTTTAAGTATCGCTTTCGCTGAGTATAACAATGACCGAAAACCTGAGTCACTTTCGGCCATCCATATGGCCGAAAGTCTAAGTCAATTTCGGCCGAAACCGAAGAAAAACCGAAAGTTAAATTTTCTCTTTCGACCTAAACCGAAATTAAGCCGAAATTTAACTTTCCAGTTTCGGCCGAAACCGAAACTTGGCGAAAGTGATAAAATGGCCACTTTCGGCGCCGAAACCGAAGCCGAAATTCGGTTGGTCTCTACTGTGGACTTCATCTGATTAGAAGAGTGGTCCATGGAACAAAAAAAGTTTAAGAACCCATACTAAATATTAAAATTATAGTACACATTCAGTAGTCATGTATGAACGCTAGTTTTTACAAATAGAAATAGAATCTAGATCTTAATCAAGAGAGGAAAGATCAGTGTGGTGTATAAGCAGTAAAAAAAGAAAACATTTGGAGTGGGCAACTCTCAAAACCAAATGAACTAGCGTGTCACAACCCTCCTCACCATAATGGTTTCCTCATCGGTGGCACGAGTCCCGGCGTCACTTCCTGTGAGAGAGACATTAAGGAGAGCTGTAGCGGATCTAATGGTGCTTGAGACTTGCACACCAATCTTCGGTGCGCATCGCCTCTGATATTTACACTAGCACTGTCGCGTGGCTTAGGGACGCGCATCCCATTGTCGTATCGGGTTGTCTCCAGAAATGGCGCGTGGACTGGGTGAAGTGTGACTAGATTAAGCTTGCGCACGAGGCCTGAGCGAATCACTCGTTAATTATGATATTGTTAATGGCCATGAGGTGATCACAGCCCCCGTCGACGGTGTTTGCCGTGGCGTTCATCTGTGCTCGAGAGGGATGAGTTTATCTTTGTAACGAGGCACTGGCGGGGGGGGGGGGGGGGGGGGGGGGGGGGGGGGCGGGGCGAGGTGTAGACAAAAGTCGTGTTGAATATTTCCCAAATTGAGAGCACGCGCCCACGTGAGCAAGCACGTGCATCCGAGCGATTCGGGCAATTTCTCTGCGTGGTCCAATAACTTGAACACACATCAACGCTCAACCAAATACCGACCGCCGACAATCCGATGAAAAACCACTGACAAGCCGAAGACGGAACCGCGACGAACCATAGGGCCAGCAGAGTACAGGCCTAAGACAGATAGCCGAGGAATCAAAGACAAACCACTAACAAGCCTACGACAGACCAACGACAAACCAAAGACAGACAGGAGCCTACAGGCATAAGACAGATAACCAAGACGCCAAAGACAATCCATTAACGAGTCTACGAAAAACCGTTAACAAACGAAAGACAGACCACCGACAAGCCAAAGATATATAGACAAACAGACAAAACAAAGACAGACCACCGACAAGCAAAAGACAGACCACCGACAAGCAAAAGACAGACCACCGACAAACCAAAGACAGACCACCGACAAACCAATGACAGACCACCGACAAACCAATGACAGACCACCGACAAACCAAAGACAGACCACCAACAAACCAAAGACAGACCACCGACAAACCAAAGACAGACCACCTACAAACCAAAGACAGGCCACCGACAAACCAATGATAGACCACCAACAAACCAAAGACAGACAAACGACAAACCAAAGACAAAACACCGACAAACCAAAGACAGACCATCGACATAGCAATGACAGACCATCGACAAAGCAATGACAGACCACCGACAAACCAAAGACAGACCACCGACAAACCAAAGACAGACCATCGACAAAGCAATGACAGACCATCGACAAAGCAATGACAGACCACCGACAAACCAAAGACAGACAACCGACAAACCAAAGACAGACCACCGACAAACCAAAGACAAACCACCGACAAATTAAAGACAGACCACCGACAAACCAAAGACAGACCACCGACAAACCAATGACAGACCACCGACAAGTAGAGGGAGAAAAATGTCACTCACAGAACAAGTACAGGGAGAAAACATATCATTTACTGAACAAATACAGGGAGAAAACATATCATTTACTGAACAAATACAGGGAGAAAACATATCATTTACAGAACAAGTATAGGGAGAAAACATGTCATTTACAGAACAAGTACAGGGAGAAAACATATCATTTATAGAACAAGTACAGGGAGAAAACATATCATTTACAGAACAAGTACAGGGAGAAAACACGTCATTTACAGAACAAGTACAGGGAAAGACATGTCATTTACAGAAGGACGCACTCAACATAATATGTTTAACTCATTCCAAATTATCTAATTACATTCACATACATGGTCACAATATGGTCAAATTATTTTCCGATTGCTGTTAGGGTTCGGGTTAGATCCTATCAATGTTGAAATGCTGCACTTGCGTTTAGAGTTGTCCATGCTGCTGTGCTGCACTTGCGTTTCAAGTTGTCTATGCTGCTGTGCTGCACTTGCTTTTAGAGTTGTCAATGCTGCTGTGCTGCACTTGCGTTTCGAGTTGTCAATGCTGCTGTGCTGCACTTGCGTTTCGAGTTGTCAATGCTGCTGTGCTGCACTTGCTTTTAGAGTTGTCAATGCTGCTGTGCTACACTTGCGTTTCGAGTTGTCCATGCTGCTGTGCTGCACTTGCGCTTAGAGTTGTCAATGCTGCTGTGCTGCACTTGCTTTTAGAGTTGTCAATGCTGCTGTGCTGCAGTGACTTTTAGAGTTGTCAATGCTGCTGTGCTGCACCTGCGTTTAGAGTTGTCAATGCTGCTGTGCTGCAGTGACTTTTAGAGTTGTCAATGCTGCTGTGTTGCAGTGACGTTTAGAGTTGTCAATGCTGCTGTGCTGCAGTGACGTTTAGAGTTGTCAATGCTGCTGTGCTGCAGTGACGTTTAGAGTTGTCAATGCTGATGTGCTGCACTTGCGTTTAGAGTTGTAAATTCTGATGTGCTGCAGTGGCGTTTAGAGTTGTCAATGTTGCTGTGCTGCAGTGGCGTTTAGAGTTGTCAATGCTGCTGTGTTGCAGTGACGTTTAGAGTTGTCAATGCTGCTGTGCTGCACTTGTGCTTAGAGTTGTCAATGTTGATGTGCTGCAGTGACTTTTAGAGTTGTCAATGCTGCTGTGTTGCAGTGACGTTTAGAGTTGTCAATGCTGCTGTGCTGCAGTGACGTTTAGAGTTGTCAATGCTGCTGTGCTGCAGTGACTTTTAGAGTTGTCAATGCTGATGTGCTGCACTTGCGTTTAGAGTTGTAAATTCTGATGTGCTGCACTTGCGTTTAGAGTTGTCAATGTTGCTGTGCTGCAGTGACTTTTAGAGTTGTCAATGCTGCTGTGTTGCAGTGACGTTTAGAGTTGTCAATGCTGCTGTGTTGCACTTGCGTTTAGAGTTGTCAATGCTGATGTGTTGCAGTTCCGTTTAAAGTTGTCAATGCTGCTGTGTTGCAGTGACGATTAGAGTTGTCAATGACGATGTGTTACAGGGGCGTTTAAATGTGTCAATAATGATTTGTTGCAGTAGTGGTAGTGTTTAGACTTAGACAAACGTGCTATTAATTTAAGATTAATATAACTAGAAGACAAAAGACTGACAACATTCTGACAAAAGACTGAAAACATTCTGAAAAAAGACTGACAACATTTGACAAAAGACTGACAACATTTGACAAAAGACTGAAAACATTCTGACAAAAGACTGACAACATTCTGACAAGAGACTGACAACATTCTGACAAGAGACTGACAACATTCTGACAAAAGACTGACAAAATTCTGACAAAAGACTGACAACATTCTGACAAAAGACTGAAAACATTCTGACAAAAGACTGAAAACATTCTGACAAAAGACTGACAACATTTTGACAAAAGACTGACAACATTCTGACAAAACACTGACAATATTCTGACAAAAGACTGACAATATTCTGATAAAAGACTGATAACATTCTGATAAAAGACTGACAACATTCTGATAAAAGACTGACAATATTCTGACAAAAGACTGACAACATTCTGACAAAAGACTGACAATATTCTGATAAAAGACTGAAAACATTCTGATAAAAGACTGACAATATTCTGATAAAAGACTTACAATATTCTGACAAAAGACTGACAATATTCTGATAAAAGACTGAAAACATTCTGACAAAAGACTGACAATATTCTGACAAAAGACTGACAATATTCTGACAAAAGAATGAAAACATTCTGATAAAAGACTGACAATATTCTGACAAAAGACTGAAAACATTCTGACAAAAGACTGACAACATTCTGATAAAAGACTGACAACATTCTGACAAAAGACTGACAATATTCTGACAAAGTTTAACGACAGACTAACACCATGTTGACAACAGAATGATGAGAGATAAATAATAGGCTAACAACTACAGAACAAAACGAGACTATGACAGTCGGCTATGGTATAATATATGTTGCTTATAGCCCATATGACATGCAAATTTGACCCATTTCCTCCAGTCCTTACAGTTACGTTGAACTCGGTACATGCCGTCCATCGCTGTTTAAGGCTATGCCAGGTTTGGGTTTTGTTTGTTGGTTTTTTTGCTTTATTTTCTTTTGGTTGGTGGGTGGGTGGGGGGAGGGGGGGTGCTTCCTAAAATTCGTTTCAAGATCTGCAATGATTCGTTATGTACAACTTTCTGGCCCGCGAGAGTTCGCACCCCAGGGCGCTGCACCCCAGGGGGCTGTTAATGTTAATGTGCCCTGTGGTTTTCCCGTCTCCCGTTAAAATAAGAAATATGCTGCGAATGTTCGGCCCCTATCTCACATCACCCCAGCCGTCCAGCACGCCAGGCCTCCATCCTAACATCACTCCAGCCGTCCATCACCCCAGAGGTCCATCACCTCCTCCCTCCATCCCCACATCACCCCAGCCGTGTATCGCCTCTAACTCCATCCTTCCATCACCCTCCCTCCCTACCCCCCGTTAACACCACTGCACGGTTTTGGCAGTCCACTTTTTGTCTCCCTTCCCCCCCCCCCCCTACCCCTAACCCCACATGCGGCCTGTCGCCGCCATCTTGTTTGCGCAGCCATGCAGCTAATCCTAGCTTGTTATCTGCCCTTGTTCTCGTCTGACGACCTTCCGTTTGTCTCGCTCGTCCAACCGGGCTCCTTCAGTTCTACGATTCAATTTGAGCCCCAGTTATGCACCTCAAGGGACCTCGGGGAACCCTCGTCATCGACTCAACCTCTGCAGTGTTTCCTCTCGCACTCTCGAGTTGGTTGGTTTTTTTCAAAGTCGGATCTATTTTTAGCTTTTCCATGACGTCTGTTTAAATCGGTAGTTGATTTCATGTTCCACCTCTCGTCTGTCACCACTGACAGATGTGGTAGTTGATTTGATGTTCCACCTCTCGTCTGTCACCACTGACAGAATTGGTTATGGTTTGATGTTCCATCTCTCGTCTGTCACCACTGACAGATGTAGTTGATTTGATGTTCCATCTCTCGTCTGTCACCACTGACAGATGTTGTAGTTGATTTGATGTTCCATCTCTCGTCTTTCACCAATGACAGAATTGGTAGTTGATTTGATGTTCTACTTCTATTCTGTCACCACTGACAGAATTGGTAGTTGATTTAATGTTCCATCTCTCGACTGTCACCACTGACAGAATTGGTAGTTGATTTAATTTTCCATCTCTCGACTCTCACCACTGACAGAATTGGTAGTTGATTTGATGTTCCATCTCTCGACTGTCACCACTGACAGATTTGGTAGTTGATTTGATGTTCCATCTCTCGACTGTCACCACTGACAGAATTGGTAGTTGATTTGATGTTCCATCTCTCGACTGTCACCACTGACAGAATTGGTAGTTGATTTGATGTTCCATCTCTCGACTGTCACCACTGACAGAATTGGTAGTTGATTTGATGTTCCATCTCTCGACTGTCACCACTGACAGAATTGGTAGTTGATTTGATGTTCCATCTCTCGACTGTCACCACTGACAGAATTGGTAGTTGATTTGATGTTCCATCTCTCGACTGTCACCACTGACAGAATCGGTAGTTGATTTGATGTTCCATCTCTAGTCTGTCACCTCATGAATCTTAACAAAACAACATTTTGAGCCCAAAACATAACACTCTAAATATGATAAAATATCTAGTGAACAGAATGTTACCAAAACATAGCACTCTAAATATGATAAAATATCTAGTGAACAGAATGTTACCAAAACATAACACTCTAAATATGATAAAATATCTAGTGAAGAGAATGTTACCAAAACATAACACTCTAAATATGATAAAATATCTAGTGAACAGAATGTTACCAAAACATAACACTCTAAATATGATAAAATATCTAGTGAACAGAATGTTACCAAAACATAACACTCTAAATATGATAAAATATCTAGTGAAGAGAATGTTACCAAAACATAACACTCCTAATATGATAAAATATCTAGTGAACAGAATGTTACAAAACATAACATTCTAAATATGATAAAATATCTAGTGAACAGAATGTTACCAATATGTAAAAATTTAAATATGAAATTATATCTAGTGAATTGAATGTTTAACAAAATATAACAATCTTAATATGATATAATATCTAGCTAACCTAATGTTTACCAAAATATAACAATCTAAACAGTGACGTAGCTAGAGTTAACCATTGGTGTCGACCGGTGCCGTAAACTCGCGGACCATACCCTCCCCCACCCCCGACTTCCACGAGGGATTTCTTCTTGTTAAGATAAGCCCACAGTTGAAGAATAACAAGAACAAAACGAAATGTTTTGAAGGTTAATGTATTTAAGAACTGTAGCAACGTTAATTTATAGTTGTTTTTACACTAAATTTACCTTATTTAAAATTTTTCTTTCCTGGTCTTCAAATCTGCAAACCTGTCAATCACTTGGCCAAAATCAACATCCTTCATCGCATCACTTTCAATTGATAGCAGAGCAAGATAAGAAAGTCTTGACTGTCCCATGGTGAATCGTAAATTGTTATCTTGCAATAGTCTTCTTAAACCTTAATCTTCTCTCTACCGAAATTCCATATTGGTCTGATTGTAAAAGTTCGTTTTCAATAGCATGTTCCACCAACTGACAGCGTTTCCCGTGCAGAAACAATCATAAGACCTCTAGTTTGGTCACCACTTTGTTAAGAAGTAAAGCATTTAGTCTGTAGATATTGCTGTGTCAGATTAACTTCCTCAAGTAGAGCAGCCCGACGCAGGTAACGCTAGCATTGAAATGTGAAATCACAGACAGCATGAAAAAGATCTTGTGCTGTATGACAATCGTGCTCAAATATAAGATCTTGTGCTGTATGACAATCGTGCTCAAATATAAGATCTTGTGCTGTATGACAATCGAGCTCAAATATAAGATCTTGTACTGTATGACAATCGTGCTCAAATATAACATCTTGTACTGTATGACAATCGTGCTCAAATATTACGAACCGGCGAAAATATTTATCTTATAGTATTTCTGTCGTTCGATATTGGTGGTTTCAAAAATCTTTTTTTTAAAAGTAAAATAAATTTAAATTAATTATTAAAAGATATAAGAGAATTAAGTAAACAAAAAGTATTATGTTAACTCATTAAGTAATTTTTTAAGTTTTTAATGTTTATTGATTCGATTCATGTCATGCACTTAAAATCGCCCGACCCCATCGTATAAGTGGGAATCTTTATTTGTCAGAATTTAGATAAATATAGCTCACTGCCACTTACGGAAGTTACCGAGCACTCAATCAGCGTTGAACGGTGTTTATCTGAGCTAATTATAGGGTCACCTCATTTCTGACGCATCAACCTTGAACTTTAAATCAAGCACGCATTTGTATTGGTGATTTTTGTGGAAAATCGGTTATCCTTTTATGAAATTCGGTTTGATCGAGAAGTGTATGCTTTATAAATGCGTAATTTTTCAGTTTGGTTACTTCCCTTCAATAGTGTCACCCGTGCGGCCTGCAATCCCCGAACCCTCTAGCTTCGCCACTGAATCTAAATAATGATATAATGTCTAGTGAACTGACTGTTCACCAAACTATGTATGTATGGCATCTTTCCGTCTGCGGGAGACGATAGATTATCTTTATAGTTTGCAGCTCTTGGTGTGGCTGGTGAGACCAATCCTCGAATGGCAGTCTCTGTTACATTTCCCACACACGAATGCGGTGGAGCAGTATTTACCGGCCTTCCTCCTCGCTCTTTTTGCAGCTGTTTCCGCCCTGTTTTGATCCTCGGCATGTAGTGATCCTGCCTTCACGATGCCCCGCCATGAGGATCGATCCTCTGCCAACTCCTCCCAGTTTGAGATGTCGATGTTAGAGGACTTCATGTCTCTTTTGCATATGTCTAAGTATCTCAGACGAGGCCGTCCAACTGACCTTTTCCCTGTCGCCAGCTCGCTGTATAGCACGTCCTTTGGTATGCGACCAGATTGCATTCGCTTGACGTGTCCAAGCCAGCGGAGGCGTCTTTGGATTAACATGGCTGGGACGCTACACATGTTTGTTTGGGACAGGACATCCGTGTTGGGGACTTTGTCTTGCCATTTAATGTCAAGGATGTGGCGCAGGCATCTGAGGTGGAAGCCATTGAGCCTTCTTTCGTGTTTAGAGTATGTGGTCCACGACTCGCATCCATACAGAAGTGTGCTCAGTACGCAGGCCTGGTACACCTGCAGCTTAGTTCTTGTTGTGAGTTTGGCGTTTGACCAGACTCTTTTCTTCAGTCTGGCCATAACAGTTGCGGCCTTCCCTATCCTCCCACTTATCTCATCCTCCATTGAGAGGGTGCTCGATATGTTGGATCCCAGATATGTGAATCTGTCAACAGTATCCAAGTCGTAGTCGTCGATGGCGATAGTGGGGAGGGAGTCAGCGCCCTGTGCCATAATGTTAGTTTTCTTTAGGCTAATTGTCAGGCCAAACTCTTTGCAGGCAGCGGATAGGCTGGATACGAGGCTCTGCAGGCCGTCAGCTGTGTGAGATACCAAAGCGGCATCGTCCGCAAACAAGAACTCCCGCAGCAAGACCTTTCTTGTTTTAGTCTTAGCTCTAAGGCGGGCAATGTTGAATAATTTGCCGTCATCTCTAGTGTGGATGTATATCCCCTCGCTGTTGTTCTGAAAGGCATACTGGAGTAGGATGGAGAAAAAGATTGCAAATAAAGTAGGAGCCAGCACGCAACCTTGCTTAACTCCACTACTCACTGGAAAATCTTCTGAGGCGGCACCGTTATAGCACACTGTGCCCTGCATGTTTTCGTGGAACTGCTTGATGATGTTAAGCAGTCGCGTAGGGCAGCCTATCGATTGTCTCGCCAGTGGGAAAGCCCTGGGCAATGATGGTATCCCACCAGAAGGTCTCAAATGTGGAAAAGTAGTACTATTACGGCTCTTGCACGATATCCTTACTCTGTGCTGGGAACAGGGACAGCTACCACAAAAGTTGAAAGATGCAAACATCGTTACATTGTACAAAAATAAAGGAGACAAGAGTGACTGCAACAACTATCGTGGAATCTCCCTCCTCAGCATAGTTGGAAAGGCTTTCGCCCGAGTTGCATTAACACGCCTACAGACCCTAGCATCGCGTGTACTCCCAGAATTGCAATGTGGTTTTCGCGCCGGTAGGTCAACCATAGACATGATCTTCTCTCTGCGCCAGCTGCAGGAGAGGTGCAGGGAGCAACATATGCCTTTATACATTGCGTTTGTTGACCTCACTAAGGCTTTTGATCTTGTCAGCAGAAGCGGCCTGTTTCAGATCCTCAAAAGGATAGGCTGCCCTACGCGACTGCTTAACACCATCAAGCAACTGACTGCTCACCAAACTATAACAATAAAAAATCTATATATATAATTTGCTACCAAAGGTCAAATAACAAGATCAAGACAGGTCAAACAACAAGACCACGCAGGTTATTTATAGATACGCCAGAGCAAGCAAGACGCAGGCAAACACGCCCATCCCTTGCCTTGCCTTGCCTACCCACCCATCGTTGGTCTCAAGACTTGCGCACTGCGGTGAAGCTACCGCCCCCTCCTGCACCATCCTCGCTTTCCCGCCAGCTCGCGGCGTATGCTATGGTGCGGGTCGCCGTGAAATAAAAAGTGTGCAGTGACGTATCATGGAGGGAAGGGGTGTAGCCAATATTGGGATTCTTAAATGTTCGTTGCTTGAATTCACGTTTTGTCAAGTAACTTAAGTACTGGTAAGTTTACGCAATGATGTCGCCAATGTTTAGAGGGATACATCTAGTATGATATAATATCTAGTGAACTGAACATGACAACAACGAAAAAGAAGATTATTTAAATTCTAACTTGAGACAGATAATTTTGGTGCGAGATGGGGTGTGATGAAAAAAGACCAAACGTTACTATAACATTTCGTTTTAGAATTAAGAGTTATAACAAAGTAATATAAAAGTAATATGAAAGTAATATAAAGAATATAAAAGTAATATGCAAGAAATGTAATATAAAAGTAATATAATGTGAGATAATGTAATGTAAAGTAACATAATGTAATATAAAATTAATCTAATGTAATATAAAAGTAATATAATATAATATAAATTTAATATCAAAGTAATTTAATGCGCAGCGGGTTTTTTTTAGTATGGAAAGTTAGGGATTAATACAGCTTTAAAAAAATGTCTTTATCGTCAGTAAGTAATGCACTATGACAGCGTGACAGCTCTGTCAAAATATATAGGAGGATAGTGTTAAGAATGGTATGACAACAAAGTATTATAGAACAAGAATTTTTTTGATTTAATACTATAATAGTGTGATATGATTTATATATAGTGAGGCAAATTTTATTTTTCCTTCGCTACAACTGTGGTACTAATGTAGTACAATTTGTACCCTATGGGACAACTGTGGTGACTATTTAACTAAAAGGTTGTCCACCCTTGTCTAGCATTTGCACTAGCACTTCTAAACCTTAACATTTGCACTAGCACTTCTAAACCTTAATATTTGCACTAGCACTTCTAAACCTTAACATTTGCACTAGCACTTCTAAACCTTAACATTTGCACTGGCACTTCTAAACCTTAACATTTGCACTGACACTTCTAAACCTTAACATTTGCACTAGCACTTCTAAACCTTAACATTTGCACTGACACTTCTAAACCTTAACATTTGCACTAGCACTTCTAAACCTTAACATTTGCACTAGCACTTCTAAACCTTAACATTTGCACTAGCACTTGTAAACCTTAACATTTGCACTGGCACTTCTAAACCTTAATATTTGCACTAGCACTTCTAAACCTTAACATTTGCACTGGCACTTCTAAGCCTTAACATTTGCACTGGTACTTCTAAACCTTAACATTTGCACTAGCACTTCTAAACCTTAACATTTGCACTAGCATTTCTAAACTTTAACATTTGCACTAGAACTTATAAACCTTAACATTTGCACTAGCACTTCTAAACCTTAACATTTGCACTGGCACTTCTGAACCTTAACATTTGCACTAGCACTTCTAAACCTTAACATTTGCACTAGCACTTCTAAACCTTAACATTTGAACTAGCACTTCTAAACCTTAACATTTGCACTGGCACTTCTAAACCTTAACATTTGCACTAGCACTTCTAAACCTTAACATTTGCACTAGCACTTCTAAACCTTAACATTTGCACTAGCACTTCTAAACCTTAACATTTGCACTGGCACTTCTAAACCTTAACATTTGCACTAGCACTTCTAAACCTTAACATTTGCACTAGCACTTCTAAACCTTAACATTTGCACTAGCACTTGTAAACCTTAACATTTGCACTGGCACTTCTAAACCTTAACATTTGCACTAGAACTTCTAAACCTTAACATTTGCAATAGCACTTTTAAACCTTAACATTTGCACTAGCACTTCTAAACCTTAACATTTGCTCTAGCACTTCTAAACCTTAACATTTTCCCTAGCACTTCTAAACCTTAACATTTGCACTGGCACTTCTAAACCTTAACATTTGCACTAGCACTTCTAAACCTTAACATTTGCACTAGCAGTTCTAAACCTTAACATTTGCACTACAAAATTCTTAATATCTATTTTAAAAAAGCAACCTATTAAATGGTACTCCAAGTCATTAAAGATATGCATGACCAAAAACTTCTTGGTACTCCAAGTCATTAAAGATATACATGACCAAAAACTTCTTGGTACTCCAAGTCAAAGACAGTTCTAGACAAAGGTGAAGGGCTAAGAAGGACCACTGACAACCCAAAGACAGACCATCAAAAAGTCAAAGACAGACTATCAAAAAGCCAAACACAGACCATCAAAAAGCCAAAGACAGACCATCAAAAAGCCTAAGACAGACCATCAAAAAGCCTAAGACAGACCATCAAAAAGCCAAAGACAGACCATCAAAAAGTCAAAGACAGACCATCAAAAAGCCTAAGACAGACCATCAAAAAGCCTAAGAAAGACCATCAAAAAGCCTAAGACAGACCATCAAAAAGCCTAAGACAGACCATCAAAAAGCCTAAGACAGACCATCAAAAAGCCGAAGACAGACCAACAAAAAGTCAAAGACAGACCATCAAAAAGCCAAAGACAGACCATCAAAAAGCCTAGGACAGACCATCAAAACGCCTAAGACAGACCATCAAAAAGCCTAAGACAGACCACCATTAAACCAAAGACAGACCACGGTCAAATTAGTGACTAGAAATAAACAGAATCATTACAAATCTTAAGTCAAAATCTAGCAGAGAAAAATGGTTCTTAAACTGTTGTGAAGGAATGAATAATCTTGATGGGGTAGAAATATTTTATAAAGTACTGAGTTGGGGGCCAAAAGGTGAAACACAAGAATAAGACGAGAGTTTAATGATAGTTTCACATAGTCGAAAACTTTTTAGGATTTGGCTAGAGATTATTTCACGAGGACTCAGTGCCGTTGCGATTTCAATGAAGGTGTTACCTTACCCCCATCCCCCCCCCCCGCGCCACACCTCTGGATATCTACAAAAGAAATGTGTGTCATGAACTTAATTTGTGTTAGCAACAACCCTTTTTTTATTTGCTAA
>CAXITT010000577.1:477087-497590 GCA_964033795.1 Lymnaea stagnalis | reverse complement strand
ATTTACGGAGCCCTTAAGAAGGAGGGCTTTATTTTTTTTTATTAAAATTTGGGGGGGGGGGTAAGGGGGGGGAAAAGGGGGGGGGGGGGGTGAGATTCCGCCTTTGAACACTCGTAGTTCATGAAGCCCTCAAGGATACTTGAATTAGCTTTTTTTGTTGTTGTTTTATTCCCGCCCTTATGGCCCTACGGTTGAGTAACGTCTGCTCGGGATGGCATCGCTCTGGCATCACGTGGTGATCTCAGCAGACGACTCCTGGTGTCCCCGTCAATACCCACCCCCCTATTTCTCCCCCCGACCCGTGCAGTAAATCGATTGGTCGGCTATTAAAGCAAGGGAGACAACATCACGAGTGTTTATTAAATTTTTTTAAAGTTCATTTATTTATTCATTTCATCTAGGATGCTGTAATACTTCCACAAGTCGAGACGCCACAAACGACGTGTTTCCATTGCTGTAGCTGATGGGGTTTTTCTCGAGATCTCTACAACCTCAGACGTTATTCCCGTTACCATGTTCGATAAGTCCACAACCAAAGTATGTAATTAGAGCCACAGGCAATTAGTTTTTTTTTCTTTCAAATCAAATATGTTTTCTTTCCCCGGTATCTTTCATCTTTAAAAAAGTTCATTGATCTAACCACCAGGAAACGGTTTTATACTGTTATCTCTTTCCAGACCAGCAACAAAAAAAAAAAAGAAGAAAAAAAAAGAAAAGAAAATCAAATGAGTCTGTGATTGACCAAATAATCAGTTGTTGCACTTTCTGTTTGTAAAAAATACCGTTTTCTATTTCAAAAAATGAGAAAGATGTTCTTTGTTGTTTGTTATATATTTGGCTTGTCTGGTTTATACCAGAAACAGGTATGTACTTTGTTGGTGTTAAATACTAGGCTTGTCTGGTTTATACCAGATACATTTCTGCTAACAAATAAAGGCTTATTGGTAAAGGACTTCATCAAAAAATACCGATCTTTCCCCCCCGCCACCCCCCTTGTCCGCATATGCCCCCCCCCCCCGGGCCGGTCCCGATGCGTGTATCCACATACGGGGTTATACAGTGCGAAAGCAATGACGCATAATAAAGATTATAAATCTCAGAGTCACTGTTTTTATAATTCGCCTCGAGTCAGACAGTGTAAATCACTTGATAAGTCAACACGACTTGAGAATTAAAGAAACACCATTCAAGACCCAGACTCGCATTTTTAACATTATCTGTGCAATTTTGCAAACAAATATTTAGAGTGGTCTCCCTCAACAAGTCGTTACAAACATCATGGAGGCTTAAGCTTATAATTGTTTTGTCCTGTGTTCAAAATGTTTTATTTATGTGCTGAAAATGTAAAATGCAATCATAAAATAGTTCCATTTATTTGTATCAATAAAAAAATCGTATCTTATTTTCTGTCTCCTGCTTGTATTCCAGTTAAGGTTTGGGTTAGGGTTAGTGAAGGATTTTAGTATGCTAAAAAAAAAAAAGTTAATTTCTAATGGCATATATTGTATACAGTACATGGGAGTACATGGGAGAGAACGCAGCCTTGTGGCGCCCGGTGCTTATTTCTCTGGTTAGAGATAGTTGGTCATTTACCTTGACATAATTTCAGAATTACAGTATTGCATTGTAGAGCTTTTGAGGTAGAACAGTCTTTAGTTGAATTTCTTATACAGCATGGCCGTGCTCATGCAATGTTAGCTTATTATTAATGATCACACCTAAGTACTTATATGCCTTTACTTTCTCTACACTTTGTTTTTTTATGGTGAGATCTGTAATCTGGTGTTTCCCCCTCCTGAAATCAACCATTTCCTTTGTTTTTAAGACATTCGGCTGGAGAAAATTTTCATCGCACCAATCGATAAAGCTTATAACTAAGTTGCGGTAAAAGCATTCTTCAGATTTAAGCCAACAATGATGGTATCATCAGCCAATTTTAAGATTGGAACGGTGTCGCTTGAGCTTTGAATATCATTGGTATATATTGTATACAGTACAGGGGAGAGAACACAGCCTTGTGGTGCCCCGGTGCTTACTTCTCGGGTTAGAGATGATTGGTCATTTACCTTGACATTTGTGGTCAATCTGTTAAAAAGGTTAGGTATCCAAGCTTAAATATTAAAATTTAAATGAAAAGGAAATATTACGAAAATCCTCTTTTGTGCTACAGAGGATACTATTTTTGACAGATGACTCTTAAGTTATGTAACAAATGCATCTTCCGTATAGTTCTTCGACACATGCACATTCCGTATAGTTTCTGTGACACATTCTTCTTCCGTGTAGTTTCTGTGACACATGCACCTTCCGTATAGTTTCTGCGACACATGCACCTTCCGTATAGTTTCTGCGACACATGCACCTTCCATATAGTTTCTGTGATACATACTTCTTCCGTGTAGTTTCTATGACACGTGCACCTTCCGTATAGTTTCTGTGACACATTCTCCTGCCGTCTGGTTTCTGTGACACATTCTGGTACCGTGTAGTTTCTGTGACACATTCTCCTGTCGTGTAGTTTCTGTGACACTTTCTCCTGCCGTATATTTTCTGTGACACATGCTCCTTCCGTGTAGTTTCTGTGACACATGCACGTTCCATATAGTTTCGTGACATATGCTTCTTCCATGTAGTTTCTGTGACACATTCTCCAGCCGTGTAGTTTCTGTGACACATTCTCCTTCCGTATAGTTTCTGTGACACGTGCACCTTCCGTATAGCTTCTGTGACACATGCACTTTAGGTGTAGTTTCTGTGACACGTGCACCTCCCTTGTAGTATCTGTGACACATGCACCTCCCGTGTAGTTTGAGATGTATTGAAAAGAAGCTATTCAAATAATCTTTATTTCCTCCTCACATACATAATTATTGAACAAAGATTGTGGGAAGAGAAATGTCCTAGTTTACTTATGCCACAAGATAAAGAGAGGCGTATACAAACAGAGAAAGACACTGATAGAGAGAATGGTATATATACTGGTAGAGAGACAGGTATAGACACTGGTAGAGAGACAGGTACAGACACTGATAGAGAGACAGCTTTAGACACTGATAGAGAGACAGGTATATACACTGGTATAGAGACAGGTATATACACTAATAGAGAGTCAGGTATAGACACTGATAGAGAGACAGGTATAGACACTGAAAGAGAGACAGCTTTAGACACTGATAAAGAGACAGGTATGTACACTGGTAGAGAGACAGGTATAGACACTAATAGAGAGTCAGGTATACACACTGATAGAGAGACAGGTATATACACTGGTAGAAAGACAGGTATAGACACTAATAGAGAGTCAGGTATAGACACTGATAGAGAGACAGGTATATACACTGGTAGAGAGACAGGTATAGACACTAATAGAGAGTCAGGTATACACACTGATAGAAAGACAGGTATAGACACTAATAGAGAGACAGGTATAGACACTGATGGAATACAGGTATATACACTGCTAGAGAGACAGGTATAGACACTGTTAGAGAGAGGTTATACACTGATAGAGAGACAGGGCTAGAAACTGATAGAGAGTTGATAGACACTGATAAATAGACTCATATGGACACTGATATAGAGAGAAAAACAAAGAGACACGTGGAGAAAGAGTGACACATACAGACGGATGGACACATAAAGACAGACAGAGACACCTGCAGAGACATAGGGATATACAGCTATAACAGAAAGACACGCCGAGACAGAGGTGGACATACAGGCAGCGACACAGCGAGGGACATACAGAAAAGAAAGAGAGACATTATATTTTATTTAACTTCTTTTGCAAGTCTTGACCGGAACTTCAGGTGGTTATGGTACTCAGGTTTTGATAGCACGCTATTTGGAACTTTCTAACTAATTAAAGGGCTTAATCCAAAATGTTATAGACTCAACGTGTTTCTGCTTTGCTTTCCACGTCCATTCAATCGTTGATTATCACCATAAACCTAACCTAACTCTAACCATTCAATGGTTCATGATCACCACAACCCTAACCCTCTACCTGACCCTAACCATTCAATGATTCATGATCACCACAACCCTAACCCTAACTCTAACCCTAACCATTCAAAGGTTCATGATCACCATATACCTAACCCTAACCCTAACCCTAACCTTAACCATTCAATGGTTCATGATCACCATAACCCTAACCCTGACCCTAACCTTAACCAATCATTGGTTCATGATCAACATAACCCTAACCCTGACCCTAACCATTCAATGTTCGTGATCACCATAACCCTAAACCTAACCCTGACCCTAACCATTCCATGGTTAATTATCACCATAACCCTAACCCTGACCCTGACTATTCAATGGTTCGTGATCACCATAACCCTAACCCTGACCCTAACCCTAACCCTAGCCATTCAATGGTTTGTGAAAACCATAACCCTGAACCTAACCATTCAATGGTTCGTGATCACCATAACCCTAACCCTGACCCTAACCATTCAATGATTCTAGATCACCATAACCCTAACCCTAACCATTCAATGGTTCATGATCAACATAACCCTAACCCTGACCCTAACCATTCAATGATTCGTGATCACCATAATCCTAACCTTAACCCTAACCATTCAATGATTCGTGATCACCATAAAACTAACCTTAACCCTAACCATTAAATGGTTCGTGATCACCATAACCCTAACCCTGACCCTAACCATTCAATGGTTCGTGATCACCATAACCCTAACCCTTACCCTAACCATTCAATGGTTCGTGATCACCATAACCCTAACCCTTACCCTAACCATTCAATGGTTCGTGATCACCATAAAACTAACCTTAACCCTAACCATTCAATGATTCGTGATCACCATAAAACTAACCTTAACCCTAACCATTAAATGATTCGTGATCACCATAACCCTAACCCTGACCCTAACCATTCAATGGTTCGTGATCACCATAACCCTGACCCTAACCATTCAATGGTTCATGATCACCATAACCCTAACCCTGACCCTAACCATTCAATGGTTCATGATCACCATAACCCTAACCCTGACCCTAACCATTCAATGATTCGTGATCACCATAACCCTAACCCTGACCCTAACCATTCAATGGTTCGTGATCACCATACGCCAGAAATTGATGTGAAAACTGTGTGATTCTTCCTGTCTTCCATGAACCAATTCACTTCATGTTCAATCAAAAATGTTTATGAAATTTCAACTTATTTGAATAGACGGGACGTGCAATTAAGAGACAAATAAATCGATTGCCAACTTTGGCGGTCAATTATTTCGTTTAAATTTCTACATACCCGTCACACTTTTTAAACAACGTGTCATCTCCGGAAAGAGAGAAGAAAAAAATACCCAATAAAAATATTGATTCCCTCGCGATGGAAAGAAACAAACCAAAAATCAGGAGCATCGTTTTTCTCTTGGCATATGCTGATGGAAAAAATGGTCGCATTAAAGAGATGGTTATGACGTATAATTACGAGAGGCCGCGCGTACGCAGGGTGGTAATTAAGTTCCATAAAAATGGATTCGGTCTGACTTTCAATGTCGATTTCTCGGCTCTGTGAGGCTCATGCAGTTGCTGGGACTGATTCTCATGTGTCTGTCGCAACCACCAGCCAAGCCAACCAATCCACTCAAGGTTGGCAGAAGGGTCGCTACAGAAGAACAGTTCGCTGTTGCATCTGTTAGGTATAAGGGCGCTCAAAGAACTGAAAATGGAATGGGTTAGAGCAGTGCTGTCCAACCCACGGCCCGCGGGCCTATGATATATGGAAAAATTGGGTTAACATATTTTCAAACGAAATTAATTCGTTCAATAAGAGCACATGAGAAGTTGTAACTTTGTAAAGGGGAGAGGTCACAAAAGATAAGGAGTGTGATGGTTTGACAGGTAGCAATAATTTATCTTAAACACATCAGCAGAGCAACCATTCGGGCACATGGGATGACAAGAAATCGTATATTATTGTCTCCTTTTAGCTGTTGTTTGTCGCGGGGTACCGGGCCTAATAACTAACAGCGTTCGGAAAGATGAATTTGAAAACCAACAGTTACTTGTTGTGTAGCTTGTTAGTCATTGTAACAATATGCATGACCTCGCCATCAAGACGAGGCTAGATGAAATGGATGAGCAATATGTCTTAACTTCTGTGCTTTTTGCGATGACAATAATATGAAAGAAAATTCTTCCGATCGGAATAATTGAGATAAGAGTTGGATTATATATACTAAAGGTGTCACTATGGCGGTCAGTGTGAGCCATTTATAGTACCATGTTATTTAAACAGCTCTTTTAGCCAGGTATGGGAGAGTGTGCATCCATCCTGTGAGGTTATTACGTTGGGGACAAGTACATGGTCTTCAGAGATTGAAGGCTGTGATATTCAATGAGTAGAAAGCCTATAACCCTAACCCGGTATTCATAGATTGGAGGATGTGATTTTTATAGAGGAGAAAGCCTAACCCTAACCCGGTATTCAGAGATTGGAGGATGGGACGTTGAATGAGTAGAAAGCCTAACCCTAACCCGGTATTCAGAGATTGGAGGATGTGACGTTGAATGAGTAGAAAGCCTAACCCTAACCCGGTTTTCAGAGATTGGAGGATGTGATGTTTATAGAGGAGAAAGCCGGATATAAGATGTGTTTCTATTGATTGCTATTCAGTCAGGGAGAACTTAAGAGAGACAGTAAAAACAAACATAAGAATATGTGGCCAAATGCAGTCTGGATGACGTCATATATCTTCTAATGAAGGTCCACAAATATGGAAATATTGGAACAAAATGGAAACAACAAAACATTTAAATAGGTATAAATTAAATTTACATAATATAGATATTATATACCAACATCCTACCTACAAAATAATGAAACTAGGAGAGGGCGCCAGAAGCAGACAAAAACAAGACAAAGATTAATTGTTTTTTTTAAATGTTTTGTTGTTGTACTGATGAAGGCAATCTGCCGAGACGTTTAATGATTATTAAAGCTTAATTTATATTGTTATCTTGACACAAATTGTTGGTGTCTAATTAATCTACATCAATGAAATTTACTTCTCTGTAATGACCTACATCAGTGAAGCTGGTGTCTCTGGAATGACCCACATCAGTGAAGCTGGATTCTCTGTTATGACCTACATCAGTGAAGCTGGATTCTCTGTAAGGACCTACATCAGTGAATCTGGATTATCTGTTATGACCTACATCAGGGAAGCTGGATTCTCTGTAATGAACTATATCAGTGAAGCTGGTGTCTCTGGAATGACCCACATCAGTGAAGCTGGATTCTCTGTAATGACCTACATCAGTGAAGCTGGATTCTCTTTAATGACCTCCATCAGTGAATCTGGATTATCTGTTATGACCTATATAATTGAAGCTGGATTCTCTGTAATGAACTATATCAGTGAATCTGGATTATCTGTAATGACTTACAACAGTGGAGCTGGATTCTCTGTAAGACCTACATTAGTGAAGCTGAATTCTCTGTAATGACCTACATCAGTGAAGCTGGATTCTCTGCCATGACCTACATCAGTGAATCTAGATTATCTGTTATGACCTACATTAGTGAAGCTGGATTCACTGTAATTACCTACATCAGTGAAGCTGGATTCTCTGTAATGACCTACATCAGTGACGCTGGATTCTCTTTAATGAACTACATCTGTGAATCTGGATTATCTGTTATGACCTACATTAGTGAAGCTGGATTCACTGTAATGACCTACATCAGTGAAGCTGGATTCTCTGTAATGACCTACATCAGTGAAGCTGGATTCTCTGTTATGACCTACATAAACGTAAGACTTTGACTTGTGAACATTTAGAGAAACTAATGAGGTCAAGTGCTACTTAAAACTACCACAAAATAAGAACATTGCAAGTACAATTTAAAGCATAGTATATGATTCAAGGAGTACTACGGTTTATTATCTTGATGAGCTAATAATGCTATTGGATATATGACCGTGTGTTATTGGTTATATGACTCTGTTTGCTATTGGATACATGACTGTATGTTATTGGATATATGATTGTATGCTATTGGATATGTTACGCTATATGCTACTGGATATATGACTTTATGCTATTTGATATATTACAATGTAGTATATTGGGTATATGTCTCTTTATGCTATTGAATATATTAATCTTTAAGATGTTGCTCATATTACGAGTAGCGAGGGTTAGGGCGGAACTGAGTAAACAGTTTGGGTGGCGCTGACATAGGGGTGAGTAGCAAGGGTGGGGTGGCGCTGACATAAAAGTGATCAATGAGGGCTAGGGCGGCACTCAATTAAGAGGGAGCAATGAGGGCTAGGGCGGCACTGGCATAGGAATTTGCAATGAGGGTTTGGGAGGCACTTACAAAGGAGTGAGTAGCGAAGGTTGGGATGGCACTGAGATAAGGGTGAGTAGCCAGTGTTTGGGGCGGCACTGAGATAGGGATGAGTAGCGAGGATTGGGATGACACTGACATAGGATAGAGTAGCGAAGGTTGGGATGGCACTGAGATAATGGTGAGTAGCCAGTGTTTGGGGCGGCACTGAGATAGGGATGAGTAGCGAGGATTGGGATGACACTGACAAAGGGGTGCGCAGCTAAGGTTGGGGTGGCACTGACATAGGAGTGAGTAGTGAAGGTTGGGGCGGCACTGACATAAGAGTGAGCAATGAGGGTTAGGCGGCACTTAATCGCATTTATCGGGAAAAATGTAATTACGGTGTAATTCTTTGATCATGATTTTTAATTTTTTTTTTCATAACTTTCAAACACATATAAAATGCTTAAAATAGTTCCTTAGTTGATACTTGAAATGTATTGGTAATTTATAATAATAATATTGAAACTTTTACTAAAATAAAAGCGGTTTTAATATTTTTTTGCAAATTTACATTTATTCGATTTCCGTAAAATATTAGAAAATAACTGTGATTGTTTTTAGGAATCCAAACATACTTAAAAAATATCTCCCTTTTGGCGTTATGTGAACCTAGCTCATTCTTATCTATACCGGTATATTAAATTGCCTCCACTGAAATGGGCATTTTCTTTCTTTTTTTTTTTTTTTTTAAGCGTCAAAGACAGTGGTTCGTAACCTTTTTGGAGGTACTGAACCCCACCAGTTTCATATTCGCCTTCCCCAAACCCTTTTTAATTATATTTTTTTTTTTTTTTTTTTTTTTTTTTAATCTTCAAAGACATTTGTTCTTATCTTTTTTTGAGTTACTTATCCCCTCCATTTTCATTTTCGCATTCACCAACCCCTTCTTAATATTTTTTTTTTTTTTTTTTTTTCTTTTCCACCTCGGCTGAACCCCTGAGACTGACTCATCGAACCCTTGGGGTTGATCAAACCCAGGTTAAGAACCACTGAAAAAAGATAATAAGCTCGAAAAAATTGTAGGTACACTAGAAAAAAAAGAATGCCAAACAATGTCGGGGGCGTGGCGTGAAGTTCCGTCTACTAAATAATTGCGGCGGCGTACTTGAAGTTCCCATCTACTAAACCAGCGGTTCTCAACTTGTGTGGGTCGCTGAAGACCATTGGAAAACACACATTTCCGACGCCGATGGTCATGGAAACCGATTGATTTGGTCCCACTAAAGAAAGAGACATATTATCCCCCTGAACCATTCACCCTATTATAAAGTTTCAACCGACAGTGACAACGACTGCTCGTTTACGGGTAATCGCGGATTATGCACAATCCATAATTTGGAAGGATCAGACAAGTCCAGTAAAAATGTAGAAGACAAAAATCAAAGTGACCTCTCCAAGTATCACGTGATAGGCTTAACCAATGGCAAAGAAGGAAAACGTAAATAAATAAACAATATAGGTCAAAGGTCCGATGCTGAAATTACGCCGAACAATAAATGCTAATATTGTTATCGACGATAAGGTTAAATTTAAAATTTAAAGGCAACACTCAATATCGGTTTAGGATTAAGTTTGAGTAGCCCTCGCCTGCATTCAGTACTATAGAGCCTGTATGAGAGTAAGCTCAGTATGCTATCTTTGTCATACTAAATTACGTCTCTGTTAAAAATTGCCTCTGATAAATGATGATTGCCTGATAATAGTGATAAAAGCACAAAATAAAATGCAAAATACAAAGTATGCTCGTACGAATCTATCTATATTTTCATTGTTATCAATCACAATGTGTTATTTGCTATGAAGTTCTATCAGCCGAATCTATGAAGCCGAACAAACTAAGACGCCATTTTGATAGCAAGCATCCAAGCTGTGTCGGCTAGGATACCAACTATTTTAGAAGTAAAGCTGATGGACTCCAGAAAGACAGACTTGACACTGGTGCAAGTACCACAAATAAAACTTAGCAGCCGTTGAAGATTCATACTTGGGGGGCACTCAGAATCGCCAGAGCTATGACACCTGAACTAAACATTTGCTGAGGATTTACTGTTGCCAGCGGCTAAAGACATTGTTCACGTTAGGATCCAAGGCGAATTTTGTTTAAAATTGAGTGCAATTTCCTTATCTAATGACACTGTCCGCAGAAAAATAGATGACATTTCTGTTGACATTCTTGATCAGGTAATCCAGAAAATTAAATCTGCTCCACTCCCAATATTTATTATCCAGTTTGATGAATCTACAGACGTTGCAAACTGTTCACAGTTACTAATTTACGCGAGGTACATTAATGATGGCGACTTTAAAGATGAGTTTCTTTTTTGCACACCTCTTGAAACGACAACTGCTGCACGAGATGTATTTGACACAGTTGGTTTATTTCTGAAAGATCATAAGATCTCTTGGGAAAAGGTGTTGTGGTGTTTGTACAGATGGTGCTCCATCGATCTGGATTTCAACGTTTGATCTTGAATGAGTCACAAAAAGTCATGGGAACTCACTGATTGATTCATCGGCAAATATTAGCAACGAAGACGCTGCCCCAAGAGTTACAAGAAGTCATGAAAAGCGTCATAAGTTATGTCAAGTGTGTAAATACGAGCACTTTAGACAGTCGACTGTTTTCGCAACTGCGCAAAGAGTTGGATGAACCGAACACTGCTCTGCCATTTCACACTGAAGTGAGATGGTTGTCGAAAGGAAATGTTTTAAAAGGTGTTTTTGAGCTTTGGGATGAACTCAAAAGGCTTTCAATCAGCAGGCAAGACCGCAGTTCTCAGCACATTAAAGTGAACTGCAGAAAATAGCTTACTTGGTTGACATCTTTGCCATCTCGAGTGAGTTAAATTTATCACCGCAAGGCCCAAATGCAAAATTCCACGATTTGTCTGAAAAGAAGAAATCTTTCCAAATGAAACTTCAGCTTTGGCAAAAACAAATAATTGGATGAAAATAAAATTTACATGTTGCCTATCTTATCTGTTGTCTTTGAGGAACATGTCATTGAACAAGACAAAAGGATTGCGATGATAAATTATATTAAGAAACACTTGCCCATGCTTGCAGACAAAATTTCATCGTATTTTCCAAATCTACCTGACACCCCAAATGCACTTGCCATAAGCCCATTCACAGTCAAAGTGGAAGATCTTCCTGAGTCAACACAAGAGGAGTTCATTGAACTTATTAACAGCGATCCAGCGAGAACTAATTTCTCTACAATGCCAGTTACAAAATTCTGGATCAAGTGTTTGTAGTCATATCCTGCTCTGTCTGAGACTGTGTTGCAGCCTCTTCTTCCGTTTCCAAAAACACATCTTTGTGTAACAGGGTTTAACAGCTTGTGGTAATCATTTCTAAATGTAGACTTGTTGTGGAAGGTCATCTTCGTTGTGCTCTTGCAAAGACTGCCCCGAGCATTTATGATCTGGTAAGAAAGACGTAATCTCACGTTGACTTTTTACGCATACTGTCGCAAAATGTTTCAAAATAGTTTACTGTTGTTATATTAAGACTGTTACCCATGCTACTCTATGCTGCAAGATAAAATCTCAGTTATTTGTAATTAGAAATAAATATTTCACGAGATAAAATGACCTATTGTTTTTTTGTGATTAATCACTATGCTTTAATTATGTTCAATTTGTAAAATTTAAAATACATCCTGCATATCATATATTTACATTACGATTCATAACAGAATCAAAAATACAGCTATAAATTAGCAACGAAAATAATTGTATGGTTGGGCGTCGCCACAACATGAGGAACTGTAAAGGAGTCGTGGCCTTAGAAAGATTGAGAATCACTAGATTAAACAATGGCGGCGGCGTGGCGGTGACGTTCCCATCTACTAAACAATGGTGATGGCATGGTGTGAGGTTCCCATCTACTAAACAATGGTGATGGCGTGGTGTGAGGTTCCCATCTACTAAACAATGGTGATAGCGTGGTGTGAGGTTCCCAGCTGCTAAACAATGGTGACGGCGTGGTGTGAAGTTCCCAGCTACTAAAAAATGGTTACGGCGTGGCGTGAAGTTCCCAGCTACTAAACTTACTTCGAGTAGCGAACTTTATAAAAATCCCCAATTAGTGCTAACGTCTGGGAATGTTCATTTGCTCAGCTCTTGAACAGTGTTACAGCCATACCTACAAACCTTGAGAATTATTAGTGGCGAAATGCCATACCGCAGTAGACTATTACATCTACCAGTTTCAACACCATCTACACGGAGATGCACTTGCACAATGTTATTAAATTTAACTAAAGCCTTGACACTCCCTCCCCCACCCCCCCCACCCCACCCCAACCACCCCGAAAAAGTTGCTATTTTATTGATTTTTATAATTGAATTCTTTTTAATGTGTACAACAATTGTTCTTATAAAAATATCAGGAAATTTACACAATTAAGAATTAATTTTCGAAGCACGAATTCAAAGACGTCAATTTTGGGCAATTCTTTCCCACCTCGAGAGTAGGACATTACAGAGTTATCGTCAAATGCCACTTGATGCAATCCGGTCACGTGTCATTACTCCTCACTCTCTCGCCCAGCCAACACCCGCTCCTGTGATGCATGACGGAGTATCATGCTCCCAGACGGCTGGCAACGCCAACGGACGAGGGATTTCTTTCCCATTCAACACTGCTATTACTTTGGGTACATCGCTAGGCGGCACGGCTCACTGGCGCATGTCTGGGATGTGGAGCACCACGTGTGGGCGGATGTGGGTGGATCAGAGCCGTCCCCATCCATGTAGCATTGTGTCAGATTGCGTTTCAAAAACCACAGGTGCTGCTGAGATCAGAGAAGCGATATCGCTATTTTTGTTGTAGGGATTATATAAGCAGGTAGCAATTAGTTCCACCGAAGAGGGGGGGGTGGGGGGTAGACGGGACGATATGCTTTGAGTTGGTTTTTAAACAACGTTCAGAAAGTTTACGGCAAGTAGCGCTCGGTTGTGCGCACCACGTGCACGCTTGTGGGTGCCGAGCATTCTTTCAGCTGAAGCGCGCCGGACGGTTAGGGCCCGCCAGCCAAGGAGCTGATCGTTCACTATAAGTCGCGGTGCCATGCACACTGTTTGCGCACTGTTTGGTGGTGTGTAGCCATTTTAAGGCCAATTCGTCTCTGATTATATCATAAACATGAAGGGAAAGTAAGAGCATACGTCTAAGCCAATTCATATTGTTCTTGGTGTCTGTCTTTCAAATTTAAATACTTGGGTTATATGTACGTCAAGTTTTGTCAACCAATGAATGGTTGGCCATCCTACATCGATGCACATACAGCCACTCACACATAGGCCCCCACATCCAGCCATACACACCCACTTACACACAACCACTCACATTCAGGCCCCCACATCCGCATACACACAATCACTCACACATTCACGTCTCAGGTTGATGATTATCACTGGCACTAACATTCAGATGTCACTGGCGAGGCTCCCGCTTGTCACTGCAGGTGAACCTCGAGTGTCAGCTCATGACACTGGCAGTCGACGGTGCTGTCAGTTGTGACACTGCTCGAGGCCCGTTCAGTCCTCCCATACCACCCCTCCCCCACCCCTGCCGTCAGAACACGTAATCAGCTCAGCAGCTGTCAATGAAGACCGTGAGGAATGGAGACGGTATGCTAGTAAACGGCCATGTCAACGAGTTTTCTTGTTCCTTCATTTTATATTTTATTTTTGTGTCGGGAATGGAAAATATATTCTATTTCCTTTGTTATGTAATATCAGACTTACTAGACGTAAGAAGCTATCGAGGGGCAGATATTCTATTTCATATGTAATGTAACATCAGACATACTAGACGTAAGAAGCTACCGAGGGGCAGATATTCCATTTCCTATGTCTATGTCATGTCACCAAACTTTTCTTGTCACACTTTATAGTTGACAGTTTCTTGTCAATTTCAGAAGCTCGTGCTATTTTAAGAAATATGTTCTATTTATAGTTTAGTTAAGATATTTCATTGCCCGATAAAGATAGTTTTCAAATCATTCGGGATGTTTGGACCTATGACCTACATACACAGATGACATCCTCACTGTTACCTACATAAACAGATGGCATTCTTTTACCTCATTTCAATACAAGCATTAGAGTTACCGGAATCAGGGTGAACATTGTTGGTGTTACTCTATTCAGAAGGTAACTTAAAGAAACAAATGTCAACTTCTGACGAAGACAGGATTTCAACTATTACCTCTCTTCAAACGATGATATTAGTCGCTCCTCTTTACAGGCTTCATACAAACTTCAAGGAGAGTCCTTAGAAGAAAAGCTCCCAGTTTTGGTGGTATAATCCACCACTAACTAACCTACGCTGGAGGTTCAAAGGTCAGATTTACCACCGACCATTTAATACCTTACAAAACTCCTAACCCTAATCCACCTCTAACTAACCTAAGCTGGAGGTTCAAAGGTCATTACAAAAACCTAAACCAAAAAAAAAATCAATCCCCATTTCACAAGCTCACATCTCGTCTCCGAGAGCCGCCATACTTCTGACGTCACACCGACCGAAATGTCGCCAGTATCATGACAGGGGATAATTATGCGGGAAGCATCTCGCGCGCTTAATCAGCCGTGGCCAATTCGAGGCTCAGGGTTAAAGCAAGTGGCGAAGATTAAGGCATTCTTTCCACCCTCGCCTCCTGCCCGGGCTCAAAAATGAGGGAGGGGGGGGTGTATCTGGGGGCTTGAATCACGGCTCATTTGAAACATCCAGATTTCCTAGTTCAAAGCTGCGTGCCTCATTGTTGCAGACCTCGGAATTCAAGGACACGTGTTGGTCTTGGGGTCGACGCTGTGGTGACGTCAAATTATGTTGTTTAGTGTTTGTTACTGACGATGTGCACTCGGAGTATGTTGTAAAGATGACAACGGAGAAGTCCAAATAATCAGTTGATTGGTAGGCTATAATTAGGTGCATTCACCTTAGGGCAATTTAATCATGGACAGACGTTCTTAGGCATAGGCAAACAAGGCAACCGGGACCGCTCTTCAGATTTTTCGGGTGGGGGGTAGGGGGAGGGGGCAGTGCCATTTGATTTATTGTTGGAAATAATTTTGCTCCGGGGGGACTCTTGGCTTTCCCCGGGGGGTAGTGCCCCCGCCCCCCGGAGATATAGCTGATAGAAACCCTGCTAGGGCCCCACTGCCAAGTCCATATATTTCAGAAGTACACATTTTATCTAGTGGCAGAATTATCAATATGGTTAGTGCGAAGGCAGAATGGAGGTGCCGCAGTGGTGGATGTTGTTTCCTCCTCAGGTATGCCTATGCTCTATGCCTGGGGCCCCAAATTTCTAAGAACCCTCTGATCTATACATACCCTTTGACAGTTTGCCTAATACAACATGGTAAGTTCCATTGTATAGGTAAACGCTATCAACTGAAATTTTGGTTTAAGTTTCACACACCATTTATTAAGAAACTTAAAAAAAAAATGACATCGCAATATAGTGTTTCTCTGATAGTATGCTGTTACCCACCTCCTCCACACCACACGGCACACACAAACACCTACCCCAGAAAAACACACACACACAACTTTTATCAGTTTTCGGTACTAAATATGCTTTTTTTCTGAGCTGAAATAAGACCCACCTAAATATTAAGTCCCACTTATTAGTAGCTCTGTAACCCACTCAGAACAACCTAAACATTAAGCCCCATTTATTAGTAGCTCTGTAGCTCACTCAGAACAACCTAAACATTAAGTCCCACTTATTAGTAGCTCTGTAACCCACTCAGAACAACCTAAACATTAAGCAGCTGAGACCCTCAGTATAGCTGGAAGATGCTCATCAATAAGTTTGGGCCTGAACTTAGTTTTGTTATAGCTCCAGGCCGCGTGTAAAATCAAAGTGCCACTTAGAAGACTATAACTCCATGCTGAGTGTAAAATCAAAGTGCCACTTAGAAGACTATAACTCCATGCTGAGTGTAAAATCAAAGTGCCACTTAGAAGACTATAACTCCATGCTGAGTGTAAAAACAAAGTGCCACTTAGAAGACTATAACTCCATGCTGAGTGTAAAATCAAAGTGCCACTTAGAAGACTATAACTCCATGCTGAGTGTAAAATCAAAGTGCCACTTAGAAGACTATAACTCCATGCTGAGTGTAAAAACAAAGTGCCACTTAGAAGACTATAACTCCATGCTGAGTGTAAAATCAAAGTGCCACTTAGAAGACTATAACTCCATGCTGAGTGTAAAATCAAAGTGCCACTTAGAAGACTATAACTCCATGCTGAGTGTAAAAACAAAGTGTCACTTAGAAGACTATAACTCCATGCTGAGTGTAAAATCAAAGTGCCACTTAGAAGACTATAACTCCATGCTGAGTGTAAAATCAAAGTGCCACTTAGAAGACTAGAACTCCATGCTGAGTGTAAAATCAAAGTGCCACTTAGAAGACTATAACTCCATGCTGAGTGTAAAAACAAAGTGCCACTTAGAAGACTATAACTCCAGGCTGAGTGTAAAATCAAAGTGCCACTTAGAAGACTATAACTCCATGCTGAGTGTAAAATCAAAGTGCCACTTAGAAGACTAGAACTCCAGGCTGAGTGTAAAATCAAAGTGCCACTTAGAAGACTAGAACTCCAGGCTGAGTGTAAAATCAAAGTGCCACTTAGAAGACTAGAACTCCAGGCTGAGTGTACAATCAAAGTGCCACTTAGAAGACTAGAACTCCAGGCTGAGTGTAAAATCAAAGTGCCACTTAGAAGACTATAACTCCATGCTGAGTGTAAAATCAAAGTGCCACTTAGACATGGACAAAGAGGAGATAACTTTCACTGGACCTTGGCACCACTCAAATACACAGAGGGTATAACTGATAAAAGATAAGAGTTCGTGGATTGGTGGGGAATGATTGTGGGGTGTTCATTGTTGAAAGCATTTTAATATTCAGCGCACCTTCAAAAAACTTTCATAAAAGTTTACATTGTATCTGGAGTAGCATGATATAATGGTTATACAGGGGTTTGATATAATCTTCGCAAACTGGACAAAAGTATATATAATGATAGAAATACTACACCCCCAAAAAGGAATTATAACAAAGACACCCCCTAAAAAACTATTTCAACCCCTTAATTAGTATTGACACATCTCCTATAACAGTAATATCTGTTCAGAGTGGTGTAACTAGGGTAAGTCGCACCCGGGATGTTTCAAGTTTTTTGGCAGCATCATTCCATGAAAAAAAGTATGTAGTTGGTCGAAAATGCAGAACCCCCCCCCCCCCCCCGCCGGCCCTTACTTGGCCTCCCTCATCACAACTAAAGTTGAATAAGACTCCTGGTCTCAAGCCTTCTTAGTCTCCTCCTCCCGCCCCCCCCCCGGGGCCCAGAATACTATTGTGGGTACCTATTCAGCTCAGTCTTAGAACCCCGATTTTGAAAGATTATGTCTATACTAGTCATGGAGTCTATACAAAACAATACAATATGTAAAAGTAGAGCACGAAAAATAAAATTGTGGGGGAAAAAATGTAATGGATTTTAAAAGAAGGAGTAAAAAGGACAAGGCCTTTGAGAAGCGCATTGATCTGGGCGGAGGCTAGTCAGGGAAGGTTTAAATCACAGTGATTTGTGGCCAGGCTGGAAGACGCCACATACAGGAAGGGACAGGACGGCAATTTTCTGCGGGATGAATAGATGGGGAGGCATAGCACAGGGGGAGCTGTCGATACATCATTTGGACTAGGTTTACGGGGTGGAGGATCACGGTTGGGGTGGACGGGGCGGGGGGGGGGAGGGGGTGAGACATGAGAGTTTGAACTTTATTGTGAACATGTTTCTGCTACATGTTTATTTTCTCTTCTGAGATGAAGACGTGTTACGGCATGATTGCATCCCTTATATTGGAAAATGCTGTCAAATATTTGAGCAATATGTAGTTATATGAAGGAGTTTGGTTAATATTACACTGGGTATGTGAGCCAGAGGCGTAAGACGATTGGGTAGAAGATACGCCCTGGGTAGCAATTTAATTGGGGCCGCGTTTTTCAGTATCCTGCAATCACAACATATGTGTGATGTGTATTCGAACATTCACAACATATGTCTGATGTGTATTCTAACATTCACAACATATGTCTGATGTGTATTCGAACATTCACAACATATGTCTGATGTGTATTCTAACATTCACAACATATGTCTGATGTGTATTCTAACATTCACAACATATGTCTGATGTGTATTCTAACATTCACAACATATGTCTGATGTGTATTCTAACATTCACAACATATGCCTGATGTGTATGCTAACATTCACAACATATGTCTGATGTGTATGCTAACATTCACAACATATGTCTGATGTGTATTCGAACATTCACAACATATGTCTGATGTGTATTCGAACATTCACAACATATGTCTGATGTGTATTCTAACATTCACAACATATGTCTGATGTGTATTCTAACATTCACGACATATGTCTGATGTGTATTCTAACATTCACAACATATGTCTGATGTGTATTCTAACATTCACAACATATGTCTGATGTGTATTCTAACATTCACAACATATGTCTGATGTGTATTCTAACATTCACAACATATGCCTGATGTGTATGCTAACATTCACAACATATGTCTGATGTGTATGCTAACATTCACAACATATGTCTGATGTGTATTCGAACATTCACAACATATGTCTGATGTGTATTCGAACATTCACAACATATGTCTGATGTGTATTCTAACATTCACAACATATGTCTGATGTGTATTCTAACATTCACGACATATGTCTGATGTGTATTCTAACATTCACAACATATGTCTGATGTGTATTCTAACATTCACAACATATGTCTGATGTGTATTCTAACATTCACAACATATGTCTGATGTGTATTCTAACATTCACAACATATGTCTGATGTGTATTCTAACATTCACAACATATGTCTGATGTGTATTCTAACATTCACAACATATGTCTGATGTGTATTCTAACATTCACAACATATGTCTGATGTGTATTCTAACATTCTAAACTTAAGGGGTTTTCGTGAGAGTTGGCAATGTCAAAGGCCGACCGGTCGTTAGTGTTCAGTCGCGTCTACCTCTAGCAACGCCACAAGTAGGAAGTTGGCTTAGGTTTAGTGTTAAGGTTAGGGTTAGGGTTCGGTCGTGATAACCTCTAGAAACCCTACTTGTAGGAAGTCTCTTTCGGGGCTAAACACTAAAGCATCGTAATTCATCCACTCTACCCTATCCTTGAATAAATTCATCCACTCTACCTTATCCTTCAATAAATTCATCCATCTAAAGAATCCGTATCACGGAGATGTGAAACGCTGGCCCTAAAGTTGCACACTAATTGCCTTCAAATTAAATTCTATTTAGTCCTAGTCTCCCGGAAGTAAACATCTCTTTTATTTTCAATAGTTTCCACTATTTGTATTATAGAAAGACCTCAAGGTCAAGGACTGAGTTGTTAGCAGAATGAATACTCACAGTGAGACGGCCTTTGAGACATGGCCAAAGTATCAAGTTGTCAGACGATGATTAATTCATGGTCAAAGTATCAAGTTTTCAGACAACGATTAATTCATGACCAAAGTATGAAGTTGTCAAACGATGATAAGCCATGACCAAAGTATCAAGTTGTCAGAGTATCAAGTTGTCAGACGATGATTAAGCCATGACCAAAGTATCATGTTGTCAGACGATGATAAGCCATGACCAAAGTATCAAGTTGTCAGAGTATCAAGTTGTCAGACGATGATTAAGCCATGACCAAAGTATCAAGTTTTCAGACGATGATTAAGCCATGACCAAAGTATCATGTTGTCAGACGATGATTAAGCCATGACCAAAGTATCAAGTTGTCAGAGTATCAAGTTGTCAGACGATGATTAAGCCATGACCAAAGTATCAAGTTGTCAGAGTATCAAGTTGTCAGACGATGATTAAGCCATGACCAAAGTATCAAGTTGTCAGACGATGATTAAGCCATGACCAAAGTATCATGTTGTCAGACGATGATTAAGCCATGACCAAAGTATCAAGTTGTCAGAGTATCAAGTTGTCAGACGATGATTAAGCCATGACCAAAGTATCAAGTT
>CAXITT010000577.1:434235-476894 GCA_964033795.1 Lymnaea stagnalis | reverse complement strand
ATATTGGTTTTTAACCCAATGAAACCGGGAAAAAATGAAACTTGAAAAAACAATGTCCCTGACATATGCGCCAAGTTATCCAGGAACGGAAAAGGGGGGGGGGGGGAATTATAGGCGTAGAAGGCTTTCGAGCGAAAATATGGGCAGGGGTCAGGGGATCAAAGAGCAAGAGAGAAATGCTATGATTTAATATATACTGCTACCGTCGCAAAAATTATGTAATATATACTGCTACCGTCACAAAAAGTATATGTACTATGTATTGCTACCGTCACAAAAATTATGGATAGGCCTATATACTGCTACCGTCAGAAAAAGTATGTAATACAATATTTCAACCGTCACAAAAAGTATATCTAACATAAACTGCTACCGTCACAAAAAGTGTATTATATATACTTCAACGGGAGTGACTCGAGTGAAGTGTGGCGCTGGGTTATATTAGGATCGGGGCCGAATAGCAGAAGAAGTGATTTGACAAATCTTTAAAGAGAAGATGTTTACTAAAATTATTACATTCAGACAATGAAAGCTGTAGTTGGTTCCATGTTTTATTTCCTCACTATTATTAATGTTATCGTACTCCATGTTGAATCTTTCTATAGCCCATGGGCTCAAGGGCCCCCTCCAGGGCCCACTGCTATAACTATAATATCAATGCACAATGATTAGACAGCTATGTGCCCCTATGTTGACTTGTACACAGAGAAAAAACGTCTTATCTTGACAGTTACATTGTGTACTTACATTAAGTCAATTTTATTTTATAAAATCAAAATGGCTACCTTTAAAGTTATTGTTTTTTCTTAATGGCTTCGTCTCCTGTGTACTAACTTTTGGAAATTGTATTTTTAACTCTTAATGCTTCTAACTGAACGGAAGGCTAACAATGAACCTAACCCTACCCTTAACCCTAACCCTAACCTTAACCCTAACCCTAACCTTAACCCTAACCCTAACCCTAACCCTAACTCTTAATGCTTCTAACTGAACGGAAGGCTAAAAATGAACCTAACCCTAACGTTAACCCTAACTCTAACCCTAACCCTAACTCTTAATGCTTCTAACTGAACGGAAGGCTAACAATGAACCTAACCCTAACCTTAACCCTAACTCTAACCCTAACTCTTAATGGTTCTAACTGAACGGAAGGCTAACAATGAACCTAACCCTAACCTTAACCTTATCCCTAAGATTTATGTTTTGTTGTTTTAATGTAGGCCTATCTGCATGGACGTCTTTTCAAATTTTTTCTCAGAAAAAAAACGGGGAGGGGGGGGGGGGATAATGAGGAAATAAAACCCCTGGTCAGTTTGTTGATTTTGTTTGTTTTGTCTGCATGTGCAAACCAGTTCTGAAAGATGTTTGTCTATAGCACATTGTCAGCGACAAAATGTCACTGAACAGAATTAGAGACCGACCGAATTTCGGCTTCGGCTTCGGTTTCGGCGCCGAAAGTGGCCATTTTATCACTTTCGGCCAAGTTTCGGTTTCGGCCGAAACTGAAAAGTTAACTTTCGGCTTAATTTCGGTTTCGGCCGAAAGAGAAAAGTTAACTTTCGGTTATTCTTCGGTTTCGGCCGAAATTGACTTAGACTTTCGGCCATCCAGCCGAAAGTGACTCAGTTTTCGGTCATCTAATAATCAGCGAAAACGATATTTAACAACAAACTAAGCGACATTTAAGAGCAAACTAAACGATCTTTAAAACAAACTAAGCGATCTATAAGAACAATTTAAGCGATCTTTAATAACAAACTAAACGATCTTAAAGAACAAACTAAACGATTTTTAAGACCGAACTAAATTATCTTTAAGAACAAAACAAATGATCTTTAATAGCAAAGTAAATGATTTATTAGAATAAACTAAGCGATCTTTAACGGAAAACTAAATGCTCTTTAGGAACAAACTAAAAGATCTTTGGGAACAAACTAATCGATCTTAAGGGAAAAAATCAATTATCTTTAAGAACAAACTAAGGGATCCTAATGAAAAAACTAAGCGATCTTTAACACAAACTAAGCAATCTTTATGAACAAACTAAACGATCTTTAACAACAAACTAAGTGATCTTTAAGAACAAACTAAAGGATCTTTAAAAACAAACCAGGCGATCTTTATGAACAAACTAACCGATCTTTGAGAACAAATAAAGCGATCATTAACAAAAACTGGACGATCTTTAACAAAAAACTAAGCGATCTTTGAGAACAAACTAAACGATCTTTAACAACAAACTAAGCGATATTTTCGAACAAACTAAGCGATCTTTAAGAACAAACTAACTGATCAATAACAAGCAACTAACGATCTTTAACAACAAACTAAACCATCTTTAAAAACAAATAATGCGACCTTTCAGAACAAATTAAGCGATCTTTTAGAACCATTTCAGAACAACAATTTTTAGAGAACCGGTTTAAAAAAATAATATTTTGCATTAATTTTGCCCCCCCCCCCCCCCCCCATTTTTGCAAAATTTTCTCCTACCATACTAATTTTAAAAAATTGTAAAGCAATTTAAATTGCTTTTATATTAAAATGGTAAAATCTAAAGTATTCAATAGATCAAGGGTCTCAAACTCAAATCATCAGGGAGGCAGCAGGAGGTAGTGTCTGAATGAGAGTGGCCCGCATCAAGTAATCCACAAAAAAGCGATTACAACTGTTACAATCTGGTCAACCTTTATAAATAACAATAAAATTCTTAAGGGTTCTCAACTAGGATTCATTTTCATCCACCTACTCACAGTTGCATACAAAAATATATAGAAACTTTTTTTAAAAAAAATCAGAATTAGACTAGTCAGTGAGATTCGACTGAAACCGTCACGGAGAGTCACGTTACAGATATCAGAATTGAGGAAACGGTCCGGCGCATTTACACTAAACTTTTCTGTCGTAAAATATCGTCTTGCGGGTCACAAATGGCTCGTGGGCTGCGAGTTTGAGACCACTATATTAGATGTTTATTTATTAATATTCACGATTATCTCATTTTTTATAAAAAGAATGTAAATATTTATACTTTCCCACATCATTTTCGATGTATGCAAAATGTATGCGGGAATGAATTTCAAAATATCTTAATATTTCATTTTCGGTTTCGGCTTCGGTTTCGGCCGAAATTCATTTTAAACTTTCGGCTTTTCTTCGGTTTCGGCCGAAAGTCATTTTTAAACTTTCGGCATTTTTTCGGTTTCGGCCGAAAGTCATTTTAAACTTTCGGCCTATTTTCGGCTTCGGCCGAAATCAGAAAATCACTTTCGGTCGGTCTCTAAACAGAATGGACATTATTGAATTTAGCCTTTGGTGTATATATTTATATATACTACAGTGCATCTTGCAAGTGATCTGAAAAATATATATTCAAACTCTTAAATCTGTCCATGTACAACTATATATACTACAACAATGAGATACAAGAAAAGATAGTGTCTCTAAATATAGCATATAATAAATGTACTACAACAATTAGCTGCAAAAAATAGTGTCTCTTAATATTGCATACCAAATGTACTCCAACAATTAGCTACAAAATAAAAAGGATATTCTCTTTAGATATACCATACTAAGTGTACTCCAACAATTTTCTAAAACAAAAGATATTGTCTCTAAATATACCATACTAAGTGTACTCCAACAATTTTCTAAAACAAAGGATATTGTCTTTAAATATATCATTTACTAAATAGAGACCAACATTTTGCTCAAACAAAGGAGTGTGTCTTTGCTTTAAACGACACAAATCATCAACAACTACGTCAATTTTAACATTTTTAACAACTTCTTAAAGGCATTCAATTATTAGGAGATCAGTGAACCTAGTGTCTCCACATCTAGTTCTGAGATGTGTCACTGAGTCATGTGTCTCCACATCTAGTTCTGAGATGTGTCACTGAGTCATGTGTCTCCACATCTAGATCTGAGATGTGTCACTGACTCATAGGTCTCCACATCTAGTTCTGAGATGTGTCACTGAGTCATGTGTCTCCACATCTAGTTCTGAGATGTGTCACTGAGTCATGTGTCTCCACATCTAGTTCTTTTTTTAGATGTGTCACTGAGATATCCAGATATCAGAACAAGGTGTGTTTGCACTTCTCAATACCATTAACCCTTACAAAGCATTGGGTCCTGGCAACATCAAACCACGAGTGCTCAAAGAATTAGCCAAAGAAATCGCTCCTGCGCTGACAATCCTCTTCCAATCGTCACTATGCACAGGAAATGTTCCAGCAGACTGGAGAACAGCGCATGTCACTCCAATTTACAAGAAAGGGGAGCATTCCGACCGTGCCAACTATCGTCCGATATCCCTCACTAGCGTCGTCTGCAAACTGTTGGAGTACATAATCGTAAGCACTGTCATGAAGCATCTTGAAAGCCAAAATATACTCAATGACTGTCAACATGGCTTCCGAGTCAATAGATCATGTGAGACCCAGCTTCTCGAATTTGTAGAAGACCTGATGACCAATCTGGAGAACCACAAGCAGACTGACGTGCTAGTAATGGACTTCGCAAAAGCATTTGACCGGGTGAATCATAGTTTGCTTCTACACAAACTCCAGATATATGGGATTCAAGGCACCACTAAAACATGGATCTCTAGCTTCCTCAGCCACCGACGCCAAGCAGTAGTGGTGGGCGGTACAAGCTCCTCCTTTGTCGATGTGAAGTCAGGGGTCCCCCAGGGATCAGTCCTGGGCCCCTGTTTGTTCCTAGCATACATTATCCTCCTTTGTCGATGTGAAGTCAGGGGTCCCCCAGGGATCAGTCCTGGGCCCCTGTTTGTTCCTAGCATACATTAATGACCTACCCGAGAAACTGACATCACAGGCAAGACTGTTCGCAGATGACACTGCAGTGTATAGGACGATCGCCAACAGATCGGACCAGGACCAGCTACAACAGGATCTCAATCTGTTAGCTGAGTGGGAGATAAGCTGGGACATGGAATTTCACCCTGCCAAGTGCCAGACACTATCAGTCTCTAGAAGTTGTACTCCTCTACACTACCAATACGAACTGCACGGCCATATACTTGAGCCAGTTTCCTCCGTAAAGTACCTGGGTGTTACCATTCAAAGAGAGGTCCGCTGGGACGAGCATATTAACAATGTATGTAGCCAAGCAAACAAGACCCTAGGGTTCTTAAGGCGAAATCTAAAGATTGGCAACTCCTGTGTGAAAGAAAGAGCATATAAAGCCTTTATCTGTCCGATTTTAGATTATGCATCTTCAGTCTGGCGACAACACTAGACATATTTGTGTCTATTGCCTCCAGCCTTCAAACCCCCTGTGCATGATTTCCTCATCAACACCAGTAACAGAAACATTGCAAATCCCATCTACATGCATAGGAGCCAAAATAATCAATAAATTGATCGTGGGCCCTTAAGATATAGAAGAAGAAGAAGAAGAACCATGTGTCTCCACATCTATTTCTGAAATGTGTCACTGAGTCATGTGTCGCCGCATCTAGTTCTGAGATGTGTCACTGACCCATGTGTCCCCTATCTATTTCTGAGATTTTTCACTGAGTCATGTGTCTCTACAACTATTTTTGAGATGAGTCACTGAGTCATGTGTCTCCACATCTATTTCTGAGATGTGTCATTGAGTCATGTATCAGGTATGTGTCTCCTAATCTATTTCTGAGATGTGTCACTGAGTCATATGTCTTCACATCTATTTTTGAGACTTGTCACTGAGCCATGTGTCTCCTAATCTATTTCTGAGATGTGTCACTGAGTCATGTGTCTCCACATCTATTTTTGAGATGAGTTGTACACTTTCCAAGCTAATTAAAAAATGTACGTTTTCAACTGATGTCACCGGCAAGGTCAAGGTCGACAAAGTCACGACAACTTCGATAATGTCCGGACATGTCGATTATTGTTAAGAGGTTAATAAAATCACATAGAAGAAGACTGAAGCATGTTCGAAGTTGATAAATAGTCAACAATATTTCATTTTATTTATAAAAGACTTTGCATAAGACATTTGTATGAATGATCACTGTACCAATAGTAGGACATTTGTGTGTGAATCATCAATGTATCGATACAGTTAGTAGGATAATTGTGTGTGAACCATCACTGCATCGATACTGCTAGTAGGACATTATGTGTGAATCATCATTGTATCGATACCGCTAGTTTGGGATAATTGTCTGTGAATCATCATTGTATCGATACTGCAGATAGGACACTTGTCCGTAAATCATCACTGTATCGATACCACTAGATGGATTTAATTTCACAAGTTTTTTGTCTGTATCCGTGCATTAAATATTTGATGAACTTTGGTTTAAACCGACACACATATCAGGACAGTTCAATGTTAATTGTTTCAACGAGCACCGAGTTCACAGATGCACGTGTTATGTTAGGTTTAGGGTTAGATTAGGGTTAGGGTTAGGATAGGATGCAGGTGTGTAGACACACAAATATTTCTGACACGCATTGAATCCTCATTGGTTTCTGGAACCATTTTGCTAGTTGATGACAGGATGAAATATTCGGATAATTTTCTGGACATTGTCTAAGCTCTTTGTGGCCTCTTACTGCAGTGATGTTCTTCAGTGGAATTCTAATCTTAACTCCAGTTGCATGAGTTTAACTTTCACAATACAAATCCCATGTCACTAACAGACGAGAACACAAATATTGATTGTATGAAAACATGTCAAAAATCTCTGGTATATTTTTGAACTGGGATGACTAAGTGGCTGATGTCCGCATTCGTGCTGTCACGCATGGGCTACTGCAATTCTCTCATGGTGGGTTTTTTAGGCTACGCTCCTGGATAAAATTAAAAAAGCACAGAATTATGCGGTTCGTATTGTTCTGCTCAAACGAAAATATGCTATGCTAAAACACTTCTGAGAGAGCTGCATTGGATGCCGGTCCACGCTCGCATTGAGTACAAAATTGCAACTCTATGCTACCGCTGCTTGCATGACCTGGCGCCATCTTATCTCATAGCGCTCATGACGCCTTATGTACCCAGTAAATCACTTCGTTCATCCAAAGGTGGCAAATTCTTGATACCGCGAGTCTGCCATGAGACCTACGGAAGGGGCACTTTCGCTTTTGCTGGCCCAAGAATCTCGAACGCAATCTTGTTGGTAGCAATTGTCAGACACTGAACATCTACCTAACCCTAACCATTGTTGATAGCCATTGAAGTAACTGAACATTTACCTTTTCCTTACCCTAACCATTGTTGATAGCAATTGTCATTAACTGAATATCTACCTTTTTCTAACCATTGTTGATAGCAATTTAACCCTAACCATTGTTGATAGCAATTGTCAGTAACTGAACATCTACCTTTTCCTAACCATTGTTGATAGCAATTGTCAGACACTAAACATCTACCTAACCCTAACAATTGTTGATAGCAATTGTCAGCAACTGAACATCTACCTTTTCCTAACCCTAACCATTGTTGATAGCAATTGTCATTAACTGAACATCTACCTTTTCCTAACCATTGTTGATAGCAATTGTCAGTAACTGAACATCTACCTTTTCCTAACCCTAACCATTGTTGATAGCAATTGTCAGTAACTGAACATCTACCTTTTCCTAACCATTATTGATAGCATCTTTCAGTAACTGAACATCTACCTTTTCCTAACCATTGTTGATAGCAATTGTCAGCAACTAAACATCTACCTTTTCCTAACCATTGTTGATAGCAATTGTCAGTAACTGAACATCTACCTTTTCCTAACCATAACCATTGTTGATAGCAACGGTCAGCAACTGAACATCTACCTTTTCCTAACCATAACCATTGTTGATAGCAATTGTCAGTAACTGAACATTTACCTTTTCCTAACCCTAACCATTGTTGATAGAAATTGTCAGTAACTGAACATCTACCTTTTCCTAACCATAACCATTTTTGATAGCAATTGTCAGTAACTGAACATTTACCTTTTCCTAACCCTAACCATTTTTGATAGCAATTGTCAGTAACTGAACATCTACCTTTTCCTAACCCTAACCCTTGTTGATAGCAACTGTCAGCAACTGAACATCTACCTTTTTCTAACCATTGTTGATAGCAATTGTCAGTAACTGAACATCTACCGTTTCCTAACCCTAACCATTGTTGATAGCAACTGTCAGCAACTGAACATCTACCTTTTCCTAACCATTGTTGATAGCAATTGTCAGTAACTGAACATCTACCTTTTCCTAACCATTGTTGATTGCAACTGTCAGCAACTGAACATCTACCTTTTTCTAACCATTGTTGATAGCAATTGTCAGTAACTGAACATCTACCTTTTCCTAACCATTGTTGATAGCAATTGTCAGTAACTGAACATCTACCTTTTCCTAACCATTGTTGATAGCAACTGTCAGCAACTGAACATCTACCTTTACCTAACCATTGTTGATAGCAATTGTCAGTAACTGAACATCTACCTTTTCCTAACCATTGTTGATAGCAATTGTCAGTAACTGAACATCTACCTTTTCCTAACCATTGTTGATAGCAATTGTCAGTAACTGAACATCTACCTTTTCCTAACCCTAACCCTTGTTGATAGCAATTGTCAGCAACTGAACATCTACCTTTTCCTAACCCTAACCCTTGTTGATAGCAATTGTCAGCAACTGAACATCTACCTTTTCCTAACCCTAACCCTTGTTGATAGCAATTGTCAGCAACTGAACATCTACCTTTTCCTAACCCTAACCCTTGTTGATAGCAATTGTCAGTAACTGAACATCTACCTTTCCCATAAGAAAAGTACCTAGAGGCTTCTCCAAAATGAAGCTCAGGACTGTTCTTTGTGAGAGATATATTTCGAATCATTGATCATCACCGCCATTTTTGGTCCAAATCAATCAACCGTGTTAGGGTTAAGTATAGGGTTAGGGTTCGGGTTAGGGTTAGGGTTAGGGTTTTTCAAACGGGTTCTTTGTACGAACACTTACCAAGCAGTGCAAAATATCGTTCTGATAATCTTCTGATGTCTAGTGTAAAAATATAGTTCTGATACTCTAATGATTTGTAGTTTATAAATATCGATCTGATTCTCTTATGATGTGTAGTGTAAACTATCGTTCTGATATCCTTCTGATACTCGGCCGATGTTTAACTTCGTGTCAATATCATGTTCTCGGTCCTTCTGGTAGGTTAGGAGATATTTCACTCATCGTCTCGAACAATTCAACAAAACATCAATTGTTGAACTATTCTGATGATTCATTGTTTTCTTGCGTCCATAGCATTGACCTACCTTTGTGCTTGTTAGTGGGGACATGTTGTGTCAACAATTCTTTCATACCATTGACCTAACTTTTTGCTTGTTAATCGCGTCATGTTGTGTAAAAATTTCTTTCATGGCATAGATCTATCTTTGTGCTTGTTAGTGGCGTCATATTGTTTAAACAATGCTTTTATGGCATATAGATCTATCGTTGTGCCTGTTAGTGGAGGCATGTTGTGTCAACAGTTCTTTCATAACATTGATCTATCTTTGTGCCTGTTAAGGGAGTCATGTTGTGTCAACAATACTTTCGTAGCAATGAATTTTATTTGTGCTTGTTAGTGGAGTCCTGTGGTGTCAACAATTCTTCTATAAAATTAATCTAACTTTGTGCCTGTTAGTGGAGTCATATTTTGGTCAACAATTCTTTCATAGCAATGAGTTTTCTTTGTGCTTGTTAGTTAGTTATAGAGTCATGCTGTGCCAGCAATTATTCCATAACATTGATCTATCTTTATGCATGTTAGTGGACTCATGTTGTATCAACAATTCTTTTATAACTTTCCATTTTTTAAATGCTTATTCTTGTGCCTATTCCTTATTTATTTATTTCTACTTCTGATTTTCAGCTGTCAAAGTTACTAATATTATTAAGTGCAATTTTTCCCTACAAATTCAGACAGTGATATTTAGTAAAATTTTTCCCTACAAATTCAGACAGTGATATTTAGTACAATTTTTCCCTATCAATTCAGGGAGCAATGCATCCCTAAATATCCCCATGACTTCTTTTAATGACGTCCCTGTCTATAATATCATTCCCTTACATAAGCCTGTCTTGAGTTTGTTATATCATGTCATCCTTTATCATAAAAAACAAAAACTCCTAAATTCCGTTGTTTCATGACTAACCCTAACCCTAACCCTAACCCTAAACCTAACCCTAACCTTATCGCCCTGTAGTTGACTGTTTGTTTTTTCATCTACTTCTCTCTCCTTTTTCTCCACACAATCTTTCTGTTTGAACTGAATTCAAATAAAAGGCGATGCACACTGTATACAATTAGATACACTGTAAACAACCCATCCAATTAAATACATGGCACTGTGTAGAAATTACGGTTAGTGTTAGCCTTGGATTAGGGTTAGGGTTAGCCTTGGGTTAGGGTTAGGGTTAGTGTTAGCCTTGGGTTAGGGTTAATGTTAGTGTTAACCTTGGGTTAGAGTTAGTGTTAACCATGGGTTAGGATTAATGTTAGCGTTAGCCTTGGGTCTTTCATCTCCCTAAAATCAATTTCCATTCTTTGCACTTTGCCAAAATGCCCCCCCCCCCCAGGACAAAAAAATCCCACGAGGGGTGGATCACCCCCTTCCTGCGCCTCTGATAATCATAATAATCATAGTAGGCCTAAAAAGTTGTATTCGTAATAATAATCATAACACTAATGATAAATAGTATACGCCATATTAGAGTAAATATTTGAAAATGGGGAAGACATTCTAGAAAATTCTTATTCAGCCGTTTAATTTGTTGTGCCTTTTTTAAATTTTTTAAAATGTAGATTTTTTTTCAATCTGTCAAGAAAGAAAAGAAATCTGAAAAACCTCGAAGTGTTGGCCAACAATTATTGACACTTTTATGGGCTGTAAGCATTGTCGCTGCACATACATTGTCTTTAGTTTCACGGCAATGGTCTCTATTAATATTTTATTAAAGTCCCACCCTCTTTTATACCGCGAATTACAGCCCCATATTTAAATTGAGTTCAGGTGCGTGAAAAAAATTGTGCTGTTGCGTACTGAGGGTTGAGGGGAGCACTAATGGGAGTCGCTTAGTCGATTGATTTGTCACGTGATGAGAGTAAAAACGAGTAAGACTTCCGGTAGGCTGTATACAACACACTAGTGCTTGACAACAGTAGCCCGACACACACTACAACTAGTAATTCAAGATGCCTAGGCAATGTTCGGCCTTTGGATGTTCAAACAGTCAAGTTAAGGACATCGGTATAAGTCTGCATAAGTTTCCTCTTAAGGATAAAGAAAATTTAAGACAATGGCTTGACAAAGTGCACCTTCGTTAATTATTCAAATGAAATCTTGTTCCAACCGGTTATTAAAATATTCCATCGCCACACCAATATTGAATAAACACGCAAATGACGTCATGGGTATGCCGACATTTCGTCCAATGAAAATTAACAATAAAATAAACAAAGGGGAATGACTCCTGCAAAAATATTGAATAAATACGCAAATGACGTCATGGGCACGCACGGAGCTCAACAACAGCCTGCCGATGATAGTATTGATAGTTCCCATCGAATATCGCTCACAAATTTTTCTTGAAATAACTTTCTTCCTTTAATCATAACTGGCGTATATTTGCTGCAGCAGCCTAGTGATGGCTTACTCTCATCACGTGACCAAACATGAAAGTGGCTAAGCGACTCCCATTGGGCTTCTAATAAAGTGCACAATACCAAGTATGCAATCATTCTTTCATTATTTTTTTTTATTTTTTTTGTCAGTGTCCGCCATGAATCCATCAAGGAAATAGTTGACTTTGAACTGATTTTGTTGCTCGCTATGGAGGAGGACTAAATAGAAAATCTCCCACCCTCAAATCGCATTTTCCCACACATAAAGAACCCGCCCGCCACAAACACACATACGCACACACACACACACCACGCCTCACCTCCTCCGCACATTTATTAATAGGCTAAAATAATGTCAGCGATACTTCTAGTTACATTCAGATATTCCAGAAGTCAGTCCTTCCCTCGAGCGTCTGAGAACCGTCGGGATGCAGAGCTTTCCACCCGCCGCAGCCGGCTCGTCTGCTCGTAAAGCCGTACGGCTCGCCAAAGGTGGATTAAAGGTGGATTACCCGTTCATCCACTAATCCATCCTAACAATTACATTTACACCGTGCGTGTAAAGAAGGTCCTCCGTTAGAATTGGTCTCAAGTTTCAGGCAGAGTCAGAGACAACCCTATCGGGGCGACGCGGTCAGTCAGCGTTACAAGACGGAGGACCCCGAAACGGACCACAGGTAAATCCCCATGAACCAGACCCCCCTTTTTTTTTTACTTTCTGACATCCGCTGAGAGTAATCATTGAACTGAGTTCCTCATACGGGATAATCAGCAGGTATACTGTTACCGGAGAGGGGGGGGGGAGGGGGGCTGCTAATTCACCCTCGGGGCGACGGACAGGGGAGGTTACCGGCTGAAAACCCCCACCAATAATAATAATCATAATAATTTCTACTTTTTTCTCNCATTTGAGAAAATACATGGTGTGTATAAAGGTTACAAAAAAGAAATCACTTCTCAGTTTCCTCCCGGCATTTAAACAATAGGCCTAAAGACGGTCCTAAAGAATAGTCCTACAGACGATCCTACCTACCCGCCGCTACCAATACCACCACCTTCCCCCACTTATGTATTCCTGACATTTTAGAATATAGAATTACGGAATTTCCTTTTTTTCCAAACAAAGGGAGGTCAGTGAAGAAGTGTATTGCTGTCATGAGAGTAATCCCCAAGAGTTGCGGGTAGTTAGCTCCCCCTGTCGCAAGACCCTCAATGAAACCTTTCATTAGCCCCGTCGTGGATTACTGTGGATTACTGTGGATGGGCCGAAAATATGTTTTCGGAGATTGTCGCGGAAAGTAACGTCTGCTGGAAACAAACAAACAAGGATGGCTCGCAATTATAATATCGACCTTTGACCCTTTCAGCAGTCAATAAATAGTTCTTAAAAAATTAAGATATAAAAAGAAATATTAAGGACTTAAGTCTGGCTCCCATTTGCTGACGTCAGCAGCGTGAGAAATAAACGGACCGCTTTACAATAATATCTCTAGACTTCGAACGTATATATAGTCTTAATACGCTGTATGTTGTCGATGTCTTTGTCTATGATTTGGTCTATGATTTTGCTTATTATTGTGTCTCTGATTGTGTATTTGACTGTATCTCCCGGGTGGATGAGACTCGCTAACCTTGGTCGGCAACTCATCTAAGAGAAGGAAACTCTGAATTCAAACCCGGAGTTGGAGTCCCGTAATGCGCAAACAATGACAATTCCTGCATCCGTGCCTATCCCTGGTCGTCTTGACGTAGAGTCCTGCCACTGGATATGGTGGGCTCGGACGAAAGAGTGAGGTAGACGCCGCGCAACTCTTCTTCACTTTAAAGAAAGTCATCCGCGCAAGTCATCAGTCACCAGACAACTCGATGGTCCTGGACGATCTTCGATGGACGAACAATAAAAATAAAAAAAATAAAAAAATAATGATTGTATCTATGATTATTACCTATGATTGTGTCTATGATTGTGTTTATGATATTATCTTTTAAAATGTGTCTATGATTGTGTCTATGATTGTGTCTATAATTGTATCTATGATTGTATATATGTTTGTGTCCATGAAATTGTCCATGATATTGTCTATGAATGTGTCTATGATTGTGTCCATGATTGTTTCTATATGACTTTATACACGTGTATGGCCCTTAGTCTTCAGATTTGTGAATTCAAATATTAACCATCCACCCTCCCATCAAATATTAACACACCCTTCCCTTCAAATATTAACACTCCACCCTCCCATCAAATATTAACACTCCACCCTCCCTTCAAATATTAACACTCCACCCTCCTATCAAATATTAACACTCCACCCTCCCTTCAAATATTAACACTCCACCCTCCCATCAAATATTAACACTCCACCCTCCCATCAAATATTAACACTCCACCCTCCCATCAAATATTAACACTCCACCCTCCCTTCAAATATTAACACTCCACCCTCCCATCAAATATTAACACTCCACCTTCCCTTCAAATATTAACACTCCACCCTCCCATCAAATATTAACACTCCACCCTCCCTTCAAATATTAACACTCCACCCTCCCATCAAATATTAACACTCAACCCTCCCATCAAATATTTACACACCCTTCCTTTCAAATATTAACACTCAACCCTCTCATCAAAAATTAACACTCCACCCTCCCATCAAATATTAACACACACTTCCCTTCAAATATTAACACTCCACCCTCCCATCAAATATTAACACTCCACCCTCCCTTCAATTATTAACAAACCCTCTCTTCAAATATTAACACACCCTTCCCTTCAAATATTAACACACCCTCTCTTCAAATATTAACACACCCTTCCCTTCAAATATTAACACACTCTCACTTCAAATATTAACACACCCTTCCCTTCAAATATTAACACACCCTCTCTTCAAATATTAACACACCCTTCCCTTCAAATATTAACACACCGTCCCTTCAAATATTAACACTCCACCCTCCCATCAAATATTAACACTCCGCCCTCCCTTCAAATATTAACACACCCATCCTTTCAAATATTAACACACCCTCTCTTCAAATATTAACACTCCACCCTCCCATCAAATATTAACACACCCTTCCCTTCAAATATTAACACACCCTCTCTTCCAAATATTAACACACCCTTCCCTTCAAATATTAACACACTCTCACTTCAAATATTAACACACCCTTCCCTTCAAATATTAACACACCCTCTCTTCAAATATTAACACACCCTTCCCTTCAAATATTAACACACCGTCCCTTCAAATATTAACACTCCACCCTCCCATCAAATATTAACACTCCACCCTCCCTTCAAATATTAACACACCCTTCCCTTCAAATATTAACACACCCTTCCCTTCAAATATTAACACACCCTCTCTTCAAATATTAACACACCCTTCCCCTCAAATATTAACACACCGTCCCTTCAAATATTAACACTCCACTCTCACTTCAAATATTAACACACCCTTCCCTTCAAATATTAACACACCCTTCCCTTCAAATATTAACACACCCTCCCTTCAAATATTAACACGCCCTTCCCTTCAAATATTAACACACCCTCCCTTCAATTATTAACACCGCCTCCCTTCAAATGTTAACACACTCTTCCCTTCATTTATTAGCACCCACCTCCTTTCAAATATTAAAACATCCCTCCCTTCAAATATTAACACCACCTCCCTTCAAATATATAACACCACCTCCCTTGAAATATCATCACCCCCACCCTAATTCATTTTTTTTTTCTAACGACAAATTCAGCAAAATGTGAAACCCGGTTTTGTGAATTATTAATAGAATTCGAACAGAGAGTATCTACAAATACCCTTCAAATACCCTTTTCGTGGCATTTAAGAATTGGTCTTAAAGTCCACATGCCAACTATGGACCATGGCACTCAACACCCACCAAGAAACGAGAAACCATACTTAAAACTAGATATAGCCCGCTAAACGTTGGTTAGTGAACTTCCCATCTACTAAAGCTACTTGACAAAAACATGAACTCAAGTTACGCACATTTAAATGCCAATTTTGCTACACCCCTTTCACCCCCTCCCCCTTTTTTCATGTACGTCACTGCACACTTTTTATTTCACGCCCATAAACTATATAATTATATCTGACCCGCGGCTTAGCATACGCCGCGAGCTTGTTGGGGTGTGCGCATGGCTGGCAAGTGAGGGTGGTGAAGGAGGGTGGGCGGTAGCTCCACCGCAGTGCGCATGTCTCGAGACCAACGATGGGCAGGCAAGGCAAGGGAAGGGAGGGGAGAGTTTGCCTGCGTCTTGCTTGCTCTGGCGCATCTATATTTAGCCTGCATCGTCGTCTTCTTGCCCTAGCTCCTGGCGTATAATATATATTATATATATAGAGAGAGAGAGAGAGAGAGAGAGAGAGAGATAATTATATATAGAACAGCGGATCTACTCTGAGGTGGACTTTGACCTTGGTATGGGGGGGGGGGTATTGTGTAATTGATGTGAGTCCCAGTGCTACGTGCCATCAGTGTTTGAAAGGCAATGGAGATATTTAGGGTAGCCAGACTGATTTAGCTACAGCTTACCTGAGGTCGCTAGCCGGTGTGGTTTTGCTTATAGCCTGTTGGGAGCCTATAGCTTGGTGTAGCATAGGCTGGTGTAGCTTGCAGCCTGGTGATGCCTATAGCCTAGTGTAGCCTATAGCCTGATGTTGCGTATAGACTGGTGACTGGTGTAGCTTTTAGCATGGTTTAGTTTATAACCTGGTGTAGCTTATAGCCTGGTGTAGCTTATAGCCTGGTGTAGCCTATAGCCTGGTGTAGCTATCCGAATGTAATATATGTATCAAAAGATGTCGCCTTCTAAACTTATATTTTTTTTTAAGTCGCCCAAATAGAAGTCATGGGCGGCTCTCAATTTCTTTGGGAAATGTATTCTCTAAAATAAACAACTGGCCACCACTCCGGGCCAACCATTTTAAAATAATCCGTCTAGATCTAATCTTTACCTTAACAACGGTGCAATCAAACTGTTCTTAGCAATAACTTGTTTTTATACCATAGGCCTTGTGTCTATATCGGCCATGCCTCCTAATGTTTCTATTTGATCGGATACTTGTATTACAACCTCTGTATCATACAAGCCTAAATCGATGCAACCCATCCAGGCAAAGCAGCATACATTGATAAATCTTCTGTCGCACAGCCTCATGGCTTTCTCAAGACGTTAGGAGACCATGAGCAGGGGCAGGCCGTGGTGGAGGAAAATGCAAAAATCAATAACCGACTTTCTTGATCCTCTACGAGCGAGTCACTCAGGCTAACGTCACAAGGGGGCGGGGCAGGGGGCGTGTCCACCGCCAAGCCGATCAAGCATGTCAGGGGCAGTAATTGGAAGGCAAAAAAAGTGGGGGGAGGGGGGGGGCAGGCAAAGTTTATTGATTATGCAGAGATCGCAAGACAATGAGGAAAAACAATGATGGAGGGCGATTGGAGATTTGTAGCGGTTATATGTATAACCGTATTATGTCTAAGGGAGGGGGTTGGGGGTGATAGTGAATCACTGACGAGTTTTCGTAAAACTTTAGACATCCAACACTTGTCTTGTAATGTTTGTCTTGTTTCTATGGTCAGAGTCATCAAGGTATCAGCGACGTGGTCAAGGGGCAAAAGGTCCACCCAGTGGGTCATTGTGTCTGTATATTGAAGGGTGGCCTTTTCGGCCAACTGCAATTTCTTTTGTAACCATAATGTGTGTGTGTTTGGGGGGGGGGGGGACAAAATTTTTGGGTGCCCCCCTTGTATGGTCAGAAAAGTAGCTTCGACATTACCTGGTATGGTCAGAAAAGTAGCTAATACGACATTACCTGGTATGGTCAGAAAAGTAGCTAATACGACATTACCTGGTATGGTCAGAAAAGTAGCTAATACGACATTACCTGGTATGGTCAGAAAACTAGCTTCGACATTACCTGGTATGGTCAGAAGAGTAGCTACGACATTACCTGGTATGGTCAGAAGAGTAGCTACGACATTACCTGGTATGGTCAGAAGTGTGGCTACGACATTAACTGGTATGATCCGATGATTAGCTACGAAATTACCTGGTATGGTCAGAAGAGTAGCTACGACATTACCTGATATGGTCAGAAGAGTAGCTACGACATTACATGGTATGGTCAGAAAAGTAGCTACGACATTACATGGTATGGTCAGAAGATTAGCTACGACATAAAATGGTATGGTCAGAAGTGTAGCTACGACATTACCTGGTATGGTCAGAAGATTATCTACGACATTACCTGGTATGGTCAGAAGTGTAGCTACGACATTACCTGGTATGGTCAAAAGAGAGCTACGACTTTACCTTGTATGCTCAGAAGTGTGGCTACGACATTACCTGGGATGATCAGAAGAATAGCTACGAAATTACCTGGTATGGTCAGAAGATTATCTACGACATTAACTGGTATGATCCGAAGATTAGCTACGAAATTATCTGGTATGGTCAGAAGAGTAGCTACGAAATTACCTGGTATGGTCAGAAGAGTAGCTATGACATTACCTGGTATGGTCAGAAGAGTAGCTACGACATTACCTGGTATGGTCAGAAGAGTAGCTACGACATTACCTGGTATGCTCAGAAGTGTGGCTACGACATTACCTGGTATGGTCAGAAGATTAGCTACGACATTACCTGGTATGATCAGAAGATTAGCTACGACATTACCTGGTATGATCAGAAGAGTAAATCGGGGTATTAAGCAACACGTAGCGCTAAGTACCACCACACCGAGCTTTCTAATACCCTCAATACCCCCAATAAGATAGTCAAGTGAGTTGTGGGGTATTGAATAGCAATGAATTTATGGAAATGTGTGGGCAATGACATTGCAATTGTTATATCTTCCAGAGACGAAGAGACAACGGTCACACCTCCTTTATATATGTTATTACCTTACTTTACATCTGTTATGACATTACTTTACATCTGTTATGACATTACTTTACATCTGTTATGACATTACTTTACATCTGTTATGACATTACTTTACATCTGTTATGACATTACTTTACATCTGTTATGACATTACTTTACATCTGTTATGACATTAATTTATATCTGTTATGACATTAATTGATATATGGTATGACATTACTGTAAATATGTATGACATTACTTTATATCTGTTATGACATTACTTCATATCAGTCATGACATTACTTTATATCTGTTATGACATTACTTCATATCAGTCATGACATTGCTTTATATCTGTTATGACATTACTTTACATCTGTTATGACATTAATTTATATCTGTTATGACATTAATTGATATATGGTATGACATTACTGTAAATATGTATGACATTACTTTATATCTGTTATGACATTACTTCATATCAGTCATGACATTACTTTATATCTGTTATGACATTACTTCATATCAGTCATGACATTGCTTTATATCTGTTATGACATTACTTTATATCTGTTATGACATTACTTTATATCAGTCATGACATTACTTTAAATCTGTTATTACATTACTTCATATCATTCATGACATTACTTCATATCAGTCATGACATTACTTTATATCTGTTATGACATTACTTTATATCAGTCATGACATTACTTTATATCAGTCATGACATTGCTTTATATCGGTTAAGAGCAACACCCAACTTTCAGCCAGTTGACTCTTCGGTCGCATGTGTGACCATGACCCTTGAGCGTGAAATGACTAGGGTCAATGTTTTTTTGATATACAGATAGATATATGTTACTTTGGTTCACAGGTACGCGTAACTTTTGTTGACAGGTATATGTTACTTTGGTTGGTAGGAATGGCCATGTCCAATGTGTTTGAAATGACTAGGGTATATGTTACTTTGTTTGGCAGGTATTGAGGTATTTGTTACTTTGGTTGGCAGGTATTGAGCTATATGTTACTTTGGTTGGCAGGTATTGAGGTATTTGTTACTTTCGTCGGTTATTTCGCAAAGAGGCAGAAAAACCCTGGCCCAAATTCGAAGTTCTGACGTCATTTCTTTCTACAGCTAATGACGTCAGTCTTTCTACAGCTAGTGTCGTCATGTATTTCTACTGCTAGTGACGTCATGTCTTTCTAGAGCTATTGACGTCATGTCTTTATGAATCTATTGACGCCATATCTTTCTGCAGCTAGTGACCTCATGTCTTTCTACAGCTAGTGACGTCATGTCTTTCTACAGCTAGTGACGTCATGTCTTTCTACAGCAAGTGACGGCTTAAATTTCTACAGCTATTAATAGAACATAATGTTATGTCTTTCTACAGCTAGTAATAGAACATGATGTTATGTCTTTCTACAGCTAGTAATAGAACATAATGTTATGTCTTTCTACAGCTAGTAATAGAACATGATGTTATGTCTGCTTACTTGCTTGTAAAAGAACATTTTCTGATGTCTTCCTACAATTAGTAATGAAACATTTTCTGATGTCTTCCTACAATTAGTAATGAAACACTTTCTGATGTCTTCCTACAATTAGTAATGAAACATTTTCTGATGTCTTCCTACAATTAGTAATGAAACATTTTCTGATGTCTTCCTACAATTAGTAATGAAACATTTTCTGATGTTTTCCTACAATTAGTAATGAAACATTTTCTGATGTCTTCCTACAATTAGTAATGAAACATTTTCTGATGTCTTCCTACAATTAGTAATGAAACATTTTCTGATGTCTTCCTACAATTAGTAATGAAACATTTTCTGATGTCTTCCTACAATTAGTAATGAAACATTTTCTGATGTCTTCCTACAATTAGTAATGAAACATTTTCTGATGTCTTCCTACAATTAGTAATGAAACATTTTCTGATGTCTTCCTACAATTAGTAGATTTTTGGTAAATTGTGCGCCTACATGTTCACTCATGGTCCGATGTGCGCCTACATGTTCACTCATGGTCCGATGTGCGCCTACATGTTCACTCATGGTCCGATGTGCGCCTACATGTTCACTCATGGTCCGATGTGCGCCTACATGTTCACTCATGGTCCGATGTGCGCCTACATGTTCACTCATGGTCCGATGTGCGCCTACATGTTCACTCATGGTCCGATGTGCGCCTACATGTTCACTCATGGTCCGATGTGCGCCTACATGTTCACTCATGGTCCGATGTGCGCCTACATGTTCACTGGTCCGATGTGCGCCTACATGTTCACTGGTCCGATGTGCGCCTACATGGTCACTGGTCCGATGTGCGCCTACATGTTCACTGGTCCGATGTGCGCCTACATGTTCACTGGTCCGATGTGCGCCTACATTGCCTACATTGCCTACATGTTCACTGGTCCGATGTGCGCCTACATGTTCACTGGTCCCATGTGCGCCTACATTGCCTACATTGCCTACATTTCCTACATTGCCTACATTGCCTAGATTTCCTACATGTTCACTGGTCCGATGTGCGCCTACATTGCCTACATTGCCTACATTTCCTACATTGCCTACATTGCCTACATGTTCACTGGTCCGATGTACGCCTACATTGCCTACATTGCCTACATTGCCTACATGTTCACTGGTCCGATGTGCGCCTACATGTTCACTGGTCCGATGTGCGCCTACATTGCCTACATTTCCTACATTGCCTACATTGCCTACATGTTCACTGGTCCGACCTTGAAGTTATTTTTTGAATAGGATTTAGGTCCGTTTTATTTTAAAGAGGGAAAATTATCAGGAAGTCGGATCAAGTATCAAGTATCACGTACACGTATCACGTATCAAGTATCAGGTACACGTATCACGTATCAAGTATCACGTATCTTGTATCACGTATCAAGCATCACGTATCAAGTATCACGTATCAAGTATCACGTATCAAGTATCACGTATCAAGTATCACGTATCACGTATCACGTATCACGTATCACGTATCACGTATCAAGCATCACGTATCAAGTATCACGTATCAAGTATCACGTATCAAGTATCACGTAACAAGTATCACGTATCAAGTATCACGTATCAAGTATCACGTATCACGTATCACGTATCACGTATCAAGCATCACGTATCAAGTATCACGTATCAAGTATCACGTATCAAGTATCACGTATCAAGTATCACGTATCAAGTATCACGTATCAAGTATCACGTATCAAGTATCACGTATCAAGTATCACGCATCAAGTATCACGTATCAAGTATCACGCATCAAGTATCACGTCTCACGTCAGATGATGCATTATTTATTGAAGATATAGGATAACTAGAAAACCCGTCTTGCGGTGTCCTGTGACTGAGAATTAACAGAGGTTTTAATCTTGGGTACAAATTGCTTGATCTCACCAAGTGTTCACAGATGCTTACTGGAATACTGAAAGCAAGTCAACAAGACCACGTCTTTGTGGACTTCAAGAAAGCATTCGACAGGGTTTGGCATGCTGCTTTATGGGCCACCATGAGGCAATACAACATCAACACAAAACTAACCAGCATGATATGCAACCTCTATGATAAGGCCACCAGTGCAGTCTTCCTCAACAACAACATCGGAGAATGTTTCAAGACCAAGGTTGGAGTACGACAAGGCTGCCTGCTCTCCCCCACCCTGTTCAACATCTTCCTAGACAGAATTATGTCAGATGCTCTGAAAGTGCATGAAGAGACAGTCAGCATTGGTGGCAGAACAATCACCAACCTACGCTTTGCGGACGACATAGACGTGCTGGCTGGGAACGAAGTAGAGCTAGCCGACCTGGTAAGGCGTCTCGACAAGATCTTGTCGTCCTACGGCATGCTAATCAGTGCCGAAAAGACAAATCTGATGACAAATAACACCACAGGCATCACCACTGAAATTAAGGTCGGGGAGGAAAGACTAGAGACTGTAGGCAGCTTTAAATACCTTGGAGCAATGGTCTCAGAAGAAGGCCCCAAGCCCGAAAAGATGTCCAGGATTGCGCAGACTACAACAGCACTAAAGAGGCTCAAGAAAATATGGAACGACAAAAATATAGCCCCCCAGCACCAAAATCTGGCTGATGCGCTCATTAGTCCTCTCCATTTTCCTGTATGCCTGCGAATCCTGGACATTAACAGCCGATCTTGAAATTAAAATAAAGGCGATGGAGATGAGAGGCTTCAGAAGCATTTTGGCATCTGCTATAGGGACCATATCTCCAATGCTAAAGTGAAAGAAAGGGTTCGTCGGGCAATTGGGCAGTACGGTGAACTACTGGTGACTGTGAAAAAACACGATCTACAATGGTACGGCCACGTAACAAGGAAACAAGGGCTGGCCAAAGAAATATTGCAGGGCACCACAAGAGGAGGGAGAAGAAGAGGAAGACAAAGAAAAAGATGGGAGGATAACATCAAAGAGTAGAAGGACTAAAACTGGGTGATGCTGTGCGCAGTGCAGAAGACAGAGACGAATGGAGGAGGATAGTTCACATGTCATCTGTGGCGCCCCAACGGTCCAAGGACTAAGGGACATGATGATGATGATGAAGAAGTCATCAATATAGAATAACTGCAGTTAAAGGTACTGTAATCATAATTTCAGAGTCATTGATCTATTATTTGTTACAACTTAGGCCTGTGCATATAGCTCCAGATAACCTCACACGAACATTCTAATTCAATGTGAAGGAAGCCCTCTAAAACACCAGCTCCCTGCTCTTCCTGCTCTTCTTATTAACTTATTAATAGCCAAAAGACTGACCCGTTGGACATGTGTTTCGGAGCCGCATGTCTCTTTAGTGTGATAGATACGGCTATTGGTTTTTAAACTCATTTATAATGTCTGCGGCATTCAATTTATTTTCTTAGCAGATTTAATGTATAAAAATGTCTACTCCTCCAAAAGCAATGGTGCATCTCTGCATTGGACCATGATTAGTAGATTGTAATACAGAGAGGAGAGTATCATTATATTTCTTCATCCATCCCTGTGGTGCTACAGCCCATGTGGGGCTTTGGCCCACCTCATCATTTCCTTCCACACAGACCATCCATGTGGCACTACAGTCCACTCAGACCATCCATCCATCCATCCATCCATCCTTGTTGCGCTACAACCCGTGTATATATAGGGCTTTGGCCTGCCTCGCTATATTTCCTTCCACTCAGACCTAATTATATTTATACAGAAGAAACATCATTAATTATTGTAAAAATAACAACGTAAGCCCAAAAGCCTCTAAATGGACTCGTTCCAATAATGACCTTGGCCGGAGCTAGAATTTTCATCAGCGATCACGCAAACGGCCGATTTCCCATTTAAGGCCATGTCGAATCATAGTGGCGTGGTGTTTAATACAAGGGCGTGATGTTTTATATAGGGGCGTGCCCCTCAATATAACTTAAGGAAAAGAAGGAAGACATGAAATGTAATGATTTAATTGAAACATGAAAACATGTCATGGACTAATCACGGGTTATGTTCTATGTAAAAGTAATGTTCTATGTGAGACTAACATATATGACAGTAATGATCCATGTGAAAGTAATGCTCTATGTGAAAGTAATGTGCTACGTGAAAGTAATAATCTATGTGAAAGTGATGTTCTACATGAAAGTAATAATCTATGTGAAAGTAATGTTTTATTTGAAATTAATTTTCTATGTCAGCGGTTCTCAACCTGTGGGTCGCGACCCCTTTGGGGGTCAAACGACACTTACACAGGAGTCGCATAAGACCTTCAGAAAACACATATTTATGAAGTAGCAACGAAAATGATTTTATAGTCGCGAGGGGGGGGGGGTCACCACAACATGAGGAAGTGTATTAAAGGGTCGCGGCACTAGGGACTTTGAGAACCACTGTTCTATGTGAAAGAAATGTTTTATGTGAAAGTTATGTTCTATGTGAAATTAATGTTTTATGTAATGCTAGTGTTCTATGTGAAACTTATGTTCTATTTGAAAGTATAATAGTAATATTCCATGTGAAAGTAATGGTAATAAAAAATAATGTTCTGTGTAAGGTAATGTTCTAGGTGAAACTAATGTTCTATGTGATAGTAATGTTCTAGGTGAAAGTAATGTTCTGTGTGATAGTAAACCACGCAGCAAAAGGAAAATATAACTTACATTAAACATGTTTGTTTGCAGAGTCATTTTGTCATTTTAGAATGCTCTATTTTGGATAGAGAAACATGATACGCTCAAAGTCTATAATATATAACTAGCTTCCTGGAAGGAAATAAGGGAACCACATTTGTTCGTTAATGTTTGAAATGAAAAGACAGGGATCAAAAGAACGTTTAGGCTAAATGCCTTCTTCAACAGCGAACAGTCAATACAATCGAAAAAACATTTCGGATAAATGCCTTCTTCAACAGCGAAATGTCAATACAATCAAAAGAATGTTTCGGATAAATGCCTTCTTCAAGAGCGAACTGTCAATACAATCAAAAGAATGTTTCGGAAAAATGCCTTCTTCAACAGCGAACAGTCAATACAATCAAAAGAATGTTTCAGCTAAACGCCTCCTTCAACGTCGAGCAGTAAATACAATCAAAATGAACATTTCGGCTAAATGCCTTCTTCAACGGACTACACAAAACAGGAAACAATAACTTAAAATTTTAACGATCTTTTTAAAAAACAGAGATACAACAAGGTCCAGAACAGGCACATACATATGAGTAGCAGTCAAGTGTCACAGACAGAGATACAGCAAGGTCAGGTACAGACACATACATAGAGTAGCAGTCAAGTGTCACAGACAGAGATACAGCAAGGTCAGGTACAGACACATACATAGAGTAGCAGTCAAGTGTCACAGACAGAGATAAAACAAGGTCAGGTACAGACACATACATAGAGTAGCAGTCAAGTATCACAGACAGAGATAAAACAAGGTCAGGTACAGACACATACATAGAGTAGCAGTCAAGTATCACAGACAGAGATAAAACAAGGTCAGGTACAGACACATACATAGAGTAGCAGTCAAGTATCACAGACAGAGATACAAGAAGGATATATATATTAGGTAAATTTAATGTATACTTATCTAAATGTTTTTTGTTGTACTGATGAAGACATGTGCCTAAACGTGTACTTGTGTATTATGTCAATTTATTATTAAAGCTAAACATGTATTGTTCTATTGACACAAAGTGTTCGTGTTTAATTCATCTATTTTAAGCTTTATCGCAGTCCAACACTTTTTATAATTAGTTGATGAAATACAGGACGATAAATCGGATATCTCTCGTGTGTGTGTCTGCCTGTTGGGTTTGCCTGTTGTGTCTACATGTTGTCTCTGCCTGTTGTGTCTGCCTGTTGTATATCTCGTGTGTGTGTTTGGCTGTTGTGTCTACATGTTGTGTCTGCCTGGTGTGTCTGCCTGGTGTGTCTGCCTGGTATGTCTGCCTGGTGTGTCTGCCTGATGTGTCTGCCTTGTGTGTCTGCCCCGTGTGTGTACCCGTTGTGTCTACATATTGTGTCTGCCTGGTGTGTCTGCCTGGTGTGTTTGGCTGGTGTAGATTATATTAATTAAAACTTGAACATTGATAAATAGATCTATGACATCGCTCTATTGACTACATTGATAAATAGAGCTATGACGTCACTCTATTGAAACATTGATGAATAGAGCTATGACTCACGCTATTGAGACATTGATAAATAGATCTATGACGTCACTCTATTGAAACTGATAAATAGATCTATGACGCCACTCTGTTGAAACATTGATAAATAGATCTATGACGCCACTCTGTTGAAACATTGATAAATAGATCTATGACGTCGCTCTTTTGAAACATTGATGAATAGATCTATGACGTTTCTCTATTGAAACATTGATAAATAGATCTATGACGTCACTCTTTTGAAACATTGATAAATATATTTATAGATCTAGATCTATGACTGTCACTCTAGCGTGGAGCATGCTTGATGTCAAAGAAATGTAAATACCAACGTAAAAAAAAGTGTATCATCAAATAATTTGATGCTAGAATCGCCTACTAGGGCCTCTAGCCGTATAAAATGTAATCAAAAAGTAATATAAGCTGGAGAATAAAAACTGAAAGATTAAATTTGTGTAGTAATACGATATATTTAAAATATCCTCTTTCCTTCTTTACATAAACTAAAAATAACTAATTTCCTCATGAGTCGAAGGATATTTATTTTTTTTTGAAGATCTTATAACCCTAACCCTAACCTCATTACATTACGAGGCAAAAGTTGTGTTACTTTTTTTGTTTTTTATATCTTGGTTCCTTTGTCGTTCTTCGCTAAGTGTTTCAATGTCTAACTCTTTTTTTCCAGAAAATCTTTAGCTAATAGTTTCTTTCCAAGTATGTTTAGCTCTTTCTTTCCAGAAGATCTTTAGCTCTTTATTTCAAGATTATGTTTTGCTCTTTATTTCCAGAGTATGTTTAGCTCTTTATTTCCAGAAGATCTTTAGCTCTTTATTTCCATATTATTTAGCTCTCTATTTCCAGAAGATATTTAGCTCTTTATTTCCAGAATATTTTTATCTTTCTTTCCAAAAGATGTTTGCTTTTTTGCTAATGTTGCTGACATATTTCACATTTTTTAGGTGAAGTTGTACATGTGGGGCCGTGCTAAACGGGGATGAGAGTAGTCGGAGTTGGGGGAGTAGCCGAAGTTGGGGGAGTAGTTGGAGTTGGGGTGAGTAGTCGGAGTTGGGGGAGTAGTCGAGTTGGGGGAAAAGGCCCCGATCACGGGAGCTTAAAGTAAGAGGCGCCAATTACTCATTGATCCAGTTGAAATACACAGAAAAGGGGCGCGAAAATTTAGTTTTTTTTCCAGGGGGCATTTCGGGCCTTGGGACGAACTTGGATACATGGCTATGGCTATGGCAATGGCTGCAGCCATTTAAATTCATGCTCGATTGAAACGCGACCTGTTGTTACTCTCAGCATCATTCACGTCCGCCGCCTGCTGTCCATTTCGTTTATATAACAGTAACAAGGGCATTCATGTTTTCTTGCAAATATGGGCTTAAAATTGAGACTAAGACATGTCGCACACACCTTCCATATTGCGCCCACACTTCCACCATTCCAAGTTGGACCCGTAACACAATTTAAAAAAAAAAAAAAAAAAAAAGAAAAGAAATCTGTGAAGAAATAACTCCGGCTAACTCCTAAAACTCTTCAAGAACAGCAGACGGCAACACACATCTCCTCGACTCAGGGGGAAGAGAACGCCGACGAGTGGGCGTAGCCCGACTTCTGACGTCTGCCGGGGAAAATTGCAGTGCTCTTTACCGCCAGAGGGTAGAATTATCAGGCCCTAACGCCGCCCTCTGATTGGCTGCCCCTGCAATCACTACCAGGCCCGGGCTAGGGTTAGGGACGAGGGGCGTGGCGGGGGCCGTTCATAATCATCTTTCTAGTCAAAACGCGGCACACGTCTGCTGGCCAGGACACCCTCCATGTACGAGGGAGAGATTGGCATCGCGGGCTTTCCAGAGTTTGATTACAATGTGCAACGGTTTAACTTTGTGACTCAATGTTTAACTTTGTGACTCAATGTTTAACTTTGTGACTTAACGTTTCCACTGTGTAAGTTTGAACACCGTCAAACAGTGACGTGCAGTTTATTTTCCACCGAGGGTTGATTTCAAAATTCAGAATTGGCTTTGTAGACTACAACATTGTTCAAATGGTTTGTCTTAGGATGTCGTCTAAGTTTTTGATGTGAGGTTCGACAACATGTGAATTGAGTTCTCTATTTCTTTCTGATTTGTTCTGATTCAATCAAGGGACTCGTTAACTCAATGTTGACGACAGCATTCCGGAAAACACTTGAAGGTAAAGTAAAGGGTTGGTTCAATAATACTTTTTATATTTTTAGAATGTAGGCCTACTGAAAATCGAAATTCATAGATTGTAGGATGTATGCTGTAGGTTGTCTACTGGCTGGTTGTAGGTTGTCTGGTTGAAGGTTGTCTGGTTGAAGGTGGTCTGTTGTAGGACACCAATTATTCGACGTGTACAACAAGCAGCAAATTGAAGAAGATATACATGTTGAATTCGTACACAATTCCAGTCTCTAGTGGAAACGTTTGCATCAGTCTAGTTATATTTCCCACGTAGTTGAATGTCGTATATTTCCCACGTAGTTGAACGTCGTATATTTCCCACTTATTTGAATGTCGTATATTTTCCTGTTACTGAAATCGTAAATTATTTCAGTAAATACCAGAGCGAGCAATCCAGTTCGGTCATCTTAATCAGGAAATCACGTCACATTCATGTAGTCTCAACGTGTAGTCATTAGTAATTAGTGGCTTAGCCAGTTAGTTAACTGTATGCCGTCATGACTGTCATGAGATTTTTAAAAAGTTAGCCTTCACGGTCGGCAGCCTTCACGGATGGCAGGTTTCAGGGTCGGTAGTCTTCATGGTTGGGAACCCTTACCCAGTCGGTAGCTTTCAAGGTCGCTAGCCTTCACGGTCGCTAGCCTTCGACAATATTACGTCAATTTTAACATGTGGCTTTCTTTAAAAACAACGGGAAATCAATCGCTCAAGATTAGAAGCCAGGGAGTTGGGATCTTTCAGGGAGTTGGGATCTTTCAGGGAGTTGGGATCTTTCGGGGAGTTGGGATCTTTCGGGGAGTTGCGATCTTTCAGTATCGTCAAAAGAAGGGACATTCATCTATGATTTTTTGTACAAACAATCAATGAGATTTAAACTGGGATAATTTGTGCAAAACAATGACTGGCATTGACATGTTGTTCATAAGCATACCTCTATAATATGATATTATATTGGCTTGGTCACGAGTACATAGTACATACCTTTATATTACATTAGTACATACCTCTATATTACATTGGTACATACCTCTATATTACATTGGTACATACCTCTATATTACATTAGTACATTCCTCTATATTACATTAGTACAAAGCTCTTATTGACTATATTAGATTCAATTTTTGGCATTAGTTATTTATCACTCATTTTATAATAATACAAATTAAACTCACCAATAAAAATATTTAATTGAAACAGCTTGTCTCTGTTGGACCTTCTGTCAAGTTGCTATGTTTACACCAACCTACCATTACTTCATTACTTCATTACTTCTGTGCCTAAGTATTCGCTCTCAGACCACCTTTTATCTTAGAAACAAATGAAACCAGATCTAGAAGCTATAGAAAAGTTTTAAACAATTTCTTTTGAATTCAACTTCATTGTGTGTCTGTGGTTTTGTCTTTTTTAAAGAGTAACTGTCTGCTTGCCATGTGTACACAGAAAATGATCTTAGATTAAAAGCTGGAAGCAATACTGCAGTACAACCATATGTCCTACGCCATAGAGACGCATTTGGTGCAGCATACAACCATATGTCCTACGCCATAGAGACGCATTTGGTGCAGCATACAACCATATGCCCTACGCCATAGAGACGCATTTGGTGCAGCATACAACTATGTGTCCTACGTCATAGAGACGCATTTGGTGCAGCATACAACTATATGTCCTACGTCATAGAGACGAGAGTGCGCAGTTTGCCAGTTTGGATTTTTTGTTAAAAACTTTCCTGCCACCCGGAAGTACTTGTTCCCTGGGCGGCGTATCTGTTGGTGAGAATCCACGAAACTGAAGTAGGCACAGCCACCCCGGGGATCGCACTGGATTCGGAGTTCATAAGGGCAGCCAAGAGTTGATTATGTCCGTGGTCGGGGTAAGTAGAGACGTCATCTTGTTTGTGTGGGGATTTCTCGTGTGGGATCTCTTGTGTGGGGATCTCTTGTTGGCTACTTTAATATTTAGTTATGTGTTGGATCAGTAGTTCCCAAGATGTGCCCCTTAAGAGTATAAAACACCAGGAATTTTGTTCAATACCTTGCACCCAACAGGGAGAAATAAAGAACCAATACTGACCAGTCAAATCATTAAAACCATACTGACCAGTCTAATCATTAAAACCATATTGACCAGTCGAATCATTAAGAACATACTGACCAGTATAATCATTAAAACCATATTGACTATGTCAAATCCTTAAGACCATATTGACTATGTCAAATCCTTAAAACCATATTGACTATGTCGAATCATTAAAACCATATTGACTATGTCGAATCATTAAAACCATATTGACTAAGTCGAATCATTAAAACCATATTAACTATGTCGAATCATTAAAACCATATTGACAAGTCGAATCATTAAAACCATATTGACTATGTCAAATCCTTAAGACCATATTGACTATGTCAAATCCTTAAAACCATATTGACTAAGTCGAATCATTAAAGCCATATAGACTAAGTCGAATCCTTAAAACATATTGACTAAGTCTAATCACTAACAATAACAGGCCATCGCTGTCATATGATTCTTACACTGAACATTCAATGGAAGTGACGCACAAGTTCCTATCAGATCAATACAATAAAAATCATTGAAACGTTGATTGATCGATCTCCTATCATTCATTGCTTCGTAATCTGAATTAAAACATTTCTCCGAAGAGCCTTTAAAATTTAATACTATTTGATAAGATCAACTATTCTAATTGAGACATGACAATGCTGAGTGCGCAATAAAGTGTAGCCTCGTAGCTCGGAGCCGGCGTTCAAACCTCTTCCCTTCGAGTCGATCGCAGACTCACGAGTTGAATCTCAAAATACAAATTGAAATCTGTAACAAAAAATGGGATTGCTTTTTAAAATAGTGCTATTTTTTAAAATTCTTTTTGTTCCCTAACCCTAATGGCCGTGGCGTATAAAGGGCGGTGAGGAGGGGTGAGGAGGGGGCGGTCTGCCCCGGGCGGCAATTTTTTCTTTATATGAAGGGCGGAATTTTCTACCAATTACTGCAGAAATTTTTCGAGAAAGTGGACTGCAAAAGTCTTGCATCGCCCCGGGGGGCACTAACCCTAACCCTAACCCTAACCCTAACTGCGCCACTGTTTGAGACCATATGTACAAGGCTTTGTGGAACGAATTTAGTTCCTGGTAGAAGGCCATACAGAACATACATTGATCACATATACCACACCATATATCCTTGAAATAAACAACAATTTACAGTAATAGTAATACAGTCTATTCAATACTTGATTGTAAAGTCTTACGTCTTACGTACTTATTTTAAATTTTGACCACAAATTAGAGCAATGGCAAAACCCATGCATCCTTTTACACGGTGCAATCGTCATTGACATTGTTGTTACAACTCTCCGTCCCGCTCACTCACTTCAAACTGTTGGTCGCGACTCGGACATTCATAATGTGCCCCCCAAAAATAATCCAATTGTGTCAGCGTATGGAATGGTGAGTTTTGAAATAGACAATCCTAAATACTAAAGGCATTGTGTCAGCGAATGGAATGGTGAGTTTTGAAATAGACAATCCTAAATACTAAAGGCATTGTGTCAGCGAATGGAATGGTGAGTCGTGAAATAGACAATCCTAAAGGCATTGTGTCAGCGAATGGAATGGTGAGTCGTGAAATAGACAATCCTAAAGGCATTGTGTCAGCGTATGGAATGGTGAGTCGTGAAATAGACAATCCTAAAGGCATTGTGTCAGCGTATGGAATGGTGAGTCGTGAAATAGACAATCCTAAAGCCTAAAGGCATGCAATTTTTAACGATTAATTATTGGTAATTCTTGACATTAGTAATGATAACCACAATCACAATCACAATCACATTTCTTTCTTGGAAATCTGTGTTATATCTAACAAATCAATTATTTAAAATCAAACTAATGGATTTTTTTCCATACACTATGTTTTGTCAGTAAACCTTTATAATATTAGTCCTAGACTTCATCGTGCTTGCGTGTATGTCCGTATCTTTCATTTTCTAGTAGTGTTTAGTTTGCCCTTAGATTGCTTGGAACACCGAATAACACTGGGTCCATGACACACAGTATAAAGGTATTTCTTAAAAAAGTGTGCCAACGACTGACACGGCATGAACCATGTGAGAACTTTGGGTTAGAGGATATTTGTCTTGAATTTGGTTATATGTGGTGCGGTACACTTGAAATGGCCGCTCCATGTGTCCCACAGTCCATTCTTCTTTCTTGACTGCACGGTGCATAAAATGAATGGCAGACGTACAGTATATACTGTAGCAGATAAGGTACAACAAATCTATAGATCAAATATAAAAAGCCTCAAGTATTTGTATTTTACCATATAATGTTGCTCTATTATTATACGGCGGTGTTTCTCAAGCTGTGGGAGATGGGTTTTCAGCGGTTTTAATTGAGACATTATTTGTATAATGGAATTCTACCGAGACATCTGGAAAGTTGTTAGATCAGGACTCACTGATTTAATGACTCATGAAAACATTTAATACATTTAGAAAGTTGTTGAGTCAGGAGTCACTCATTGAATGAGTCATGAAAACATTTCAGATAATTATTAACGTCCGACCTATTGGACAAAATTTATATAATATGAATGCTATGTATTTATGAATGCTAAGTATTTCTGAATGCTATGCATATATAAATGGTAAGTATTTATGAATGCTATAGTATGCATTTAAGAATGCTATGTATTTATGAATGCTGTGTTTATAAATGCTATGTTTTATAAATGCTATGTATTTGTGAATGCTATGCATTTATGATTGCTATGTATTTATGAAAGCTATGTATTTATGAATCATATGTATTTATGAATGCTTTGTATTTATGATTGCTATGTATCATAAATCATAAATATTTATAAATGATATGTATTTATGAATCTAAATATTTATGAATGCTATGTATTTATAAATGCTGTGTATTTGTGAATGCTATGTATTTATAAATTTTATGTATTTATGAATGCTATGTATTTTTAAATGGTATATATTTATAAATGCTATTGATTTATAAATGCTATGTATTTATAAATGCTATGTATTTATGAATGCTATGTATTTATGAATGCTATGTATTTATGATCTGTGGGCCATGGGCATTTTTACATGATGCTTTCTTTGGCTGGTGTAGGTCAGAAAATTTGAAACAATCGGTATGTGAATCAATGGGCATGTGAATCGATCGATATGTGAATCAATGGGCATGTGTATCGATCGATATGTGAATCAATGGGTATGTGAATCAATGGGCATGTGAATCAATGGGCATGTGAATCAATGGGCATGTGAATCAATGGGCATGTGAATCAATGTGCATGTGAATCAATGGGCATGTGAATCAATGGGCATGTGAATCAATGGGCATGTGAATCGATGGCCATGTGAATCGATCGATATGTGAATCAATGGGTATGTGAATCAATGGGCATGTGAATCAATGGGCATGTGAATCAATGGGCATGTGAATCGATCGATATGTGAATCAATGGGTATGTGAATCAATGGGCATGTGAATCAATGGGCATGCGAATCGATGGGCATGTGAATCGATGGGCATGTGAATCGATCGATATGTAATCAATGGATGTGTGAATCAATAACTATGTGAATTTTTGGGTGTGTGAAACAATCACTATGTGAATAAATCGAAGTGTGAAATCAATGGATATGAGGAAACTTTATAAACGACTCAACAATAAACAACTAACTTGCCGCGTGCATCTTCATCGAAACCCCTATTTGACATGATACAAACCCACATTGACATGATACAAACCCCAATGACATGATACAAACCCCCATTGACATGATACAAATCCCTATTTGATATGATACAAACCCTTATGTGACATGATGCAAACTACTATTTGAAATTATGCAAACCCTATCTGACATGATACAAATCCATATGTCACATGATATAAACTCCTATTTCACATGATACAAACCCCTATGTGACATGATAGAAAACCCATTTACATGATACAAACCCCTATTGGCATGATACAAACCCCTATTCGACATGATACAACCTCCATTTTAAATGACACAAATGACGTGATCATTTGACGTGATACAAACCCCTATGTGACATGGTACAAACCCCTATGTGACACGATACAAACACCTATGTGACATGATACAAACCCCTATGTGACATGATACAAACCCCTATGTGACATGATACAAACCCCTATGTGACATGATACAAACACCTATGTGACATGATACAAACCCCTATGTGACATGATATAAACCCCTATGTGACATGTTACAAACCCCTATGTGACATATTACAAACCCCTATGTGACACGATACAAACCCCTATGTGACATATTACAAACCCATATGTGACATATTACAAACCCCTATGTGAAATATTACAAACCCCTATGTGATACGATAGAAAACTCCTATGTGACATATTACAAACCGCTATGTGACATGATACAAACCCCTATGTGACATATTACAAACTCTTGTGTGACATATTACAAACCCCTATGTAACATATTACAAACCTCTATGTGACACGATACAAACCCCTATGTGACACATACAAACCCCTATGTGACATGTTACAAACCCCTATGTGACATATTACAAACCCCTATGTGACACGATACAAACCCCTATGTGACATATTACAAATCCCTATGTGACACATACAAACCCCTATGTGACATGTTACAAACCCCTTTGAGCCACATACAAACCCCTATGTGATATATTACAAACCCCTATATGACATATTACAAACCCCTATGTGACATGTTACAAACCCCTATGTGACATGTTACAAACCCCTATATGACATATTACAAACCCCTATGTGACAAATACAAACCCTTATGTGACATATTACAAACCCCTATGTGACATGTTACAAACCCCTATGTGACATGTTACAAACCCCTATGTGTCACATACAAACCCCTATGTTACATGTTACAAACCCCTATGTGACACATACAAACCCCTATGTGACATGTTACAAACCCCTATATGACATATTACAAACCCCTATGTGACATGTTACAAACCCCTATGTGACATGTTACAAACCCCTATGTGACATATTACAAACCCCTATGTGACACATACAAACCCTTATGTGACATATTACAAACCCCTATGTGACATGTTACAAACCCCTATGTGACACATATAAACCCCTATGTGACATGTTACAAACCCCTATGTGACATATTACAAACCCCTATTTGACATATTACAAACCCCTATGTGACATATTACAAACCCCTATGTGACATATTACAAACCCATATTTGCGAGCGAATTCAACCGCTTGTAAAATAAAATGCATTACAATGAATGTATGTTAATGAGAGACTTTATTGGCTACCTGATTCCAAAAGAGAAATTCAACCCAAACAACTATAACTATAACTTCAAGTAGAACAATAAACAAGGACCAACAATTTTTCAAGTATTTAATTTGATATGTGCTTCCAGTCAAAGATGTGAAACGAATTTGAGTTCTTGAGCTCATCAGAAAAAAAGCTTGAATATTCAAGATGCCAAACTCTAACTTAACCCTAACCCTAACCAAAGCTAACCAGATGCCAAACTCTAACTTAATCCTTAATAACTTAATCCTAACACCAAAACTAACAAGATTCCAAACCCTAACTGAACCCTAACCCTAACCAAATTTTACATTAAAACCGCCAAAAAGACACATTCAAAATACAAACAACTGAAATTAATTTCTTTAAAAAATTTTCAAGATATAGATAAAATATATCCTATTTTTAATCCTAAATATATCCTATATATTATCCTAAACAATATGTTTATTCTATATTATCCTATATATCGTAAATGCTATCTTACAAATATCCTCTAAATGCATAACAGACAAGAGTTAGGGGTATCTCATTTTATCTGATAATACAACCCTGAAGGGTTAGGGGGATCTCATGTTATCTGATAATACAACCCTGAAGGGTTAGGGGGATCTCATGTTATCTGATAATACAACCCTGAAGGGTTGGGGGATCTCATGTTATCTGATAATACAACCCTGAACATTTGATCTCGTCATAGTGTTTCATTGATCCAGTGAATCTCAAACCATGAATTTCATTTTTGTTTAAATATCATTCGGTCATCTCTGAAATCATTTATCAAACTTTTCTTAACATCCTAGTACGAGCTTTGCTCGAAATAAGACATAAAATAGGAAACTCATCCAAGTTAATGTGTAGTTATTTTATGCCAAGATTGTGTCAAATATTTTATTCATCATCTGTAAGATCTTAAATAATTGGTAACAGTAACACACGTTCTTCAGCTGAATTTACTGCGTTACGGTAATTTATTGCGTTTCGGTAATTTATTATGTTTCTGTAATTTATTATTGTACGGTAGTTTATTGTGCCGCGGTAATATTTTGCGTTTATGTAATTTATTGTCTTACGGTAATTTATTACCATTTTGAAAGGTATTCATAAAGATATAAATATTATAAACCAGCAACAAAAAAACAAACACATAAAAATTAATGAAAACCTTTAAAACATTTTATTATTTAAATTTAATTTCACACAATGGCAATTTTCTTAAATGATGCAGTACGAAAGGTTCAGAGGTGCATACATTCACACAATTTCCTCGTTAGGAGTAAATTTAAACATTCAAGCTTTGTTACTGAACTTTTTAACACATCGACCACAATATGCCAAGGTAAATGACCAAGTATCTCTACCCAGAGAAATAAGCACCGGGGCACCACAAGGCTGTGTTCTCTCCCCTGTACTGTATACAATACATACCAATGATATTCAAAGCTCAAGCGACACCGTTCCAATCTTAAAATTGGCTGTTGATACCACCATCGTTGGCTAAATATCTGAAGGAGAAGGCTTATACCACAACTTAGTTACAAGCATTATCAATTGGTGCGATGAAAATTTTCTCCAGCTAAATTTCTCAAAAACAAAGAAAATGGTTGTTGATTTCAGAAGGGGGAAACACCAGATTACAGATCTCAACATAAGAAATCAAAGTGTAGAGAAAGTAGAGGCATATAAGTACTTAGGTGTCACCATTCAGGGGCGTAGCGAGGCAGGTGCGGAGGGTGCGGCCCGCACCGGGTGACACCATTTTAGGGGTGACACCCGATTGAAAAATGGCATATTTACAGGGCACACATTGCTCGCAAAAACCGAGATTCATAAAAGAATAACCGATCACACATATATTTTTCACAAATGTAACCAATCCAAATGCGTGCTTTATTAAAAGTTCAAGGTTGATGCTATACTGTGGACTTATTTTAACAAGAAAAAATCGATCATAGAAGTTTGGGGGGGGGGGGTGACACCATGAGTTTACCGCACCGGGTGACACCAACCCTAGCTACGCCACTGTCACCATTAATAATAATAATAATAATAATAATAATACGAGGTCTTGTATAGCGCGGTTCCCCAGCCTAGGGCTGGGCTCACCGCGCTGTACACAAAAATTGTATCAAAAGAGACATAATCATGACATTAAAATAAAATACATTTATGAAATAAAGAACATCAATGTATATTCACCCACCCCACCATATAACTTTTACAAGGCAAACCATGGACGGCAGCCAGCAAGATCATTTATCGGTCAGAGGAGGGGAATCAGTCAGGGTAGTCTAATTTAAAAAGATATGTTTGGAGTGCAGTTTTGAAGGCCTTGGTGGTTGGTATATTGCGTATGTGTAGTGGCAAAAAATTCCATTGTTTGGGGGCGCAGAAAGAGAAAGATCGTTCACCATATGTTTTATTGTGTGTCTTGGGAACGGACAGAATACGCGTGTCTGCAGAGGAGCGAATAATAAGCTAACATGGCATGAGCACGGCCAAATGCTGTATTCGAAATTCAACCAAAGACTGTTCTGCCTCAAAAAAAACTGTACAATTTCGGCGTATACAAGTCGTTAACTTATTCTACAGTGCAACTATTGGAAGCCTGCTTAATTTCAGTATCACCTGCTGGTGTGGGAATTCAACGTCTGATATTCAACACCGCATAAACCGACTAATCAAGAAAGCTAGGAACATAACACAAACTAAACATCCTTTACTGGAAGAACTATTTGTAGGAAGATGTTATTGCAAAACTAAACACATTTTGGATGATACATCCCACCCTCATCATCACAGATACTTAGGATCTGCCCGTTCGGGACCAATTCTTTCTCTCAGGACGAGGACTGAAAGATATAAAAATTCTTTTGTTCCCCAATTTGTAGGAATTTACCAGTGTGCTCCACCTGAAGTCACAAAACGTAATGGAAACTAATAAGTCCCTGACATGGCCAAATCTTTAACATAAAATTTACCTTATAAAATTTCCGTATCCCATAATAATTTAGGAAAAAACATATTTTTTACTAATAAGATAATTCAAAAATTGATAAATGTACCAAAAAATAAAACTCATAAAATACATTAGTGGCTACGTCCTGTCTTTATGAGTCTGCGAGTTATGACCTAACAAACAAAGGCGGCCACAGTGTCTGTACTTCCCATCTGCTAAAGTTAATTAATAAATATGCATTCAAGTTATAACGCACTTTATAAGAATCCCTATAAGTGCTTAACCCCCAACCCCCAACCCCCACCCACTGTACGCCATCACCCCTTACATGCCCTATATGTTAATATTCTCAAGTCTCATCCCATTTAACACGGCCTATTTTTGACTTGAATAACAATGGCGATCACTAAAGTTGTTAAACCATTCTCTATTTCTGGTCGTATTTTCAGTTGTCCTGTCTGCCGAAGAAGGCTCTTAGCCGAAACATTGACCTCTTACTGTCCTGTCTTTTTGATTCAACCGTCCACTTTCCTTGTCCTATTTCCTAGCTACGTCTTGAACGAAGTAAACCTTCATTTCTTAGAGTTAGTACACAGACTCTTGCAGTCAAATACAAGAAAATTAATCGCACCAAACCCATTTGCTGTATTTTTAAGAATCTCATTTAGAGCAATTATCGATGATCTTCTTTAGCGCACTGTTGAACATGGGACACAGTGATTAACATTGATACGTTACCCAGTCTATCTTATGTTAGCTCACTACCCAGTCTATCATATGTCTCCTTGTGTTAGTTTATCACCCAGTCTATCAAATGTCTCCTTGTGTTAGTTTATCACCCATATGTCCCCTTGTGTTAGTTTATCCCCCCCGTCTATCAAATGTCTCCTTGTTTTAGCTCATCACCTAGTCTATCATATTATGTCTCCTTGTGTTAGTTTATCGCCCAGTCTATCATACGTCTCCTTGTGTTAGCTCATCACCCAATCTATCATATATGTCTCCATGTGTAAGCTCATCACCTAGTCTATCATATGTTTCCTTATGTTAGCTCATTTCCTAGTCTATCATATGTCTTCTTGTGATAGCTCATTATTCAGCTGATCACAAACACTTGTATGGACCAGTCAATGTCCTATGGGGAGGACTTTGCTTAGGCTGAAGCAATATGACGCACTAGGGCTTAAGTAACGGGGTGCAGTTTTTTAACAATGGGTCAGGGCTCCAGATATTCTGAGCAACTACCCGTTGAGTCCAAGTGCTACTAATACAAAGCGTTACTTTCTCATTTTCTATAACATATGTCGGACTTTAAAGAAGAGTCCTAAAAGACAGTCCTACACTTTACCAGTGATTCTTTATTGATTAATATTAGAGATCGATCAAATTTCGGCCTATTTGCGGTTTCGACCGAAACTGAACAGTTAACTTTCGGTTTTAATTTCGGTTTCGGATGAAACTGAAAATTTAACTTTCGGTTTAATTTTGGTTTCGGCCGAAAGTGATTGAGACTTTCGGCCGTCTGGCCGAAAGTTACTGAGGTTTTTGGTCATCTACCAGAATTCAGACTGCTGGCAATCCGATATTCATTATTGCTCAACGTCTTGCTGTCATCGTTTGTTATATAACTAATACTCTGCGAAAATGGCTCACAGCTGTTTGATGACTTACTTATCCTATATTTCCATAAATTTCAAGTTCAATTAGGCCGAGGCAAATGTAAATAGTTTTGTGGAAGAAAAACTAAGTTGACTGGTAATATTTAGGTCATTATTTTTGTTTTAATTTTTTCAAAAATAAAAATTTGTAACCCTGGGTTAATTCCATTCCCTCATTTGTGATATTCATCGAATTGATTTATCATTGTCATACTCACCAATGTTGTCATAGGCAAAGGAGAAATAGTATTGAATAATCCTAAGGATTAGTAATTTTTCCGTTATTATATCTGTTTAATTTTTTTTTTAAACTAAGGAAACTTAGGCTTTTTCAATTCATTCATTTCTTGAAATTCATCATGATAATCATGATAATCATGCTAATCATGCTAATCATGCTAATCATGCTAATGTTAAGAGACCCCTTTAAAAAAAAAACCCTGGGGGGGGGGGGGGGGNTAGGCTTAATGTTAATCCAGTGACATCTTGCCAGCTATTTATGAAAACACAACGCATCAGTATTGCGATAACCGCGAAACATTGTAATTATATTTTTATAGCCTTAATAAATGACTATTGACTCGATTAGAGCCAAAATAATTATGGTAGGTAGTAGCAGGTATATGTTTTAAATTGTAATGATAGTATAAAACGAAAGGGCACTCTGGGGTCTATGTTTCATGAATTTTGGCACGCTCTCCCCCCACCCCCCCGTCCAAATTTTCTCTGACCATACTACTTTAAAAAACATATTAAATAAAATTAAATAACTTTTAAATTAAAATATTAAAAGGCAAATTATTCATTAGACGTTTTTTAATATTCAAAATGATCTTATCTTTTATAAGAAGAATGTAAATATTGATGCTTTTCCCCACCGATGTATGTAGAATGTATGCATAAACGAATTTCAATATATATAAATATTTTGGTTTCGGCCTCGGTTTCGGCCGAAAGTCACTTTAAGCTTTTTGTTTCGGCCGAAGGTCATTTTTAACTTTCGGCCGAAATCAGAAAATCACTTTCGGTCGGTCTCCAATGGATAGAACAGTCGCCTCCACCTAAAGGACAAAAATCAACATATTTTACCGGAGTTCAAAGGTCACGCATGACTCTCATTGCGGGACAGCCTTTGGAAAGTCATTACTCTTAGGTGGAAGTAGGTTAAGTTGTGACGGGGCCAGTTTCCATCATTAAGCAGGACCCACCGGAAGCTATATATAAGCTAAATTGTGTACAATGCTATCATTATGTTTGTTACGGGCATTGAAAAATTCTTACGACCTTGAGCAGACAAGTCATTTAAATAGATGAGATATCAGTGGAGCGGGTCAGCCAAAGTTTCCGCATATTATTCTAATATATTTGATCAGTTCAGACATGAGCAGACACAATTTTGTGACCACCTCAACATTTCTAAGTGCCCCCTCCCCCCCCCCCCCCCCCCCTTTGTCAAGGTCAAGGCTATCTAAGCAATCACTCATCATACCTCCAGTTCCAAGTTAGACGGCGTCAATCATACATCAATCCTAGCACTATTCAGCCGCCTTGCAATTTAACCCCTACCCACCACCCTTCTCTCCACTTTTTAGGGGAAGAGACGCCACTGAACCCCGTCATTAAACCTTTACGTCGGTTCCCTCAGTCCATTCACTTCCGCCATGTTGGTCGAGCCGGTCAGCGTGGTCCGGAAGTACTCTGGCCATAAAGCCGAACGCAATCCTTTAATAAGGGAAGAGCACCCGAGCCGCGACCCAAAGCAACCGACCGTCATCAAATGGGCGGAGTCCCGTCTCCATGACGTGATACTGGTGGCACCGCCGAGCAGGGACGCCGAACTGCATCGCATTGTTCCCCCTTTGAACGGAGCTTTCGCCGTACTGGGCTAGGGCGCCCTCCCTAGTCAGGGGGGCAAAAAACACCCCCTTTATTCTTCCTCTGTGCGCATCGTATGACAACCCCCCTAATCCTTCAATAGGGGGTCAAACCCATCGTAATATTTCGTTTTTTGATCCCCTCTGTACTACTTCCTTAATCCGATCTGTCCTTATGGCCCGCGGGATAATGCGGTATTGAAATGTTACTCTGGTGCTCGGAGGGTTGCGGTTGGGGGGGGGGGGGGACCCAGGCGGGGATAAACCGGGGGAGGGAAAAGAAACGGGGGGGGCCCCGGGGGGGGGGGGGTCCTTGGGGGTAGGGGACAAAAGGGG
>CAXITT010000577.1:396815-407488 GCA_964033795.1 Lymnaea stagnalis | reverse complement strand
GGGGGGGGGGGGGGGGGGGGGGGGGGTTACTGCAGGAGTTCGACCCAGTTTAACACGGTTTAACATGGTTTAACACGGTTTAACATGGTTTAACAAGGTTTAACACGGTTCAACGCTCTTAATGAGTTGTTAATATCAAGGAGAATAACTCATACTAAACAATTTTTAAAACGTGCGGGGGTGGAAAGGGGGGGGGGTGTTCTAGCGAGGTGTTCTAAATATTTGCAATTTTTTTATATAGGTCTATTTGTATTTGAAATTTGAATGTCCAGCTAGATTTCATCACACTGGGTGCAGACCTCTAGATTTCATCGCACTGGGTGCTGACATCTAGATTTCATCACACTGGGTGCAGACCTCTAGATTTCATCAGACCGAGTGCAGACCTCTAGATTTCATCACACTGGGTGCTGACCTATAGCTTTCATCACACTGGGTGCAGACCTCTAGATTTCATCAGACTGAGTGCAGACCTCTAGATTTCATCACACTGGTTGCAGACCTCTAGATTTCATCAGATTGAGTGCAGACCTCTAGATTTCATCACACTGGGTGCAGACCTCTAAATTTCATCTCACTGAGGGCATACCTCTAGATTTCATCACACTGAGGGCAGACCTCTAGATTTCATCACACTGAGGGCAGACCTCTAGATTTCATCACACTGGGTGCAGACCTCTAGATTTCATCACACTGAGGGCAGACCTCTAGATTTCATCACACTGGGTGCAGACCTCTAGATTTCATCACACTGGGTGCAGACCTCTAGATTTCATCACACTGAGGGCAGACCTCTAGATTTCATCACACTGAGGGCAGACCTCTAGATTTCATCACACTGAGGGCAGACCTCTAGATTTCATCACACTGAGGGCAGACCTCTAGATTTCATCACACTGAGGGCAGACCTCTAGATTTCATCACACTGAGGGCAGACCTCTAGATTTCATCACACTGAGGGCAGACCTCTAGATTTCATCACACTGAGGGCAGACCTCTAGATTTCATCACACTGAGGGCAGACCTCTAGATTTCATCACACTGAGGGCAGACCTCTAGATTTCATCACACTGAGGGCAGACCTCTAGATTTCATCACACTGAGGGCAGACCTCTAGATTTCATCACACTGAGGGCAGACCTCTAGATTTCATCACACTGAGGGCAGACCTCTAGATTTCATCACACTGAGGGCAGACCTCTAGATTTCATCACACTGAGGGCAGACCTCTAGATTTCATCACACTGAGGGCAGACCTCTAGATTTCATCACACTGAGGGCAGACCTCTAGATTTCATCACACTGAGGGCAGACCTCTAGATTTCATCACACTGAGGGCAGACCTCTAGATTTCATCACACTGAGGGCAGACCTCTAGATTTCATCACACTGAGGGCAGACCTCTAGATTTCATCACACTGAGGGCAGACCTCTAGATTTCATCACACTGAGGGCAGACCTCTAGATTTCATCACACTGAGGGCAGACCTCTAGATTTCATCACACTGAGGGCAGACCTCTAGATTTCATCACACTGAGGGCAGACCTCTAGATTTCATCACACTGAGGGCAGACCTCTAGATTTCATCACACTGAGGGCAGACCTCTAGATTTCATCACACTGAGGGCAGACCTCTAGATTTCATCACACTGAGGGCAGACCTCTAGATTTCATCACACTGAGGGCAGACCTCTAGATTTCATCACACTGAGGGCAGACCTCTAGATTTCATCACACTGAGGGCAGACCTCTAGATTTCATCACACTGAGGGCAGACCTCTAGATTTCATCACACTGAGGGCAGACCTCTAGATTTCATCACACTGAGGGCAGACCTCTAGATTTCATCACACTGAGGGCAGACCTCTAGATTTCATCACACTGAGGGCAGACCTCTAGATTTCATCACACTGAGGGCAGACCTCTAGATTTCATCACACTGAGGGCAGACCTCTAGATTTCATCACACTGAGGGCAGACCTCTAGATTTCATCACACTGAGGGCAGACCTCTAGATTTCATCACACTGAGGGCAGACCTCTAGATTTCATCACACTGAGGGCAGACCTCTAGATTTCATCACACTGAGGGCAGACCTCTAGATTTCATCACACTGAGGGCAGACCTCTAGATTTCATCACACTGAGGGCAGACCTCTAGATTTCATCACACTGAGAGCAGACCTCTAGATTTCATCACACTGAGTGCGGACCTCTAGATTTCATCACACTGAGGGCAGACCTCTAGATTTCATCACAATGAGTGCAGACCTTTATATTTCATTACACTGAGTGTAGAGTTAAAATTCAAAGTGAATAAAACCAGGATAAATGTCTTTTCAATGACGTCTCTTAAAAATGTCTTTCATAGTTTTATCTCTTTCACTTTTCAAAACATCCAGACTTTATTCGCTACTGAATTTGAGTCCATATTGTCACCGTATTATTGGTGAAACCGTACCGTATTTTGTGATGTATTTTAATTCTAGTCTCTTGTTAATGATTTCAAATTTTAAAAATAAAATGGTATCAATATAATTAGAGATTTCTCCGACCAACATTTCTTCTCTACCAAGCTGAACAATTCAACAACCACGAATCTCCGACCAACATTTCTTCTCTTGCACTCTGAACAATTCAACAACCACGAATCTCTGACCAACATTTCTTCTCTACCAAGCTGAACAATTCAACAATCACGAATCTCCGACCAACCTTTCTTCTCTACCAAGCTGAACAATTCAACAACCACGAATCTCCGACCAACATTTCTTCTCTACCAAGCTGAACAATTCAACAACCACGAATCTCCGACCTACATTTCTTCTCTACCAAGCAGATCTATTCAACAACCACGAATCCCCGACCAACATTTCTTCTCTACCAAGCTAAAAACTTCAACAACCACGAATCTCCGACCAACATTTCTTCTCTACCAAGCTGAACAATTCAACAACCACGACTCTCCGACCTACATTTCCTCTCTACCAAGCTGAACTATTCATCAACACGAATCTCCGACCTACATTTCTTCTCTAAAAAGCTGAACTATTCATCAACCACGAATCTCCGACCTACATTTCTTCTCTACCAAGCTGAACTATTCATCAACCACGAATCTCAGACCTACATTTCTTCTCTACCAAACTGAACTATTCATCAACCACGAATCTCCGACCAACATTTCTTCTCCACCAAGCTGAACTATTCATTAACCACGAATCTCCGACCTACATTTCTTCTCTACCAAGCTGAACTATTCAACAACCACGAATCTCAGACCTACATTTCTTCTCTACCAAGCTGAACAATTCAACAACCACGAATCTCCGACCAACATTTCTTGTCTACCAAGCTGAACTATTCATCAACCACGAATCTCCGACCTACATTTCTTCTCTACCAAGCTGAACTATTCATCAACCACGAATCTCCGACAAACATTTCTTCTCTACCAAGCTGAACTGTTCATCAACCACAAATCTCCGACCTACATTTCTTCTCTACCAAGCTGAACAATTCATCAACCACGAATCTCCGACCAACATTTCTTTTCTACGATGCTGAACTATTCAACAACCACGAATCTCCGACCAACATTTCTTTTCTACCAAGCTGAACTATTCATCAACCACGAATCTCCGACCAACATTTCTTTTCTACCAAGCTGAACTATTCATCAACCACGAATCTCCGACCTACATTTCTTCTCTACCAAGCTGAACTATTCATCAACCACGAATCTCCGACCAACATTTCTTTTCTACCAAGCTGAACTATTCATCAACCACGAATCTCCGACCTACATTCCTTCTCTACGATGCTGAACTATTAAACAACCACGAATCTCCGACCAACATTTCTTTTCTACCAAGCTGAACTATTCATCAACCACAAATCTCCGACCTACATTTCTTCTCTACCAAGCTGAACTATTCATAAACCACGAATCTCCGACCTACATTTCTTCTCTACCAAGCTGAACTATTCATCAAAAACGAATCTCCGACCTACATTTCTTCTCTACCAAGCTGAACTATTCATCAACCACGAATCTCCGACCAACATTTCTTCTCTACCAAGCTGAACTATTCATCAACCACGAATCTCCGACCAACATTTCTTCTCAACAAAGCTGAACTATTCATCAACCACGAATCTCCGACCAACATTTCTTTTCTACCAAGCTGAACTATTCATCAACCACGAATCACCGACCAACATTTCTTATCCACCAAGCTGAACTATTCATCAACCACGAATCTCCGACCTACATTTCTTCTCAACAAAGCTGAACTATTCATCAACCACGAATCTCCGACCAACATTTATTTTCTACCAAGCTGAACTATTCATCAACCACGAATCTCCGACCAACATTTCTTTTCTACCAAGCTGAACTATTCATCAACCACGAATCTCCGACCAACATTTCTTTTCTACCAAGCTGAACTATTCATCAACCACGAATCTCCGACCAACATTTCTTCTCTACCAAGCTGAACTATTCATCAACCACGAATCTCCGACCAACATTTCTTCTCTACCAAGCTGAACTATTCATCAACCACGAATCTCCGACCAACATTTCTTCTCTACCAAGCTGAACTATTCATCAACCACGAATCTCCGACCAACATTTCTTCTCTACCAAGCTGAACTATTCATCAACCACGAATCTCCGACCAACATTTCTTCTCTACCAAGCTGAACTATTCATCAACCACGAATCTCCGACCAACATTTCTTCTCTACCAAGCTGAACTATTCATCAACCACGAATCTCCGACCAACATTTCTTCTCTACCAAGCTGAACTATTCATCAACCACGAATCTCCGACCAACATTTCTTCTCTACCAAGCTGAACTATTCATCAACCACGAATCTCCGACCAACATTTCTTCTCTACCAAGCTGAACTATTCATCAACCACGAATCTCCGACCAACATTTCTTCTCTACCAAGCTGAACTATTCATCAACCACGAATCTCCGACCAACATTTCTTCTCTACCAAGCTGAACTATTCATCAACCACGAATCTCCGACCAACATTTCTTCTCTACCAAGCTGAACTATTCATCAACCACGAATCTCCGACCAACATTTCTTCTCTACCAAGCTGAACTATTCATCAACCACGAATCTCCGACCAACATTTCTTCTCTACCAAGCTGAACTATTCATCAACCACGAATCTCCGACCAACATTTCTTCTCTACCAAGCTGAACTATTCATCAACCACGAATCTCCGACCAACATTTCTTCTCTACCAAGCTGAACTATTCATCAACCACGAATCTCCGACCAACATTTCTTCTCTACCAAGCTGAACTATTCATCAACCACGAATCTCCGACCAACATTTCTTCTCTACCAAGCTGAACTATTCATCAACCACGAATCTCCGACCAACATTTCTTCTCTACCAAGCTGAACTATTCATCAACCACGAATCTCCGACCAACATTTCTTCTCTACCAAGCTGAACTATTCATCAACCACGAATCTCCGACCAACATTTCTTCTCTACCAAGCTGAACTATTCATCAACCACGAATCTCCGACCAACATTTCTTCTCTACCAAGCTGAACTATTCATCAACCACGAATCTCCGACCAACATTTCTTCTCTACCAAGCTGAACTATTCAACAACCACGAATCTCCGACCTACATTTCTTCTCTACCAAGCTGAACTATTCATCAACCACGAATCTCCGACCAACATTTCTTCTCTACCAAGCTGAACTATTCATCAACCACGAATCTCGCTTGCCCCAGATTGTCAGATGGATTTTTAAAAAAGCAAAAGTTCAAAGGTCAATTCTTATTTTTTAAGTTGATTCTTATTTACTAATGGCCACCCAGGGCCAAATTAATTTAATCCGACTGCCTGGTCTTTTCTGACATCAGCATAAATGATAAACTTCTACCCGATCCCCCATCATCCAATCTCATCACCAAAATCCCCATCACCCATCATCCAATCTCCAAACCTCATCACTCAATATCCAATCCCTTATTATCTAATCCCCAATCACCCAATATCTAATCCCCTATTATCTAACCCCCATCACCCAATATCTAATCCCCTAATATATAATCCCCCATCACCCAATATCTAATCCCCTATTATCTAATCCCCCATCACCCAATATCTAATCCCCTATTATCTAATCCCCCATAACCCAATATCTAATCCCCTATTATCTAATCCCCATCACCCAATATCCAATCCCCTATTATCTTATCCCCCATCACCCAATATCCAATCCCCTATTATCTAATCCCTTATCACCCAATATCTAATCCCCTATTATCTAATCCCCTATCACCCAATATCCAATCCCCTATGATATAATCCCTCATCACCCAATATCTAATCCCCTATTATCTAACCCCCCACCACCCAATATCCAATCACCTATTATCTAATCCCCCACCACCCAATATCCAATCCCCCATTATCTAATGCCCCACTACCCGATATCCAATCCCCTATTATCTAATCCCCAATCACCAAATATCCAATCCCCTATTTTCTAATCCCCCATCACCCAATATACAATCCCCCATTATCTAATCCCCCATCACCCAATATCTAATCCCCTATTATCTAATCCCCCACCACCCATTATCCAATCCCCTATTATCTAATCCCCCATCACCCAATATCTAATCCCCTATTATCTAACCCCCCACCACCCAATATCCAATCACCTATTATCTAATCCCCCACCACCCAATATCCAATCCCCCATTATCTAATGCCCCACCACCCGATATCCAATCCCCTATTATCTAATCCCCAATCACCCAATATCCAATCCCCTATTATCTAATCCCCCATCACCCAATATACAATCCCCCATTATCTAATCCCCCATCACCCAATATCTAATCCCCTATTATCTAATCCCCCACCACCCATTATCCAATCCCCTATTATCTAATCCCCCATCACCCAATATCTAATCCCCTATTATCTAACCCCCCATCACCCAATATCGAATCCCCTATTATCTAATCCCCCATAACCCAATATCGAATCCCCTATTATCTAATCCCCCATCACCCATTATCTAATCCCCTATTATCTAATCCCCCATCACCCAATATTTAATCCCCAATTATCTAATCCCCCATCACCCAATATCTAATCCCCTATTATCTAATCCCCCACCACCCAATATCTAATCCCCTATTATCTAATCCCCCATCACCCAATATCTAATCCCCTATTATCTAATCCCCCACAACCCCATATCTAATCCCCTATTATCTAATCCCCCACCACCCAATATCTAATCCCCTATTATCTAATCCTCCATCACCCAATATCAAATCCCTTATTATCTAATCCCTCATCACCCAATATCCAATCCCCTATTATCTAATCCTCCATCACCCAATATCGAATCCCTTATTATCTAATCCCTCATCACCCAATATCTAATCCCCTATTATCTAATCCCCCATCACCCAATATCCAATCCCCTATTATCTAATTCCCCATCACCCAATATCCAATCCATTGTTATCTAATCCACCATCACCCAATATCTAATCCCCTATTATCTAATCCCCTATTATCTAATCCCCTATTATCTAATCCCCTATATCTAATCCCCTATTATCTAATCTCCTATTATCTAATCCCCTATTATCTAATCCCCCTTTACCTAACCGCTAATCTACCGATACTCCATCACCAAAAACCCCATCACCCATCATTCAATACCCAATCCCTCATCACCCCCATCACCTAATCACCAACTCACCCATCATTCAATCCCTCATCACACCACCATCACCCGAGCCCGTCCCCTTAAAATAAAACACACAAAAAATTCAAATCTCCCTGCACCCCCAAACATCAAAACATAAAAAATAAAATTATTTCCCCGGACTGACTCCGCCCTGATGCCTGTGTCATGACAATTTTCATTCCGGTATTCCTGGCGTTTTGATCTCCCTCTCATTCACGTCTGCTCGTTCCCCCCGGTGGACTCAGCATTCAGCACCTCATGAGCCACACAACATAAACCAACGGGGAGAAAGGAAGAGAGAACGAAGGAGAGAACCAGAATATATCAGCACTACAATTTGCTTCTCTGTTCTGTCTGCGCGGAGCCTGCGACCTGCCACTTTCGCTTTGACCCCAAGTCCCGTCACTCTCTGCGAGCGTGAAGAGAAAAAAAGGGTTTCTGAGATTACTGAACTTTCTTTTTTTGTGTGTGCGAGTTGTGGACAACAAATAAGGCGCCCCGAGCGCTTTTGTGCAGTGGGGAGAAATCAGGGTTGTAATTTTGATGATATTTGAAGAATTAGTTCAAAAGGCAATGGTTGCTGGGAAATACTATTAAAAGAAGAAAGGGAAAAAAAAAATGGGGGAGGGGGCGATTTTTTATGCACAGGGAAGCTAGTCCGAAACATGGAGCGACTAGAAGATAATAATGGTCTCAAAAGGCGAACTTTAGGAGGGAAATTAAAAGAAAAATAAGTTGATAATGACGATAATAGCGGGGGCCGTTGTTCCTGGGGAAACCGGCGTACTAAGATGGCCGCAGGGGGTGGGGGGAGGGGGCTCATGATGCGTCAAGGGGGAGCACCGTTTCGGCAAAGTCGAATAGGAAAACAGGAATTATCGAACTTGAAGGGGGAGAATAGAAACCGTCAAAGGCAAACCTCTGAGTAAACTGAGATTGGTTTGTCGCCACCTTAAACGGGGATCTGAAGAGGCGTGTGTGTGTGTTGGGGGGGGGGGGGGGAGGGCGGGGGGGGGCTATTTTTAAAACTGTAAATAATGGTAGGAGGTGCTACACGATAGGGGGGGCTGAAATTTGAACCCTTCATGACATCCAAAACACCTTTGGGTTTGGNAATAGAAACCGTCAAAGGCAAACCTCTGAGTAAACTGAGATTGGTTTGTCGCCACCTTAAACGGGGATCTGAAGAGGCGTGTGTGTGTGTTGGGGGGGGGGGGGCGAGGGCGCGGGGGGGCTATTTTTAAAACTGTAAATAATGGTAGGAGATGCTACACGATAAGGGGTGCTGACATTTGAACCCTTCATGACATCCAAAACACCTTTGGGTTTGGTCATTGGTCAGTTGAAAGTGGAATGCATAGAGGTTGTTGGGGTGGATGGAGTGTGCTGGAGGTATTGTGGTGGGTGAAATGGGTGGATGTAGATTGGTGGATGTAGTGGGGTGGATTTAATGGGATGGATGTAGTGTGGTGGATGTAGAAAAGTTGGTGTAAGATGGTAGATGTAGCACGGTTGATGTAGTGTGGTGGATTTAGTGTTGTGAATGTAGTGTAGTATTCAGTGGGTGGATGAAGTAGGATGGATGTAGTGTGATGGATGTAGAAAGGTGGATGTAGGATGCTGGATGAAGCATGGTGGATGTAGTGTGATGTATGTAGTGTGATGGATGTAGTGTGGTTGGATGTAGTGTGGTGGATGTAGTGTGGTGGATGTAGTGTGGTGGATGTAGTGTGCTGGATGTAGTGTGGTGGATTTAGTGTGGTGGATGTAGTGTGGTGAATATAGTGTGGTGGATGTAGTGTGGTGGATGTAGTTGGTGGATGTAGTGTGCTGGATGTAGTGTGGTGGATTTAGTGTGCTGGATTTAGTGTGGTGGATGTAGTGTGGTGGATGTAGTGTGGTGGATGTAGTGGGGTGGAAGTAGAGAGAAATGTCAGTCGATGTCACCGCTGAACTCCTTTCGTTTTTATACTAAATATCTAACTTAGGAAATATCATAGGATTTCACTTAGTCCATCGTTATACTACATTTCTAACTTAGGAAATATCATAGGATTTCACTTAGTCCATTGTTATACTACATTTCTAACTTAGGAAATATCATAGGATTTCACTTAGTCCATTGTTATACGACATATCTACTTTAGGAAATATCATAGGATGTCACTTAGTCCATTTTTATACTTAATTTAATATAGTGCTTGAGGGGTCAAAATCCTAAAGGACAAATTTTAAAAAAAACTATTCCTATATAATAGACGTTGAAAATCGAAACTGAGGGAACCGAAAAGTTTCTTCCTGCTCAAAGAATTTCGTCTTCAACCATGCAGACAAATATAGATATATATCCACTCGGGACCGCGTCATTATTTCACGTTAACCCAATTTTCGTGTTAACCGTTTTCACGTTATACGTATTTCACGTATTTCATATTAAATTGAACTTAATGTTTGAAAAGACATCAATGGAATTTGCAGCTCAACAAGGACAGCAAGCAAGGGGAGAAAACTAGTGCAAACGCTTAGCTCGTCAGAACAAGGGCAGATAACCCAAAGTGACAGACCACGGAGCTAAATCGTCCAATCATTTTATCTAAATTTACTGAACAAGGAGAAGGCAACCAAGTTCCAGCCTGATATCCGAATATCTAAAGAGGGGCAGGCAACTCACAAAGAGCGGGCAACCTTACAAATCCGCGTCATCAAGATAAGCCGAAGGACAGACAGAAGATTCCAAATGACGCAGGCCCCCAGTCCACCGACTTGACGGGGTAATGACGCCGACGCTGGCAGAGGTATTGTCTGTGAGGTGTTTTGTCTGCGGGGCGCCATCAGTCCCCAGCCTCGGGGGGGGGGGGATAGGGGGGGATGGGGGGGGGGGGGGGGGGGGGGGCGGCCGT